>NJDC01057881.1:157369-189369 GCA_002245475.1 Calephelis virginiensis
TTACACAGCTAATATTATTCTCCAAAACTTTTAGAACAAATTCATTTTAAAATTCCTAGACCCATATCACAGATACACAATCCAAAATTTTATATTTACCTTACACGAAGACTAATTTGGGACATCTTCAGTGACTCCCCATCTCCCATTAAAAATATTTCAAAAAGTTCTTTATAAGCAGCTTTTAAGGCCTCATACTTAGTCAACCAGAAGAGCCAATCAGCGCACTCCCCCGTTCCATGATTACTATGAAATATTGCGCTCTAAAGTAAATGTCTTAAGCGCAAAATCACTATTTTTGACACTATAAAATTTGAAAAAATAAAATAAAAACTGAAACAGTTATCTTTTAGGTATAATACTTATCTATGTTTATGTTAAATCTGGTGTCGATATTTTCATAATTGAAGTAGACAGTTGGATATTGCTTTCAAAAAAGGGTTAACTTTTTGATTTTTTTCTATCGAGCCAAGTGAAATGAATCGTGTTTTGGAAACACTAGTATTATAAAGCATGTTAATGTTAATCTTGTGTATTTTTGTCACCAAGATCCATAATTGCTTTGTATGAAAAAAAAAACAGTATATTGCTGATGTATTTTAGCATACATGGCCCCTTAAGGCAATACGTAATTAATGTTTCAAAAGTGATAGGTTTGATAGTTATAGTTTAGCAGTAAGTATTTGCTAAAGTGATATAGTTGATGTTATATAAATAATATTACGATGTATGTGTTAACACCAAGAAGCTAAATGTAATATGTAAGAGTATACTGTAATACGCGTATATTAGATTTGAAACCTAATAAACAAAAAAATCTACTGCATGATAAATTTAAACTGCTTAATTTATGCTAGGCTCATGTTTTTAAAACATAAAACAATTTAACTTTAAATTATAAATCCCGTAGTTAATGGAAAATTTTCTGTCATAAATTATTATGATTTATAAATGAAAATGATGTAAATTTATATATTAAACATCGCTCATGTGATTTCGACACTAGAGCTTTTAAATAATGTATTTTTCATACTACTAAATAAAAAAATAAAATTAAAATCTGAATTTTATAGAACTATCTCATACTGACGTAATCGCTTAAGCGACATAATCCGCACAAAATTTTCTCACGCACCAACCTCTAAACTGCAACATTGTCTTATTAACCGAGTTAAAAGGAGGAGGTTATATGTTGAACGCCAATATATTTTTTATGTATGTTGGTTGATGACGGCAGAATTTTATGAACACATAAAAAAATGTTTACTTTATTTGAAAACTCTTAATTTTATTAACTCGTACTTTCGAGGAACACGGTTTGTTCGTTGTCACCAAGTCAGGATCTGATGGTGGAAACTTAAGAAAATAAAAAAAAACCTTCTATTTGTTTGACATAACATTAAATTGAAGTCGAATTTAGCAGTTTGAATGCTTGAACGCGCATTGAATATTATATTAACAAGTTGGAAGTACACTTACAAAAATTTTAAATGAACTATTTTTGATATTTCAAAAACTTCGGTTATGAATAGGCTTGCAAACTTCATAATACGACACTATACTGCAGAAGAACTACTACCAGTTCAAAAAAAACCTTCTATTTGTTTGACATAACATTAAATTGAAGTCGAATTTAGCAGTTTTGCTATATTTAAATTTTGTTTAATTAACCTACTAACATTATAAATGCGAAAAATTGTTTGTCTGTTACTTGCATGCAAAAATTGCTGAATCGACTTACATGAAATTTGGCACAAGCATCGAGGGTGACTTAACACATGGGGTAGTTATCATCCCAAAAAAGATCACTAACCAAGCGACCAACGTCATGAGCAACAGCTAGTAATTAGAAGAAAAAGCAAGGTTGTTGATTTTTCAACTCGGTTAGGATCCTGTGAAAGGTTTAAACATTAACATCGTCACCAGGACCGTTATGTGAAAGTAAAATATTTCGTATTTCGTATTTTGTATGATACATATTGCCACCAATACCGGAATTAGAATTCGCGGAGACGCAAGGCACCGTACTTAGAATTTAGTGTACGGCAGGATCCCCGGCGCCACACCGACCCTTATGGGGTGAATTAACCGTCTACGTCGTCCCCTTTGATGTTCCGCCGACTTAAATTTTGTTGAATTTCCACGACAGTAATATCATGTTACACAATTTCAGATATCAATGGGTTACCAAAGTTTATACTACGGTTTATAAATGTTCCACTATAAAGGAATAAACTGTGATTGGGTTTAGGTAAGTTTTAATTACTTCTGTTTTGTTTTAAACATGATTTATTTAAAAGATTTCAACATTTTTTCTATATTCACTATTTAATTTTTTAATTTTGAAAATATTTTATTATGTAGACTTTTATGAGATCGGAAGATAAACGACCAGGAATTAATTCAATTAATAAAAGTGTATAAATATTTGCAAACAACAATGTGGTAGAATATATTGGCATGCTTAAATATTTCTAACAACTTCTTAAGATACATATTCCGCAAATGAATAATTTTCATTTCATTCCATAAAATATAACGTTTATTTAATTTAACTAATGGTCGCCCATTGGTCGAAATTTGACCATAATAAATTTTAATATCTTGTTGAAAAGAACGCCATCTTTTTTTCTCAATGTTGGTATGCTTAAATATTTATGTAACTTTTTAGCACACATATTCTGTAAATGAATAATTTTCGTTTCATTCTACAAATAATGTTTTTTTTTAATTCTATTTGATATAATATTACATAACATTACGCTTGTCATTCTTTTAGTATAAGTTGATTTGAAACTAGGGAAACTATTAGTTGAGGAAATCACGTCAAGCTACGAAAATAAATAAATTTATTCAAACCTTCAATTAAATGTTTTAATTCACAATTAATTAATTGAAAATACAATCAGTGGCCTACTTTCCTGCAGTACTACGTCCAGTTCCTATACATATATAGGTATACCTAATGTTTGATGTAATAAGTATTATAATACCGTTAGAATCCATTCGTATATCGATCTCCGAGTTACTTCATAAACGTGGTTAAGGTGCTGAAAAATGGCAAAAGTTTTTTAATGTTTTTTTTTAAATAATATTAAAATACTTATCATATAAAAAGCATTTTTAAAATAGTGTCATATTCCACATGGCTTAATCAACTGTGCAGGCTGGAGCATTATTCATTTTATTTTGATGTTTTATTAAAATAACAATAAGTACAGTACTACTATTTAAATTATGCGCTTCAGCTTTACACTTTGTACTCTTTTTACACTTTATACTTTTATTTTTAAATTGGCTGACCTAATCTAAATTTAAGCGAAATGATTGATTATGTAATAACAACTGTATATAGATATCTTGAAAATGCATTCGTATTTCCGAAGGTTTACGAATATAGCCAAAGCGCATAATTTAAATAGTACTACTATACCTACCTGACAGAACACCCTCTTGAATTGACTTTCAACTCGAAAATCTCTGTTAATATTTAACTAATATAAAGCAGATTAAAACATCTGTCGTTTAATAGAATTTGTAGTAGATGGAACATCGCAATACATTATGCTTAATCCAGTTGACTTTTTCTTGTGTGTATTCTATTACTAATTTTGTTGGAGTAAGCGAGACAAAATACGACAATTGTTTGAGCTTGAAAAATATATGTACTGAACCAGTAAGATTTTTCAAAAAAAAATTGACAAACTACGCATACTAAGGAAAGACAAACTTTCGTTAGTGCGCGTATTTCTATTACGTTTTTTTAAAAACAAGCACATTAACTATGAAAAAATTCGTTGAGAAATAGTGAATTTTAACGTGTTACGTATATCCGTATCAGAATATATTACTATAACCTTCACAAGAGGAATAATTTATAAAATAAACGTGTAACCAAAGCAATGGACTGAACGACGGAGTATTGAATAATTCAGTGACACAATACGACTCGCTAAGTGCAAGCTGACAGACCTTCAAAATGCATTATAATAATTGTTTATAGCACATTATACTAGGTGGAGTAGATGGGGAAATACAACGTTCATTCCAAATCATACAAATTCTATTGTATTGAAGTCTTTAATTTGTATTCACGTATTAATAACACGTCATAGGGAAATTTAGAGGATAGCTCTGAACATAATTAAAGACAGCCATCATAATTCCCACTTCCCCAAGGAGTACAATCGCTTACTACTACCATATATAGAGTAGACGTACTGTAGAGTTGGTGTTGTGATTTGGATAGGACAAGCAAACAATTAATTTTGTTTCAAATTGTTATAATAATGACATATTATATCACACTTTAGTATTACTTTATCTAATAAGAAATTTCAAAGGCATAGAAATGTAAAGTTAGTAAATATAATAAGACTCATTAACAAGAGCAAAAGTTACATAAAAGACAAAGGTAGAATCAGCGTCGCCGAAACATAATTCACTTAACATCTCAATCTATGGGTAATTTGGAAGTGTGAAATCAAACAATAAATAATTCAAAGCAGAGAACCGCGATTGCACAATAGAGAGTAGGGCGGCGGGAGCGGGACGTGACGACCTGAAAATTCAGAAGAAAATCCGACGACGTGTCAACCGCCACTGACAAATTTAATTATTCAACTTACCGAAACGTTAGCAAGATGACTTTTCAGGGAACCGATAACTAAGTATAAATAAATTCGGTTAAAGCCACCGCAGCAAAGTTTAACTTAATAAAACATTGAAATTTTCCTAATTTGATTGTTCAGAGGTCGGAATCTGGTGTCGACCTGATTTGAATACATCACGAATCATTTTCCAAAATCTCTGACGACGTGAATAAGCACATTTTAAGAAAATATTAGGTTTTGTCTTTTATCAAAAAAAAAAGTATCTTCACGCCCACATCCCCGAAGAGGTAGGCAGAGGCACAACCAGGGCACCCACGTCTAGCCGAAGATACTAAGTCCCACAATGTGATAGGTGGCAAGCCTATCGCCAACCGGGCACATATCCTATCCCGAGCAACATTTTTTTTATTAGAAAATTGGAAAAAAAACCAATTCTCATTTGTTGCCCGACCCGGGACTCGAACCCAGGACCTCATGCAGTCAAGTCCAACAACTGAACCGCTAGACCACAGAGGCGAACGTCTTTTATCAATATATTTAATACGTGATGCCAAAACTTTGGACCCCTTTTTACGAAAATTGCGCTGACGGAAGAGCACAACATTTGGCACACGTATAGTTTATGTGTAGGAGAAAAGATTTTTCAAATAATAATGCTTATAAAGTAGGTACATCAAATCAATAAAAAACATTACCCACACTACCATGCATTTGACACACACAAACAATTATATTGATGATAACGATAAAAGATCACAGATGGCGCACTAAAAAGTTTGGAAACAAAGTCTTGAGAAATGAAGATGGCGTTCTTATCAACAAGATATTAAAATTTATTATGGTCGAATTTCTACCAACGGGCGATTACTAGTTTTGTTAAATAGCCGACATTACTATATCATTATAAATGTATAGGAGTTGTGTCCGTGCATATCGATAACAAAACAAATTACATCAGCATCTCTTCTATCCCAATCCTATCAAAATGTCAACAGATACAGTTAAATGACAACTCAAAGAATAGCAGTTACGAAAATAAATACGAGATTAAGACAGTATTATGTTTATTGTGTTCGGAGTAATAAACAATAATTCTTGGATAACTTGGGTAAGTTATTGTTGGAATGATATTTGCGACGCTTGGGAACATACTTACTTCCTTTTGCCCATTCCTGCCATAATACAGCAATAAGACGTATCTGACAATAATTATATTGTTATCTTATAATTGTCGCCTCTGTGGTCTAGCGGTCCGGGTGTTGGACTTGACTGCATGAGGTCCCGGGTTCGTATCCCGGGTCGGCCAACAAAAAGAAAATTGCATTTTTCCAATTTTCTAATAAAAAAAAATGTTGGTCGGGATTGGAAATGTGCCCGGTTGGCTAAGGCTTGCCACCTATCACATTGTGGGACTTAGTATTTTCGGCTAGTCGTGGGTGCCTTGGTTGTACCTCTGCCTACCTCTTCGGGGATATGGGCGTGAAGATACTTTTTATAATAAATCATTTCAACGATCTAAATTACTTAAAAAAAATATAAAACATACTTTGTTTCAGCGATGTTATAATCGTCTGTACATGTTAGTGTAGATTTAAATCCCTTAATACGTCTTTTACGTTTTAAGACAGCAAACACGTACACTGTCCTCCTTATGTTATAGGTGCGTTGCTGTCCAGTAGACGAGATGTTAGGCTTATACCAGAACCAGACCAGAATACGACAATGTCATTACGGCGGTAGAAATGGGTAAAGCGATAGATCCCTATCCGGGCTAGTTGCTGCTCAGCACTATCACCTGTGGTCATGTTGGTACGAGTATTTTCATTTTAAATGTTTTCAGTTTTTATACTAACAAGCATTTTTTAGTATTTTGAGAAAATGATTTCAACTATTATGTTATTTCATAATACAGTAAAACTTAGATAATTTATATTTGTAAATGAAACTAGCTGAGCCGACATTGCCCCGTCGTTACTATGAATATTGTTTTTTTTCATAATTTCTTCTCTTGTCAATATGAAATCTACTTAACAAGGACGGGATTTGACGCCCTTGAGTTTCACTGACAAAATGATCGTAATTACATTCCTCTTAACATGTACAAAGAAATGGCATATACACGTGTATAGTGAAAATAACTTGATATATTCATCACTTATCTAAGCAGAAAATATAATAAGCAAAACAAGGAAGGGGAACGAGTGATTTGATTGCGGAGAGAATGCTTAGAGCTGAGAGTTATAATCGTAAGGAATAAACTTCCTTGTAAAATCTTGGATAACCCCTTTATCAGTGTTTGCGGATGTACTAAGGCCGAGTGCAAACTAGTCAGAGGTCAAGGTAAAATCGATAGACTGGAAATATTGCAAGAGAGCAATAATATTGAGAGCGAACGTCAGACAATTTTTAACGAATTTTGAATGTGAGAACATTGCCTGCTTGCCTGGCAGTTTGAATGGTGAGCACAGTTATAAACAAACACCGTGACCATAGATGATCGAGTTCTGTGACGAGTCTCTCGGATTGGTAGTACTTGTGTTATTTTCATTGCCGTTTTCTGGGTAGTAGAGAAGGAGTAATCGGTCAACTGAGGTCAATGTGCTTCATACCCACATTAGACGAATAAAAAATGTAATGATATATATCCCCATAAAAAATCAATATAAGATATCGCCTCTGTGGTCTAGTGGTCCGGGTGTTAGACTTGACTGCATGAGGTCCCGGGTTCGAATCCCGGGTCGGCCAACAAAAAGAAAATTGGATTTCTTCAATTTTCTAATAAAAAAAATGCTGGTCGGGATTGGAAATGTGCCCGGTTGGCGATAGGCTTGCCACCTATCACATTGTGGGACTTAGTGTCTTCGGTTAGTCGTGGGTGCCCTGGTTGTGCCTCTGCTTACCTCTTCGGGGATATGGGCGTGAAGATACTAAAAAATTAATATAAGATATATATAAAATAATACGATATATATAAAAATCAATACCACTTTTCGTTGTAATTTTATAACTCAAGAACGGATTCACCTATCCAAACGAAATATTTAGGTTTTGTTCGGACTATTAAGTAGATGGTTTATGTGAAGTTTGCATAAAATCGGTCGAGCGGTTCTTCATTTATCACATTTTTTGTACTTAACAAATGAATTCAATAAATGGTGGATAATTTGATCACGGCTATTTTGACCCAATGTGAAACAATCCAAAATCAACAACTACTTATTATTAAAAAAAAATAATTAAAAAACATTTTTCAGTAGACCAATTTGTGAATCTAAACCATTCTCGAATTCCCTTGAACACAAACAAAAAGTTTCATCAACATCGGTCTAGTCGTCTAGAAAGAGTTCAGTGACAAACACACGAACACAAGAATTATATAATTCTATATAATAATATATAATTCCTGTGTTTGTTTATAATAAGATATTTTTTTAATATTTCAGTTTATACGTAGCGAAACACGAACCGAGCCGCTAGTAATATATAAAAATATATACACGCCAAAAACCCTTTTCTTGCGGCCGACTAAAAATCATATGGCTCCTTTTCATTTGTTCAAATAGACACTTTAATTTTATTTACTTGCCAGGCTAACGATAATTGCGAGATTATTTCCACAATATTAACTAGAAAGCGTAGTATCATGAGACAGGAACCGTCGCGTTGTTGGCGAGTGCCCAGATCTAATTCTGACATCGCCGCTCTTGACCCCACCTAAGATGCTTCACGGTATGCCAATGTGCCGTTATGAAGGTATTTTCCTAGTTCAGCAATTATGGCCTGGCGTACCACTTCAAGAACGATCTCACTAGTGTATATCACCGTAATGGTCAAATATTTTTCTGAAAAAAAAAAGCTTGGCGGACCGTATTAAAACCTCTCAAGGGGATTCGGCCCGCGGGCCGTAGTTTGCCCACCACTGATAGTGATATAGACAAAAATAGCCAAATAATTAATTACCGCCTATTTATTATCGCCTCTGTGGTCTAGCGGTCCGAGTGTTGGACTTGGCTGCATGAGGTCCCGGGTTCGAATCCCGGGTCGGCCAACGCAAAGAAAATTGGATTTTTCCAATTTTCTAATAAAAAAAAAATGTTGTTGGTCGGGATTGGAAATGTGCCCAGTTGGCGATAGGCTTGCCACCTATCACATTGTTAGACTTAGTGTCTTCGGCTAGTCGTGGGTGCCTTGGTTGTACCTCTGCCTACCCCTTCGGGGATATGGGCGTGAAGATACGTAATTAATTACATCAGAGACGAAGGAAATTAATACAGGTGCCTCTAGTGAGACTATTTTAAATGAACAAAGAGTGACTATATAAAAATCACTTGAGCAGCTCCATTGTGACTGAATGACGATGAAAAAAATTAAAATGTTCATGCCGACCGTAATAACTATCGAAGCTTAAGTGATGACGGAAAATTTAAGACGAGGGGAGATCTGTTTTTTTCGAGAACGCAAACACCTTTTCAATCCTTCAATGGGTGGATGATGTGGAAGACCAACTAGCGGTGGCAGTTAATGGTATTGTTAGAAAAATATCGAGAACGTTGTATAATGGTGGCGAATGTTTGCAAGAATAAGATTAATCGTTCGTTCTGAAAACTCGCAGACACCTTTGCTTCAACAAAAATTAATCATTTTAACGCGCCTTTGTCGTTGCTCATCCCACGCGTGAAAACTGCTCACTAATTTAATTACAATTAGGCGACTGTTTGACAGAACGCGTTTAAATTCACAAAAATCTCGTTTAACAATTTCACAGTGATTGATTACGTAATCTGTGGTTAATGGAACAATTTTTATAAACTCTAAATTACATTTTTATTAAAGCAATACTTTTATATTTTAGAATAATTAAGAGCAGTCATTATCTGCACATTTAAATATTATTACCGCAACAAAACCAAATCTGCACATGAAATATTATTTATATATTTAAAAAAAAATTGCCATGTATTGTAAACAGAATAAGTACAAAACGCAAAAAGAGGGTTATTAAAATTATTGTATCACAAATACACTTTCACACTATTAATATTTATGGCCAAACGGTTTCGTAATTTAAAGCGTCTACCTAGGACCATTACAGTTCATCATAATATTTTTATTAAGATGCATATATCTATAGTTTAAGATTACATTAATTTAGTTAACGCAATACTTCATTAAGGATCACTTGCACGGTCCTAGATTAGCTATTTAACTGAGTTAGCTTCTAATTAGGGTCAAGTTACTTTATATTTGACAGTATAACTCATTATTACATTTTTAATTTTAACCTGTGAATAAGCAAGCGGTCCTAATTCATGCTATATTATAGGGTTCGTTCTGATATGTAGATAATATTGCTCAAGCTTTAGCTAAGTTTGCTCCATCCGATCCAATAGTTACATTACATAGTATTTGCTGTAAGAGACCGCTCAAGGATATAACACCTTTGTAAATAAGATATCTTATTTATATTTCAAATGTCCTTGTCTCTAATAATTTAAAAAAAACACAATTGAATTTTGGGGTCTCTATCAAACACTGGGAATAAGGTAAATAATTATATATTTATGGACTCTTTTAGCGATATAGTATTGAGGGCAAAAATTGCGATCACTTTCTTATCTAAAGTGATTAAGATGATATCTAAACCATTAAAAAATGTACGATAAAATCTAGATACATGCGAAAAATGGTTTATAAATCCTAATAACGAGAAATTACTATACTTATTTATTTACACAGGTGTTTCTTCATTGGCTATAATCCACAATTAAAATATGATATTGGTATTTTGCAAAACAAGTCCACGTAAACGCATTTTTTATTATACGTATTATACATAGATAAACAAGCATGTGGATGTTCTGACGGTAAGGCCTACACCACGCATAAAGCTATTGCTAACCTTAAGGCTGTCTTTCACTTAAGTATTATTGACGTACGAAGTCTCGCTTAGTCGTTCTAGAATAACTAAAAAAGTAATCATTTAATTAATTTAACAAATTTTGTAAATAATTTATATATTTTATTTAAGTTTATAAAAATTTCCACGGTATTACAGAACAGAAGATACTGAGCAATGGATCACGCGTTTTGGTTTGTTCAAATTATATGTATAACTGACTTACGAATATTACACAAAGCTTTCAGAAATTGCGATCTAATCTTGAAAGTCTTTTCCATAAACTTAATGGCAAAGTATCACAAAACTTACATATCGTTGTTATAACAACCTAAGTTGGCATATTTGTTACTCGCTCAGTCAGCATATTCGTGTCGAATGACCGCCAATTTATGAGAAAACTTCCTCACCGGTTCAAGCATGACCTATCTATAAGTTTTCACTCGTCAAATAACTTGGACTAAATGTACCATGACCATGCGTTTTGTATGGGACTGTATCTTAGTTCATAGTGGTGTGCTATTAAGTATTGTAAACAAAAAACTTTTTCAGATAACACAGAATTGAGCAATTAGGTTGGTGTATATCTTTAAATAATTTGGGCAAAAATATACTTTCCACGGGATCGCCCAATTAAAAGTTAATTTTAAAAAATATAAATAAATTAGGATTTCTTGAAAATGATTGATCACAACTTTTTATTTTCTAAAATAAGCTATTTGTATTTATCGTAGCTATGATATTAGAGAAAGCCTGTAAACGTAAACTTGGTTTAACTAACTTTATAATAACTCTTGTTATTTATGTACCCAATGTGCACGAATGTGTAACTGGATCAGTGTCTGTGTTTAATTCTGTACAAGTAATTTATATATTTGAATATTAGTATGATTGAATTAAAAAGTCAACCATGAAGTCAAATTAAACCATAAAAATAGAATTCCTATCGCAAAAGCAACCCAAATTTGGTCATCCCATTGTGATTAATTTTAATTATCTGTCATATAATTATATAAAATTGCCTTTTTAATTTAATTACGAAATTATTTAATACCCACTTAATTAAAATTATGTCATATACCTAATTTACTATGCATATTACCAGTTAGATCATGTACGATAACACTACTAAAAAGAAAATAATTGTTAGCGGACCAATTCATCATATATGATCAAATAAAAGCAACCTTATATTTAACATTATAAAATTGTCACGTCAGAAACCATTTCTAAAAAAAAATTTATCGCTACAAATCACATTCCAAATACTAATAATGCAATAAAATAAAAAAGTAAGAGGTGTGCAGTGTGTGGTTTTCCATTGTCGCAGCTTATCGGAAAAGTATTTATAAATGCTGTTTACCTATTAAAACAATTTAATACTTTCTAATTAACATATGTCCTATTTTAATACAAAAAATGGTCACGTTAGCTATATGTAGTGTTGAATAACTTAGGTAAATATGTCAGGTTAAAGTTTTGCGTGAAACTTTATGGTTTCGAAGAGCAATGTGTCAATTCAGCGATTGAAATATGGCGACATGGTTGCGTGGAAGAGGGAGAGGGGGGGACGCCACTGTTCCCGCGCTTCTGACGTGATGCATCGTGTGTGCTCGAATTTAAATTCTGGGGCGTTCGCATTTCAAACGCCCGATTTGCGTTATGTACAGGGTTCACTAAATTTTATCCGCACAAACCAGTGGCACCTTGATAGATTGAGTTGTACTGGGTCACATACAATACAGGATGAGTTCGACGAACATCGTTCATTCGGAGGCTTTTATCAAAGTCTGGTACTCCATTTCCAACAGACAAAAAGACAGTAGTGCTTAAATCGTAGACAACTTTCGACTTCGTAAAGGTGAATTATGGGTTGACTGAATATCACGATTTTTTTTGTAAATCGCGATTCTTGAATAAGAACAAAAAAAAAGTGTTTGTGTGTCAGCTACGACGCACAGTTGGAGTTTACTCCTTACGAACGATAATTATGACATATATCGAATAGAAATAATACTAATAGTAATTATTCGACTACGCAAATCATTCGAACAAGTCGACTGCGTTTTAAATTATTCGACTAATGTCAATGTCATACATAACTCGACTGTGGCGGAGCCGAATGACGACCCGCTCGGGGCGACTCGACTTTTGTTCGGGTGAGAACGTCAGTCCTGAAGGAGAAAAAAATACTGAAGGACTGAAGCGGTACGACTTACATATGTTTGTCTCTTTCTACGTAACGCCTCAACTTTTCGTGTTACACTTGATTTTACTCCTCATAAAATTTCCGTACCGGGCCTTATAACTCAAATCGTTTCTTAAGGAGTAAACTCCAATAAGAACGCACATCACGCGATTTCTATACATTTACCTCTAAGCTAGTTTTAAAAAGCCAATATCTACTACTAGCTGCTACCTGCGGCTTCGCCCGCGTTTTCACAGAAACCCAGTGTGAGATCGGGATTAAAAATAGCCTATATGTTAATCCAGGTCACAATCTATCTGTCTTCCAAATTTCAGACAAATCCGTTCAGCCATTCGAGCGTGAAAGAGTAACAAACATCCATACATCCATACTTACAAACTTTCGCATTTATAATATTAATAGGATAAACTTTGCCAATGCTACTCCGTTTCTTCTACAGATTTTAGAAGAGTAACTTAGTAGGTAACTAATTAATGACATTTTTATTTCTGTATTTTGTACATATTGATCTCTACTGGAAACTATTTAAAATAAGCTTATTTTTAGGGTTTCATACCTACTTCGAAAGGAAAATCGGAACACTTATAAAATCACTTTGTTGTCAGCCCGTTTGTCAAGACCCTTTTTCTCAAAAATGCGTAAAGGTATCTTACTAAATTTTATATATACTTAGGTCTTTTGTCCCATGGTGCTGTAAAAAACTGAAACTTCTAAGTCAACGCAATTAAAAGATACAGCCGTTATGCCGCAAATTTTCGAAACTCGCAAGGGGATCGATACCTACAAGGGTACTTAGGTACCTACTTCCCGAATTCAGATTCTTAAATTTTTTTGCAAAGCATCGTCTCAAAGCACAGATATGTAAATTTTTAGTTAGACCATAACCGTGGCTCGACTGTCCTGATGGGTGAACTTTTACCTATACGTGTGTACGGAACCCGTGATGCGTGAGTCCGAGTCGCACTCCACTGTTTTTTTTTGTATAGCTAATGTGTCGATCTTTTTAAAATTTCACAGGAATTTCCAAATTAATCTGAAAAATGTATAACATTAGATACAAACTTAGCATAGAAAAATGTAATTTTCATATCAAATTAATTTAATTAATAGGACTGATTCTTACGTGTAATTATTACAATGTAAAAGTACCGAGCTACTCCGGACCGAAGCACCTTGATAGATGACTTGCGACACTAGGTCAATCACCCTCTTCAATGTCGCGTTATCGATCCCGTATCGATAAGTGTACATCAGATAATGAATGCGAGTGATGTATCTCGATAATAAAGATGGAAGGTGGTCGTGCCTCGCGAATAGGCGGGAGGATAAGTAATTCCACTTAGCGAATTGAGGTCTGACTGACTATTGGCTATGGACAAGTTTTCTGTGTTTTTTTTGGTTTGATATTTTGCATAAAACAAAATTACTGTAATATCTTTAATACTGGAAAATTATGAGACTAACGGTGCGCCTTCATATTTTTAATACCTAGTCCATGTTATCGAATCATATTCCGTAAATATATATTTATCATTTCATTCCATTAGTTCCTTTTTGCCGGTAGCGACATGTAAATCGGTAAGCAGAAGATTACTGCGTTAGTTTGGTTTAATGATAAATATCGAGAACAAATGAAACAAGAAAGAAAGAAAAAGAAAGGAAAAATATTTATTTGCGGAATATGAGTGTTACAAAGATGTTACAAAATTATTTAAGCGTTCCTACATATTCTACCAACTTGTGGTGTGCAATTATTTTAATATGTTTTTAATTATTTATTCACGATTTACTATTTAAACACTGTTTTTGTTTGTTTTGAGATTACATGATTATTTATTAATACACACATTTTTTTGAATGTAAATTAATTTATCCCTATCTACCGTAAACTACCACAAACAAACAAACTCGTGATGTGATTGAAATAGGTATGTTTTAAAATAAAAATCTAGTTTTATTAAGTGAGAATGGGCTGAAATGATGATTTGGAATATAATCAGTGCCTACATAGTTTTATAATATTTATCAAGCATCGACTTTAGATGACATTTGCTCAAGATCGACTAAACAGGTTCTTGTTATAATAATCTTCATGAATATTATTAGACACGTGCTCGAGTTATGACTTCAATGACGCCTGAGAGAAATACATAGACATTTAAATTACGACGGAGAGTTTTGTTGTTTCACCGGCTCTGACTCTGCACCTGAAGAGCGTGATGGTATATATAGATGTAAATTCATATCATAATTAACAAAAGAGTCATAACTGAGCTTGGAATTACATTATGGTTCACATTATGTTAAAAAACTTACTTTAACTAGTAAATCAGTTTTAGTACAGATTACATTAAGAGCAGTGCTTTAATATAGTAGTCTAGTCCCGTGTCCTTTCCGCGAGGCAATGAGGATTGAGGGTTATTTAATATTATTTGCTATCTGCTGATGATATCCTAATAAAAACAATTTTACGCCCATATCCCCGAAGTTAGGCAGAGAAACAACCACCCACGACTAGCCCAAGAAACTACACCCCAAATGTCGTAGCCTATCGCCCATCGGGCACATATCATAATATCTCTAGCAACTTTATTATTATAACAAAATTGAAAAGTACACATTTTCTTTCTTTTGTTGCCCGACCCTGGGATCGAACCTAAGACCTCAACAAGTCAAGTCCGACGACAGAGCGCTAGACCACAGAAGCGATCCTGATGATACTGACAGATGATAATACCCTACTGGTATATAATCAATTTTGATGAAAATTAAAAATTGAGATTTTAAGATATTCTTACTTCTTTAACAAAGAAAAAACCTGTATTAAATCTGTAGTTTCCAAGTATTGTAGTTAAAAAACAAACAGACTATTAAGAGATTATTTAAAAATTAAATTTGGTTTAGAATGTCTGTGATCGATTAGGATTTTTTTCATTCAAGTCAATGTGGTTTTAACATTTTACGATCAGATATTAGTTAGCTATATACAAATAGATAACTAATACATGTGCCTCTGTGGTCTAGCGGTCCGGGTGTTGGACTTGACTGCATGAGGTCCCGGGTTCGAATCCTGGGTCGGCCA
This sequence comes from Calephelis virginiensis, assembly GCA_002245475.1. Classification (NCBI taxonomy): domain Eukaryota; kingdom Metazoa; phylum Arthropoda; class Insecta; order Lepidoptera; family Riodinidae; genus Calephelis; species Calephelis virginiensis. The sequence goes on from NJDC01057881.1 coordinate 173,170, forward strand.
ACAAAAATTAAATTGGATTTTTCCAATTTTCTAATAAAAAAAAATGTTGGTCGGGATTGGAAATGTGCCCGGTTGGCGATAGGCTTGCCACCTATCACATTGTGGGACTTAGTGTCTTCGGCTAGTCGTGGGTGCCTTGGTTGTACCTCTGCCTACTTTTTCGGGGATATGGGCGTGAAGATACTTTTTTTAATACATGTAGAGTATAGGCAAAAGTACCTCAAAACAAAGGGTGTAACATTACCATTGTTTATAAATGTAGGTGAGTTTCCATTTTCTACCATAACTTCTAAATGCATGAACAATTACAAACTATGAACGATACCCAATATCGTTAATCGTTACATCACCGTGAGTGTAGATATATATTTAAAATAAGAATTGATATTTCATTACTTACAGCTTTGAATGTAATAAGTTTATTTGTTACACTTGAATACATCGTTTTTCAAGAAGAGAAATAGTCTCCGAAACTGGCGAGTTTGTATTAAAAAAGTAATGAACGTTAACCAAGCTAGGCAGGTCTGCAAGGGTTGTGATACTCGATACTCTCCGCCTACCCAGCAACGAACTTGGCGTAAATATATGTATGCATCTGTGTCCTTAGGTACAGTACTTCCTTGTAATTACATAGAACTTCGTAGTCAATAGTTATATGAAGAGTATTTCTTAAAACGCATGACAAAACTAAAAACTAAGTTTCGCCATTATCTGTGGACGAATATATGTCAAAGAACAGAGCAAGTTATATAGAATAGTGACACAGATTCTCACACCTAAGTTGATACAAATTTTCACATGTTGAGAATGTACGAGCTACGTCGTTAGGTAGGCGTCCGCGCGTCGCGTCGGCAGGTATGGCGGCGCCACATGGGCTTCTGCCAGATTAATGGATCATTGCTCCCCACCCCACCCATACAAAACTATACGACATCTCGCCTTAGCACTTAGTCAAATCTATACTACTAGTCTATGAACATTGGTGTTTATCGCGGTCTCTACTAAATTACGCAATGGATTTTGGGAACATTTTAGAGTGCAAAGGTCACCAATCTAATAAATTAATAAACTATTGCTCCCACTCCACCCGTCCACCACAAAGCACACAAGTTACGTAACATTCCTAGGTAAAAACAGTCAAAATTTTGTTGGTTTTCAATTCTCAGTTGGGCGAAGGGACTAATCTCGATGTCGAAATATTGAAAGTCAGAAAAACAGGTAGTTTTTTGACAGTATTTTGATTTGTAATTTTTTGTACAATATATATGAAATTAATAAGTTTTTTTACATTATTGAAAAGCAGAGTGGAGCAGACAGATGCCCTGTTGCTAAACAATAATTATTGTCACCTATGTATACACCTAACCTATTAACGTGGTGCTATTATAATGCTCTACCTATATATTGCTCTATTATTTTTATACCATACTAGCTGAGCCGACCGACGTTGTCATGTCCTAGCTAAGAGTATTTTTTTTTCGTGTGATTGTTCTTCTGTTAATGATTAACACAACAAAACAAGAATTAGCAAATTTGTTTCACCCGTGTAAAGTAATGACCAAGTAAAATATAGATTATTTTTTAAATATAAAACTAGCAGCTCTTCCCGTAGATTATGTTCATCAGGGACAATGTCGGCAGTATTTTTTTCAAAACGGTCCATTAGTTATGGAGCCTATTCAATACTATAATAATTATTAGTGTAGATGCCATACTAACAGAAACGTCACCTATCAGGTCAATTTATATGTATAAATAATTTCATTCACGTTTCATTATGCGACTTTACAAACCACAGTCATCATGCCCATTCTCGGACATCTTTTGACGATAAGTATAAGATGTCAAATATTAATTTGCCACTTTCCTGCCTTCTATACTCTTTTTTCAACAGCTACATTTTGAATAGAAATCAGAATAGCTTCATGCCAGATGTGGAGTACTAGTTAACTTTGGACTAATCTTCTCAGGTAGGGGCTTTATTCCGATTTAGGGTTGGTTTTACAATTATAAACCCGTCACAAGAATCCTAATGTATAGTCAACGTGAAATAAATATTTTCTAAATCAAATTCTAGCAATAATACCAACGCTAGTCTCAAGTACACTGTCTTGAGCCTAAGATGCTCAGTTGACAATAAAACATTGACCCACTAAACTGGTGATAACAAATCGGATGTTTCGACCTTCAATCTCAACAAGTAGTTTATGCTCGATAAAACACTTCGTAACTGCTCCTCGTAAATCACGAAGACATCGAAAGTTAGCCGCCGAGCACTTAAAGTTTAACGGACAATAATAACTGGCGATGAAAAAAAGATATGGCCTTCTCTGGCGAGGAATAAAAAGTAATGTGGTAGTAGGGTTATCGAAAAAATGTGATTTCTTGACAATGTCCATAACTTTATAGAAAACTTATTTAGGTACATAATTATGTAGATTACTATACACAAGAGTTTTTTGTTTATTTGAAAGCAACATTCTCATCGCGCTTAGATTATATTATAATAAAGTTCCTTTTGCATTTCCACGGGAAGGTTAAGGCTCGACTTCACACTATGTTCTTTAAAATCGGTGTAATTTAAAATGAAACTGCCGGTGGCAAGTTGTCTCTGAATACATTACTTGTTGTACCATACCTGAAAATTGTAGCGGATCTGTATTATAAAGACATAGGTATATAAGCTTTCTCGGTAATCAAAAAATCAATTTTGACCAGGCGCAAAACAAAGATTGAGTTGTCATTAGTATGAATGATTAGACAATGAAATTCTCTGCTCAGGAAAATAACGGAAAAGGTATAATTAGGGCACCACCATTCAGGTGTTTAATAATCACTAGGTCAATAACCAAATGAACCACGAGTCACTACTGTTTACTGAATTCCCGTTTGGCAACCCTAAGTTGAAGTGTTCGGTAAGTGACTGTACTAAATATGTAAGTTTATATTATTTTCTACTGTCATTTTTATTTAGCATAGGTAAAAGAAAGTTCCGGTTTGGTTACTCTACATGCTGTACCCAATGCGAAACATTGGTAAAATTCTAGGGTTAGTTCAATACGAGGTAATATTTAGGAATGGAAAAAGAAAACGGATCAAATATGTCAGTAACTCCTACATCTGCGAACTAAATAAAAAGACAATTGGATATCTCACTAAAATGCAAGTGTAGGCCTTAATATGTTAATCAGTTTTATAAGAAATAGGTAAGTTAGAGGTGATTAAAGGATACAGTCTACGTCCTAGACTCAAATTGACATGTCAGGAAATTATCAGTTTAGATTAGTACCTACTGCTTTAGTCCAGTAGGTCCTACGATCTATCTAAACAAATAATAAAATGGCTTAAGGTGTAAGCTTAACGTTACAGTTAATGGCGACTACCGGATTCCACATTTCGGCTCAATGTGGACTACGGCCAGAAAACTAATTCCTAAGTACCTGTTGGTGTTCGTTGGACGCCGAGTCTCGCTTTCATCAACATTATTGTTTGTTATATCGGAAAAAGCCAGACTGGTAACCCTAAGGGTTAGTGTTTGCTAAGGGCTAGGTTAGTGAGTTTTGAGGGATGTAGTAATGAGGCAGCGGGACAATCGATAAATTTGAATGTTCGCCGGCGCCGCCCAGCGACTTGCAACTTTTTTCGGCAGCGGGGGAAAGCGCGCCGTCGCGTCGCCACTTTATAGAGGCTGTGCTTTACTGATAGAAAAGCTAAGCGATATTAGCGATACTGTCACCACTTTTACGTCGACTTGGTAATTACAATAAATAGTCTTTATTTTGCCCTCATATCTTATTTATAAAAACAAATCTCCATTTCCCTTGGTATATTTCGCATAACACTTGAACAGATGTACCCGTTTTGCCAATTTATTTTTGTTGCGTTAGTTATTTTCAAGGGAAAATGTACAAATGAAAAAAAAAAATTCAATTTTAAAAGTTAGAACAGGACAAAGTCTCTCGGCTCACCTAGTCTAAGATACTAAGCGAGAAATGTCTTACATGAAAATTATGTCACCGCTTTTATTTATTTTTTACAGTAAAATTTATCATGTTCAAGGTGTCACATTGGAAAATATTTTAGTTTTTCAGATTTTATTAGAACTTCGGCTAGTCGTAGGTGCCCTGGTTGTGCCTCTGCCTAATTCTACGGGGATATGGGCGTGAAGATACTCTACTCTGTTTATACTGCTATACTCTGACGTGTACTGTTATGTAAAAGTGTACTGTAGTAAGAATAGTATGTACGTACATCTCTTTTATTACAAGATATGGTTACACTTACATTTATAACATTATGTAAGGGTTACATCTGTAACACTTATATTGTGATGTTTTTTAAAATACATATCATCACTTTCTTTATTACTATTGATAAGCAATCACGTGTTTAACCTGCAGAAGTTTTTTAAAGAAAATTTATCATAATAATATATTTGTCATAATAAAAGTAATAGCAATAATAATAGTTAATCCGTAAGTACGTATTCGAGCGGTTTCGGGCGATTTAACTGATGACACATTAATCTGAAATTAGCCTTAAAAGAACAAAAAGCCTTAATTTCTGAATAGTCTATAAATAGTCTAATACCATAATATGGTAATACTGTCCGTAGCTGATTGTTTGTTAAAATATAATAAATAATGAATGACGTAAAAGCTTAATGTTAGTAAAAATCGGTAAAATTTGCGCAAATGATCCGACACTATGACCCGTTTTCACATTTAATGGTAAGCTACGCAACTGTAAATTTTAAAACTTAAGGATATTTTCACTATAGTATAGCCTTCTCAGTGTGATATGGTCTTACCAAACTAAGACGTACACGTGAAAGCCACAAGACACTAAATTATAAAGCCATTTACCTACATACATTACCAAGAGCTTCCAATATTTAAATAAAACTATGATTGTTCCGGATTTTGTATGTGTTCTTTTTTTCATTTCGCAAATTTTGTAGTAAAACGGCGACCATACCATTACTAATGAATTATGCCTGTTAAACAATTTCAAGAACATATTAATTTTTTATCACAAAATTATTATAATCCGTAGTAGCATTTAGTGTAATTAGGCAGCCGTAATTAGTTCAATAATTATTAAAACTTTTTCACTATAGTATTTTAAGGTACGTACTTAATTTTTAAACGCGTTCCTGCTTATGGTACCCCAATTATTATTTCTGAAATATTTTTATAAAATATATACTTCCCCGTGTTGGTCCCGGCTTCTTTGCAGAATAGACCTTCTGTCTTCTTGCCAAGCAGCTCATAAAAGGCAGAAATAGGCTTACCGTCACTAACACCGTGACATCCTACAAGGTGGTACAGTTTCGTAGCAACTCGCCCGGATTAGTACCACCGCCTTACCTATTCCTGCCACCATAACGTCCAATGCTTACCGTTGACGTGTTCCGGTTCGGAGAGGTAAGGTAGCCGGTAAACTTACTTTTGCTGGAGGACTAACATCCCGGCCTCAGTCTGCTTGTTTGCCTTCTATTATCATAAAAAAAACATCGTGTCTATGATTTTTCTTCATGCAATTCAAAATCTTTTGTTTAAAATTTTTTTGAACCAACAATTTGTTAGCGAATCTCGATTGTCGATTTCGTTAATGGATACATTTATACTACCGTAATTATACACAGTCTTAATTATTTATTACTAATAAATTTACGGAGTCTATTGGACTTAGCGTTTTTATAGCGAGAATAGATTTGTTATTTTCAACACTGAGGATCAAATGACGGTATCACTTTTAATCTATACAATTAAATGAAACTGGAGTGTTTGTTTGTAATATTAAAATAACCGATTTTTACAACATGCATATGAAAGTAAATGTATACGGTAAATATGTCAAAATATTTTTTTTTTCATAATTTTTAATTCCCTGTTTGTTACGGCGTATTTCTGAAACGGTAGAACCTATGTTGACGGGGATTTCACTGGCTGATTTAATAAACCTTACTTTATGAATACCTTAGGCTACTTTTATTTTAGAATAAAAAAAACAAAATTAACGAACTAAACTACTTCAATAACTTTGATGTTAAATTGCACGCGGACGGATTTTTATTGGTTCTTCGGCTTAGGCTGACCACCGCCCAATTTTAATACAAATTCGTATATATTAATAATTAAAGTCAAATAGACAACTATAATGTTTAGATTTTAAGTTAGAATACTCTATTTGAAAGTTTAAATAATTATCATCAACAAATTGACCATCAATTTTTCCATACAGGAGCAGACGGGCTAACAAACAAACCAAACTTATAAAAACGATTTGGGTTAATCCAGTAACTTATATTCCAACTTTTTTGTGTAATATCTTTACCGTCTTATTAATAAATGTGGTGTAGGGTAGGTGTAATATTAAGTTGATATTATAGTCTGTATTACATTGTAATAAAGACTATAATACCAGGTTAAACCTTGGAGTATCTTACTCCGTGTTTATTAGTTCCGCAGTTAGTGTATATGCAGTTTATTTTACAATCTCATAATGACATTTAAAAAATCACTTTCTTGTGTTACCATATTTGCAGGTTTATTTAAAAACATACAGTGGCATCAAAAATATAAGAGAATAATTAAGGAAGTTTTAAAAGACTTCTAAAGTCATAAACTAATAGAAATGTCACACTGTTTGCATTACATATTTTAATTTAAAAATTTCATGCCAAATTACTTTTAAGTTAACTCTCAATTTGTGTATCACACTCGTTTTTGTTCGCGTCTCTACTTGCTTTTTAAATTTATTTAACTTTTTCAATATGCTTCTTCAGGCACAAACCGAGAGAATAACTATAATCATCACCGTTATACAAGCATAATGCAGATGACAACTATATTACTCGCTAATCCCGGCCACAGGCCGGTTTAGGCGGAGGAAAACCTAACCTAACTTCGTAAGGTTCACCTAATCTGACGATAACTACTTTGGTTTTATCTTTTTCCACGACCACTAGCAAATGTTTTCTCTCTTTGTGTCATAAATGACACGAAATTAATATTACATTTAGGTACAATTTCTTTAAAAAAATTATATGTATGATTTTTCTAATAAAAAGAGATGGAACATTTTAGACATGTGAGGTTAGACCGGAAACGATAAAGTATATCTTGACGCCTATATCCCCGTAGAGGTAGGCAGAAGCACAATCAGGGCACCCACGACTAGCAAAAGACACTAAATCCCACATAGTGATAGGTGGCAAGCCTGTCCCAAACCGGGCATTCAATCCCAGGCAACATTATTATTAGAAAATTGAAAATATACATTTTTAATTTTTTTTTGTTGCCAAACCCGGGGATCGAACCCGGGACCTCAAGAAGTTAAGTCCGACACCTGGCCGCTAGACCACTAAGGCAATAAAACCCCGAACATTGGCACTTTTTAATGAATGTTTCCTGAGCAATAGATTAGCCGTCTGTAGAAATGTCGTGTACAAACTAGTCTAACAGCGCTAAACATTTTTTGTTTCTTTCTATTATTTTCGTTGCAAGTAGATGGGATTATTTAAAACTAGCTGCTACCTGCGGCTTCGCCCGCGTTTTCACAGAAACCCGGTGTGCGATCGGGATTAAAAATAGCCTATATGTTAATCCAGGTCACAATCTATCTGTCTTCCAAATTTCAGACAAATCCGTTCAGCCATTCGAGCGTGAAAGAGTAACAAACATCCATACATCCATACTTACAAACTTTCGCATTTATAATATTAATAGGATTATGTTAAAGTGAGTGCGCTGCAAAATTACCACCAATACCGGCTGTTCCTTTCTTTTAAGTAGGGAAACTGAAGTTCCGCTATATTTCTTTTATTTGTCATGGTCTGAGGCTTTTGAGACTATTCATAATATTTTGGTTTTGCTTATTTCGTCCCACTATGTCACAATGTTACTAAAAATGCTAAATGAAAAACAATACGACAGAAAGAAATTAAAAAGCCATTCATAGTATATTGAATCACTAGCGTATATAAAAATAAAATGAACTTTTATAATAAATAGGTACTACAAAGGGCCGTATTTAACTCATTTATTTCTAAAGTTACACTTCAATGCCCCATACCTTTCACTGCGGCTAAAATGTTCACGGTTTTATTAATAAAAGTAAAAAAAAACTTTCAATTTAAAGCCCTTCGAGAAGTTTCGTGGCTCGATTGATTTTTATCTCAAAAAGTAGCTTGTATACAGGTTGCATAAATTCTTATATATTCACCATTCATATGTTTTTTTTTTATTACAAGGGATTTGTTTGTAATCAACCTCCGAAGTTTTCAAGCGATTTTTTGTAGAATTATGAAAGAAATAAGCAGACCATATTATAGAAATATGAACCATATAAACCATATTTCAAGAACTAAAGTGTAAAACTAAAATAGCAATATATTTTGTGCAGATATAACGATTACATCACTTAGATGAAACAAGGATAAACTTTTCTATATCTAGAATAGTTGACGCAAAACTTGCCACTCACAATAAATTAAAAGTTCTTTCAAAGGAGAATGGATTAAAAGTAGTTCGTAGTCCCGCCCGAGGAGCGGGAAAACTTTCAATTTTTATGACAAATTCAATTAGGAAAGATTTATTCGTCTCTGTCACACTCACAATGTACTTCCTATGTTGGAAGAGGAGGTAAGCCTTTATAACAAAGTTTTGACTATAATTTATAATATGCATTTGACTAAAGTCTACAAGTTTAAACGTATAATCCTTAATGGATTACTAAATTATTACAATCGCTATTTGAATTGAGTTAGAAGTTGCCTTAAAAATAGTTTTAACTTGAGAAATGTTTTATTTTATACAATTCTTACTTTTAAATAAGAGAATGTACTTTTATTCAAAGACTAACAAGCAGATATGATAATTATTACAGGTTATAGTAAGATATGTGTATACAATATATATACGAACTAACTTATTTTTAATGATGGCGCCATATTTACCTGAAAAACAAAAAAAAGTATTGTAAGATATGACATTTCAAAACCATTTCTATTTTTGATAACAGATAAAAGTTGGAAGGTAAATAAGCAGATCGGTTCAAAAATCGGTTCGGTTTCGATTCAGTTCAAAAAAGTCTGCCTTAAGATTATGGTTTAAGCGTTTTGTTTGATTAAGTTTCAGACATAAAACGACAGTATCGAGCACCGATACTATAATGGCAGAATTACCGTGAAGGTGATGGCTTCAATCAAGGTGACAAACTGTGTAAGCAAGCAGTTGGCATTTTTGAATCCTCATTTCGCTTGGTGATCGCATCACGCCTGCACGTTTGGAGGTCTGAAGGTTTTTTTAAAGAAAAAAATACTAAGTTCATTTTAATTCAATATTTATAGATAAAACATGACAACGCCGGTCGGGTCAACTAAATAAAATAAAAGTTGATATTCAATACCAGTACAATATCGGAATCCATCTCCAAATTCAGATTAATTTATATGCTAAATTTAGAATGATTTTAGTTTTAATTATTTAAAATCAATTGCGTAGTTGTAAAACATACATACAAAATCTACAAACTCTTGTATTTATAAGGACCGTAATAAGAACTGAGATGTTAATACCATTGCTAATCTCTCCGAGCTAATAACACTTGATTGATGTCATTTTCATTTTGTAGATTAAGTTATTAACGACCGATTGTCAACAATTCTATTATTTTTAGCATGAAAGGCGTTCGTGCATCACTTGAAAAAATCACCATAATAATGTTACTACTATACAGGTAGGTGAATTAAATACAATGTGGAATTTTTGCTGGTTCGCCCGGTGTCGTACACACGAAGTAATGTACATTTTTGCAACGACGTCTGTAACTATAATATCGGTGCTCGCCATTGCCGTGATCCAGTTTAGAGAGTAGATATATCGGTAAACTTACGCTAGTGGTTTAAAATTCTAGTCTCCGTTTTAGTAGCTCACCATAACATCTTAGAGGTGTATATCTTACTATTAGGAAAATCGTCTGCATTCTGCCGTCTGCCTTCACTAGTACATACATGTCTTTAAACAAATTCAAATGCCGCATCTATCTGTTTGTTCGTCGGGACGAGGCATATCGCAGCGCATTAATCAGCCTTGATCGCGTTCATACATTTTGTATGGAGCATAGCACACTGTGCCGGGCCGCATCATCGCAGATTTTTTGACCGCAGTCGCGTAACATTCGGCAAACGTAGGTAGGCGGAGGTGCAACCCACTCACGACAATTGTGACTGACACTAGTCCCACAATGTAGGTGCAAACCTTTCGCCAACTGTCCATTTATCCAATAATTTGGTACAATCCCGAACAATGTTGTTTTTATTAGGAAATTGAAAAAACACATTTCCTTTCTGTGTACCCGACTCGGGATCGCGCCCGGTCAAGTCCGACACCGGATCGCGAGACGTGGTTAATGCGTGGTTTTTGTTTCAACACATACGTTTTCTTTTGTTTACTGCCTGGGTACAGTGTAAGGACCTTACCCTTACAGTAAGGTGTATCACAACACAATATAAAAGAAACACGTAACTTTATCTTTAGGTTAACATATTCACATTATGCTAACATCTTATGAATCAAACCAAACTACTCCTCAGAACATTCCCCATGGTAGATGCGGTAGAAAAAAATGAGGGACCAAACATTTCTACGCAGCGCCAAGGAATCAAGCCGATTGGTAATTGGCTAGTCATTGACAATTCGAGTTGCTCTACGTTGAATGCGGTCAAACGGAAGGAGCTGGTACTGTGGATCCCCTGCCCATCATGAACATTTATTTGAATAATGACCATTGTGATTATAATTAAAAAACACTAAATATACTGGCCATTTCGTGAAACGTGAATAAAATGTTTCAAAACAACCGTTTGTTCAAAAAACGAAATTTAAGGCGTTGTGCGATTTCTATAGAGCAGATAAACATGATGTACACAAATAACAGCCGTTGTTAACATTGCAATCTTTTTTCAAACAAAAATACCTTAAGTACTACTTTATACACTCAAATGTTTCATATTCAATTTAAAACCTATTAGCAGAAACGGAAAGTGAATATATAAAAACACGTAAGCGTCACACGCCTTAGGACCCGTTTCAAAGTTATTTAAATTACCCTAAATCCTACTTTGACATCAAACTGCTTGCAAATTTGTGGCTAAAATCTGACATATGATAAGTATCAATAACGATTCCATTTTTTTTGTATTAAGAGACAAAAATATTTTTAAGTCATTTAACTATTAAAAAATTTGATACTATATATATTATAATTAAACTTGTAGCTTTTCTTTGGATTGAAAACAAGAGTAAGTACCTTAAATGCTTCAAATTGCTTCAAATTTTATGATTTGGATAGCTGTTTTTGCAATAACATGATAAATATTTTTTTATCAGTCATAAAACTAAAAACTTTTTGAGGTAGATTTTTGAAAATTTGAAATATTTTTTTATACTGCTTTAAATCATCAAAGACTGTATGTATTAGTTTTCTTTTAGATATTGATTAAATTAGATAGATCAGACAGTGTCAGTCATTAAATTTAAAACTTTTCTTTTGCGTTGAAGGCAAAAATACCTTTAATACTGTTTGAAGACATCAAACTAGTTACGAAGTAATACGTGGACAGTGGCACGCCAAATTCCATTATCGATAGAGATCTCGCGACATCGGCGGACAATAAAACGGTAGCATCATATCTAAAACTTTGGTCCATAATGAAGCGTATGGGGTGGGCGGTTTACGACAGACGCCGTCGGATCTTTATTGGTAGCACCAATTTAGATAAAAGGAAAGAGCTTTCACAGAAACAGAGATAGTCTTAACTATCGCCAAGTTAGCGGTAGTTAATCCGGTAGGTTCGCAGATAAATCAACAGTGGAAAGCAATAAATTCGGTCCGAATAGGTGAAAACTATTAGGTCCGAGGGTAATTTAGATGTTGCGTAGAAAAAATATGAAGGCGAGGAATTGGATAAGGTGCAAATAGGTGGGGTGTTACAGTTACTTAGGAAATCAACCACGTGTACTTTCAGGTGTATATTGGGATAAAGGATTTTGGGAAATCTTGCAAAGATTACATTGTTTTTCATCAGGTTGATTAATCAGTTTTTTATAGTAGCGGTAGGGAGAGTTACAAGCGTGGTACCACGTACCAAAAAGGGGTAAGTTTTCTTAATAATGTAATAATATTAATATAATTTGTATACACGATTTCTGGGTAAAAATATTTTTGCGTTTCTGCCTAGATATAAGCTTTAATGGCACTCGATTTTCGAATATTATAACTTTGATTTTTATTAAGTACAGAATACAAAACTGTTAAGAAAAAAATTGTATATTCCCTTAAATGGCGACAACAGGGGCTGTTTCCCTGGAGACCGAACGTCGACTTGGTGCTGCAATCTGGTTACTGGGTGGATTGATTGGAGTAGTGGCTCGCCGATTAATAAGCGGATAAGGGATCTTTGACCGCGACAGCTAGCAACTGTGCAGCGTGATGTTATGTAAGTTCGAGTTGGCCGGCGCGACCGGACCTGCAATTGTAAATTTTTCTAGTCCCGGTCTGCTAAGTATAATAGACTATCTGCCTTCCTGCCAGGCAGCTTGTAATAGGCAAACATAGGCTGTATTGGTAATTACCAACTACACCACTGGTGATAGAGTGCTGTGCACAAACTTGTCCGAGTTGGGATCCGCCACCTAAACTACTCCTGTTATTACGACAGTGTCATATTTCGGGCCAGACGATAGGGTAGACCGTAGATTTTCACAATATACCTAACACCCCTGCATCAAAATAGTCCTGAACTCTTATCATCATAAGAGCCATGTGCTTAGGTGCTGTCTAATGCCTTCAAAAATCGTTACAGTTTTTGGTTTTATAGTTATTGTCGCTAAGGAAGAAGTTAGTAAGATAAATGCAACTAGCAAACTTGTTAAGTCTAATAATGTGAGTACTTTATGGTTAGTACCATTTGCTTTAAATAGTCATATTTAATGCCAATATAAATCAAATTAGATAAATTTTCATCAAATTCGCAGCCAACCTGCTGCTGCATGCAAAAATCATTAGAGCTCTTGCACACAGAACAACAATCATTAAATAGATATTTTAACTTGAATTATAACAAATATGGCATAAGATAAAATAATCAAAATTGGTGAACTACAGTAGATTGGAAAATGCAAGTAGATACGTATAAAATAATACTAAGTTCTTAATTGTTTATTACGATTCTGCATTGACCTTGTATTTAAAAGTTTATTGCTCTCAAAGAGACCACTTAAAAAGGGCATAAATTTTTTGCAAAGACAATTAATTATCATTAAGTTATAAACGAGAAAAAAAAAGAGAACATACTACAAAATTAAACGCTTGTTTTGAAAACAAAAATTAACGTGTCACAACCGGGACACCACTAGGGGACGACAAATGAAATAAAATGAAGCCGAGCAACATTTTATGTTACGATAGTCAAATAGACCTTAGGAGTTGTAACTTTACAAATTTATGTTGCAATGGAATAGAACTATCTTTTTACCAGCGTTTTACTAAAAGTAAAATTACGGCATCTTCACAGCAAGAATAGGCTACTTCTAGTTCATACACCGCCATCACAGGCTTGCGGCGAAATATACCATCGGATTAGTAAGATCAAAGTAGCAAACCAACAAATGATCAGTTAGAAACGAGAAATAAAAAGAACGGAAAAAGCACAACAAATACAATTGATGGTATTAAAATATCGAGGAATCACGAAATTAAGTTGACTCCACGAGGGGACGAGAAATGAAGCTAAACCGAACTTGTACAGTTCCCATAAAATACTGCAGTAAAACTATAGGCCATACATTTTTTTTTAAAATAATGGTGGACAGTTAGTTTATATCATTAAGAATAATTTTGAAGGCTCGTATTTGTTAATATTTAATTATTTTGTAATTGTCTTTCATCATTGTCTTTAGAGTTCGATTAAATATAATATTTCCTTGGTTTATTAGGAGATTGAGTACAATAAAATATAATTACAATTAACACTGCCACATGTATCTTTTCACTGTAGTATAACTGTAGGCAAATAATTTTGGGGGCACGTGAGAGTGCATTCCGTCGATTGTCACGATAAAATCTTTACACCAGACTCATTAAACATATTATAAAGTTTCAACCGTACAGCGCTAATAAAAAAAATCAAATAAAGCTCATATGGTACTTCCTAAGACCGGCAACGCTAAGATTTAGTATATATCTAAGCTAGTATACACCAAGGAAAACATAAATTAGGGGATAGGTAATTATGATATTATTGCATCGCTAAGTATAACACTTTAATTCTTGTTAATATCTAAAACATATTGATTTCGTCACTAACATATGCACAGAAAATCATAAAAATTTACAGGATGTCTTCTTAAAAGTAATAGTCTTAGAAAACTGAAATTTGGTATGTAGGCTAATAAGAGTACACAAACTTTTACCGCATTGTTTCAGGTCCGCTTAGTAGAAGACTATTTGCCTCTCTGTCAGTCACTACGTAAGAGGCGACTAGAGATTAAAATATACGTCAGTACCAACAAGACCACCGGTGATAGCATGTTGTGCATCAACCTGCCCGGTAGGGATCCACCGCCTTTCCTATTCCTGCTGCCATAATAACTGTCATGTCCCTGTCTAGAAGGTAGAGGAGACAGTTGACTTGCATAATAGGCTTAATATCCTATACACAGCCACATCTACGGTTTTTATGGGCCCCGGTTGCTCTTACCATCAGGAGAGCCGTCTGCTTGTTCGTTGACCTTTCACATGTAGAAAAACAAGTGAAAATTTCTGAAACTCCGAACTTTTAAGCCCGCAAGGCGTAAATTAGCGGGAGCATATTTCTACGAATGTATAAAATTCAACTACTTCCTGAGGTGATGAGCGAAATTTATCTTGGTCTTACTAAAATGTTAAATTTTGATTAGACTAGCAAGACCAAGACCATAACCATAACCGAATAAACAAGCACAAGACCAATACCAAATCTGAATATGCAAGACCAAGACTCCATTTTCTTCATTAACTTCTCAAATTGAAGCGATATTTGAGCCAATCTAATGCTGTGACTTATGAGTAAGCTATGCTGCTGTGCAGGACGACTCTAGTTGAGTTGACAGATCTGTCCTGACTATGAATGTTGATGTTTTAACAATACAATTAAAAATGAATTAGCAAAACTCTCTTCTTCCGATCACGCGTCATGCGATGACGAAAGAGAATAAGGTTTAAGATAAAGCATGTCCTTTAAAATAACAAAAGGGAAAGGGATTAAAACCCAAAAAACGTATTTTAATTTTAGAAGTTGGTGTTCATAAAAACTTATCCCGTTTTTTAGTATTCTGTAATGAGTGTTCCAAAGTATCTTCATTATGTTGGAAGGAAACGGAAATAACCTTGGGATATCTTAAGCTTAGCCAAATCGACGTTGCTTTTCTTAGCTTGTTATCTCATATCCTAAAAGTTTAAAACGTAGGAGCTATCGAAACGAGAACTTATTAACTCGATGTGATCGCCGCGTGGAAAATTTTCCACGGTAAAATGTTACAGGAAAGGAAAAGTTTGGACAAACTGGAAAAAGAAACTACGAAGTTTAAAAAGTACGCTAAATGCAGACCTTGCTTTGCGACGATAAAGGTTCAATCAGGTGGATATTTCAACATCCAACTTTACAACTGATCCTTTTTATTTTAGTCGTATGACTTGGCTCAATTATATAGAATATCAGAATGGTAGCTAATAGTAAAAGATCTTCTTTAAAAAATTAAAACTTGAAATGGTATAGTTATACATGTTACCATGTTTTAGACAAAAGTTTTGAGGAGGACGGATGTAGCTGATTTTGTGTCCAGGGAAGTTTAAAAAGGTAAGAAAAAAGAAAACTTTCCACAGAACAAGAACGGGTGAAACGAAGTTCGCACAGGTAGTCTCATATAAATCTTTGTTATTTTTTATAAAAAAATCCTTAAATATTTGAAGCATATAAAAGTAAATATACAACATATACTATGATTAAAGTAGGCGCCAGCCATAGCACAATTATAAAGCTATTTTTAAATTGCACTGACGACTTCGCGGGCCCGTTCGACCAGTTTGAAAGAAAACTACAAAACCTGTCCAAAGTAACTGTTTTAATAGTAATGAGTTTCATGTTACATATTT
>NJDC01057881.1:189654-204639 GCA_002245475.1 Calephelis virginiensis
TCTTTTATAAAAAAATATTTTTTTTCTTTCGATCGTTTTTCACGACTACTTTGCCAATGTCAAGTTAGTATGAACTAACTGATATGAACTAACTAATAAGAATGATCTTATACAGTCTTGAGTCACTATGTACAAAGTCATGTCAGGTAAAGGTCTTGAGTAAAGCGGTGGCTTCTATACTCAAGCACATCTAGTGAGATTTGACGGCAGCGAAGAAATAGACGATATACTAATTTCTTCATGGTTATTTCATTTGTGCACTTTCACTGAACAAAATTGATCTAATTCCCATCTAAATTAGGCAATTTCACTCAATATAAACACAAAATTCAATAATAATGAAAAAATTACGACCACCTTCGTTCACGATGGCGCCAAAACTCTACAAATGATTATCATATTTGCCGTGAATCCAAGATCTCATCACTGAAGGTCAACAATAAATCTGTCAGTGACATCTGGCATTGCGGATGTGAATAAGCGGCGGTCACTTGATCAATTACCATTGGATTATCTTATGGTTTGCTTACCTACTTTTGTAAAAAAATGATCAAACACGGTGACTTTGTAAATAGTGACTAATGGCTGAAATAAAGAATTAATACGGAAGACATGGTAGCATGGCCCAACGGCTTTCAGCGGCCCCACACTTTGGTAAACAACTGTAATAATAATTTAATGTTACGGAACAGAAATAAGAAATTTTGTCAATTTTAATTTCAATTGCAGTAGCTTACGAATGCAATCTTATCCGATAGTTGAACTCGTTTACACTGAACTTAGTTTTACTAAATTTGGTTTTTAATATGATTGGTGAAATCAGCCGCTGTAACTACTACGAGTGTAACATTTCTCTAGACTAGTACATTACTTTCTATACAAAACTTAAGTTATGTTTTATACCTGTACGTTATTAGAAAGGTCAATGACAATTTCAAGGGTAACCTTAATCTTAGGGAAAATTAAATGTTAAATTAAGTCAAGATTAGGAAATTTAAGATATAATTACGCAATAAAATTAATTATGTCAGTTAGTAACGTACAGCCTTGTAGCTTGAAGACGGAAATAATACGTAGCCCACGGTATATTTGTATTTAATGTTAAAATAAATAGCATAAAATAAACAGATAAATTGTAATTGTGACTTTACTTTTGATATAAAAGCTCTGTTGTCAATTGGAACTCTTCTAACTACACCCTTTATTAACAAATTTATTTGAAAAACATTATACTTAAATGTTAAAACTTAAAATACTCCGTTGATAGCTATGTCTATCAAACCAGGCACGATAGATAATTTGTTTTAAGTTAGGTATAAAGTTGCTCTTGCGAAACCGATAAATAAATAACCCCTGGACAAATTACACTAACGAATGTAATCTTAAATCAAGCAAATTTTATGCTTGGGCTACAGATGTTAGTAGATGACACATACATTAATACATTAAAACACATGTATGTGTACTGGAATAAATTTAATAAACAGCCAGACCCAGAAATACAAACATTTAATTGTTCGTCACACAAATTTCTGCCCCCGTCGGGAATCGAATCCGAGCCTCACAGCTGGTCGACGGACTTACGTTAAACATTCCCAATGTTAATATCTGAAAAATGAGGCGATAAAATATAGGTAATATTCGATCAAACGAATTTCAAAGTGAAGTTTGATTATTCTTATATGAATCGCCTTGTGTAAAAACTCTTCCATCCCTAAGACCTCCTGCATTGCATGATTTCAAGTCTCGCTACAGATGACACGTAGTATATATAGTGTGGAAATAGCCACAAAATATTTATTATCTGCGGGGTTGTTGGCTCGAAAAAGGACATTCCAATCTTAATATCATCGAATCAAGTGATTCATATACTAATGATCGAACTTCACTTGGGAGTTCGTTTGAACATATGCAATCTGATTTAACTATGTGCCGTCGTTATCCAAGCACTGATTAGGTTGATGCGAAAACGCTTGACGTAATAATGCTCGACAGTTGGTACGCCGTTTAATATTGTAATATACCTTGCCAATAAATCGAATTAAAATACCTATCTCTGTTTCCACGACTAAGTAAACGAAAGAGAACGAAGATTTTTTTTAATTTCATTATCTGGGTCAGTATTCACCTTTTGCGGTACACACATCTATTTAACGTCATTTTTTACACTTGCTATATAAATTAAAAAAAGCTTGTTAATAAAGTTTAGACTTTACCAAATTTTTTTAACTCTAAGCTATTGTTGAGATTCGATTTCGTGTAATACTGACACAATTACAAATGTGTATGTGTAATTAATCGACTACTTCATCTACATCTACATGTTGTCGATAGTTTATGTGTTAGTATCATAAGTGTGTGGTAATCTCCAAGTAATCACTTTGTACAAGTGCCCCAACATTGATAGAACTCGGAACTTTGATAAAATTACTATTATCAATTAAATGTGTGATGAATATCAGCCCCAAAGGTGACCGATGTCAAATGGCTTTTAAAAGCGTAAAAATGTAAAAGAAAAATAGGATACTCGTATAAGTACAAAACGATGTATTTTAGGGACGGTGTTCTAGATCAACGGTACCAAATGAAATCTCAATTATTTTTTAAGGCTTAAACTAAAAGTAAAGTCTATGAAGTTTTTGCATTTTAAAAGCGTAATGCTGATACGCGTATTAAGATATTGAACCTCATTTGGTTTGAATCACGCCACCTAATCCTTTTATCATTATGATTATGAGTAATGCACTAAATCTAGAAATTGAAAAAAAAAAATTGGCGAGTCATATTCATAACTTGAATGATTGTACATATTACAATTAATTTTAATTGGGTAGAGATTTTTAAATTCTGTCCAAATCTTTCAAGAGTCAAGTTCAAAAGTTGTCAACATGTGGCTATACCCGAAATCTAAACTCATTTAACGATGCCGCATTCTTCGGGGAGCTGATGTTCATAAATCTGTTTATTAAATATAATACTGCTATATCCTTTAACGTTGTAGTTGGACGTCTTTTTTTACAGACAAAGATATAATAACGCCGAAATGAGGCTCACTATCAAACGAGAACTTCAAGATATTAATGTTCATGATGGCCAATATTCACATTTATGCTAAATGACTAAATTAACCCTTAAATTACAAGCGTATATTTTTTTCTGTTTCTTACATGTTAGCTTCCAGTACCCAATGTTTTAACAAGTAAATATTAACGCCACGATTTAAAAAACGTAATTATGATCACGTGTTAACGAATTAACTTGCGTTAAATCTTCCGAAGTGAAACGCTTTAACGTGTATCGATGAAGTAAAGCGATCAACGAAGTGAATTATTAATTAGCGATGCCCAGCTATGCAAATGGCCTTAACTTTTGTGAACTGCCCCATCAATGAGCTATCAAACGAGGTACAGGAAATTAACCACAATAGTAATCAAATTTTTTAACTATCTTCAATGTAATAATTTTATAAAATGATCGATTTTTTGTAAAAACTAGGTAGGTATCTTAAACTTAAAAATCTTAAAATTAAAAATAAACAATAACCCCGAGAAACCGTTCATCAGTTCTAAAGTTTTGATACCAAAGACAGACACACACTCAAACACAGTTGACTTACAACACATATTTTTGATGTTCTTTATCTAAACTGCAGATTACTAAATGTAATACCGTCAATGTAAATCAACCACCTCCCAGAACAAGTCCTCGTCATCAGAAAATATGAACAAAATTAGTTGAGACGAATGTAACGAATCCCAACTGGATGGGTTTACCAGTTTACTCATTCCAGGGATATATCTCCTAACTTCGAGCTCCATCATCAGACTAGTTCAGTTGTACCAGCATTCGTTAGTGTATTAACATATTTTATTAAAAGACGCACTATGGGTCTCTGATGTATCTGATGATCGATCAATGTTCAAGCCTCGGTAGATTTCTATAAGCTGTGGTTAAGAACCGTCTCAATCAGGCAAGTTTTTAAATATAATTTTAAAATGAAATGAAAGCGGTTAAGAGCGAGCCGGACTCGCCCATGAAGGATTCCGTAGCAGCAATCATCATAATATATACGATATTTTCAGTTCATTAATTTCATAGCATCTTATCTCGTATAAACTAAACACTGGTTGCTGTTGACACGTCACTTTTTCAAATTGCGCGGATTTATAATGCCCAAGAAAATATATTAAAATAGTTATGCTAAACTTTTGCCCGATCTTAAGCTACACAGTGCCCTCTCTTAACAGTTAGAATCAAAATCAGAAAAAACTTTATTCATGCAATTTACTTAGAAACACTTGTACTTTCTACAATATATTTTATTATTTTTTATTTTTATGGTTTAGCCAACCGGTTTCGCTATACAAGCATCATCAGGGCTATATAACAATAATATAGTTGTTATATAGCCCTGATGATGCTTGTATTGATGCTGATTGCATCAAGAATGGAATTCCACCAAGCACCGACGATAAGAAGTATGGAATCTAAACTTTATTCACATGGACCATACAAGTGGATCGGATCGAAATCGCAGCCACACACTAAGAAGATCTGGCGAAAGAAAGTCAACTGGCTTATCTTTATTCAATACTAATAGTAACATTATAAAACAGATAAAAAATACAAATTACAATTAAATTTTGGTTTAAATAAAAAGTATGAAAAATTAGATTACAAATTGCATTGCGAGATTGATATCTCTATTCCCAAGCGTGTTTGTTTTCCAAATACTCTGAGACATTATAATAGACTTTCTTACATGATTTTGCTTTTATATATTTTTTTAAACTTATTTAAAGGTAGATCTCTAATAATACTAAACGTTTAGATTAACCCAAAAGGATTTACTAATTTTATGAAGACGAGTTTTATATATTGCTCAATTATTTTTATTTCACGTATTTACATCGTGAACATCACATTTTTTTTGTAAACACATTTTTTTTAACAGACATTATATTCTAATAAATGTACTGAGAACTCAAGATTAAAATACTCATTTCTTTGAATTTTTCTCGGAGGGAATCCTTTTACATTAAGATTATAAACAGGTCAAAATTATAAGTGTTGGAGTTGCAGTACCTCTTTTAAAAAAAACACTTACTAGATCTAGTTCAAACCAATTTTCAGTGGAAGTTTAGAGGGTAAAATACATCATATATATTTTTTTGTTTTATCGTTCTCTTATTTTAGAAGTTTCTCATTTTACCAGTTTGGAAGTGTCTTCCGCGCAAACTATTCAGTTTAGAAAAAAATAATAGAAGAAATCTCAATATAATTTTGAAGACTTATCCATAGATACCTTACACTTATGGATTTGATAAAAAAAATGAGTTTATAGTTTAAGGCCCAAATGAGGAACTCTCAAAATTTATTGTTATTTTTCTGTTTTAGAACATCTTAACGCGGTTCGTTTGTTCGGTTTCAATGGCATAGCTCGTATAAATTCGGAAAAAATGCTGTAAAATACCAATGGACAGACAAACAAACATGACGAATCTATAAGTCCCGTTTTTAGCCTCAGGCTGCGGAATCCTGAAAAACCTTATCAAAATCTGTCCATCCACTGAAAAACTACGATGCCAGACACAAACGCGGCACACTCATACACACACACGTACACAGACCATCATCATTGCATCCGAGCCGCGGTATTCTTGTTAGTTTTGGATATTATTCGTTTCCAACTTAAGGAAAAGTCATGTTAAAACTGGGATACTTTTTAGTATAAGAAGTCAATAAGGCGAATTTCCCTGTAATAAGAGTGAAGCTAAAGCTAAACCCGAAGGCGAGATATCAACCTATTGTGCAAGTTTCACAGGTTACAATCTTGCTATGCTCTGAGGATTGGAGGCTTAAAGTTTGAGGAGCCCTGGGCTATGTGTCACTACGCTTCTGCTACGATCAAATGCAGAGTGAGAGCATGTTAAGCTTGAATCCAGCTCGTAATACGTGTAAATGCTAAGAGTCTATGAAATACTTTGATGCCATAAAATCAATCCCTTAATGTTATGACGATCCTTATCGTCGCTTGATGCGGAGTCCCGGTTGTTTACGTGCGACATTATAATGTTCATCTCAATGTATGGTGATTTTCAAACCTCTTACTTTACATATTTATGTCCCATACATGAATGTTAGATAACGGCACTATTAGTTTAGCCCTGTGATCTTTGATACGGCTCGCTCCAAAATGTTCTTGCTCGTTATAAAACTTTTTGTAGAAAATAAAAAAAAAGTATATTCACACCCATATCCTGGAAGGAGTAGGCAGGGGCGCAACCAAGGCACCGAGGACTAGCCGAATTCACTCTCACAATGTCATAGGTAGCAAGCCTATCGCCAACCAGGCACAAATTCAATCCCGAGCAACATTTAAAAAAATTGCAAATACAACATTTTCTTTTCGTTGTCCGACCCGGGATTCGAACCCGGGATCTCATGAAGTCAAGTCCAACACTTGGACCGCTAGACCAAAGAGGCGATAAATATTATAATAAATTAATTTAGAATAAGAATTGTATTTATAATAATAATAATTGTATTGTATTGTGTATAATTGTAGAAAATATCTTTATATAATTGAGAATAAGTACTACAACTCATCTGATTGAATTTGAATGAATGAAATTGAATGATGTGGTCTAGAATGGAGAAATACTAAGTTTATTAGGAGTAACTTCCTCACTCTTATTTTGAAGAACTTATACGCAAAATACTACTTTTATAAGTAATTTTTAGATCTAAACTATTTAAACGTTTAAAAAGGAAAAGCATTCATGGTAGGTAGGTGGAATGAATTTATATGTTTAGACCGGCTAATATAGCTGATATGAATGAGTGGAGTTTATAGACCCATACCTGTATCCTGTATTTTAAATGCACTTTAATACATTTTCATTTGATATATTTGCCAAATGGTAAAAACTAGATACATGTTTCGAGAGATTTAGTTAATCTCAAGTAGAACTAGAGAACCCATTGCCAAACGGAGGGTATTTTCTGATAAGTCTGGTAACTACCAGTGGCGACACAAAACACTTGAAAACCCGAGCCAAGTCACCAGCTACAGCTTGTTGTATAATAAAACTGTGTAACGGAATGTAAGGTGTGTTGAATTTTTCGCACATCTTTGAACGCAAGAGTCAAGGGCGTTCATTATAAATACCAGTCTGTGCGCCCATCCCGATGAACCTAGCTACCGTTTTCAATTTTTTATTTTTTTAAGATTACAAATAAGACTCTACTAGATAGACTTCTAAACAAAAATAACTATTTTACTCATTTCCATAAAGAGTTATGTTTTTCGGCTGTAGGAATGCTACTATGCTTCTGCGCAGCTCAAATGGTTTTTTGATATCAGAAGGCAAGTAAATAGGCTTCGCTGGTCTTAATTCGATTCCTGAAGGGGCAGACGTTTGTGTAATAAAGAATTTTATGTCTGCATATCTAGGTCCCCTAAAACTAGCATATAATTAGCTTATTTAGGGGGTTAGATTCAATTTCTGTAAATTATCCAAGGACGTTTATTTAATCTGATGGAAAGAAATACACAGAAATCACAGGTCATTTCTAATTTTTAAATTTTTTAAATGTATTTTGTCACTGTTCCGAAAAAACCTATATCATTAACAACTTCCATTATTTTCTTACCAAATAAACACTATCCTTTATTATGTGTTGACAAGAAAGAAAGCCAAATAAGCACACTTCCACATTATAACATCATTACAATGAATACTATCTAACAATTTAGTATACTAGTAATGACAATAAATATCATTCATTCACTGTAGTATGTCATTCTTGTTAACTCGGTCTTTTGATGATTCCCAACCCTACTGATGGTCCACAGCTGACTTATATCATTAATCCGTCATTATTGTTTACCAAATTGGAGTACTAAGAAATACGGAACGTGCGTTAACTATAACTGACTGATAAAATACAAACTACAACAAAAACAAATTTAAGATTAATACAGTATGTATATCAAGTGTTTGTTTGTAGTTTGAGAGATAGTGTATATGTGAGTATGTGAATACGTCAAACTTTGTGTTTCAAGATGTTTAGCATAATGTATTATTTGATAGGTATGTATGTATCTGTGTGTGCATGTGTGTTTGTTGTGTATGTTTATGTGTGTGTACATATAACATACGTGCGAAACACATAGCTCCACTTATCGGCTGGGTAATAAAAGTAAACAAAATTAGAGTTAAACGAATAGGTATTATACGAATATTATCATATTATTATAATATATCTTAGAATATGTTTAGCAAATATGCAATTATAATGTCAAAAGTTTTGTTACCTCCAACAAATTGCGGACAATTTATAGTTTTTAACTTCACAATTATGGAAAAATGTGTACAAAAGCCAAACGTTTTTACCCTTATGATAATTTTTGGTAATTACCTTTAAATATGATGTTATCTGATGTATGAATATCGCAACGCGTCGCTTACTTCCACAAGATTATTCCGTAGTAGATAAAAAAGGAATGGAAAATGTACTGCAGCAGTGTAGCTATGGAAAAATACCTTGTCACTTGATCATATACTGAACTATCGGCAACAAAAGATGGCCATTATGAAATCTTAAAAAGAGATGTGTCTGTAGATTGAAGACATTCTTGATATTGAGTGGAAAATAAAAAAAAATCCTTTTAGTAATTTATCCTTCGACCGAAATAAAAATACAGAAAACATTTGAACTTTGTCAAGATTTTGAAGCTTAATAAAAATAAAACAAAAATAAAATTACATTTACTTGGCATAATACACATTTTTATATAGTTTTCTGGTTTAATATGAATAAGTAGACCTATTCCCGATTCCTAACAGTGGGCACGCATTGTGTGATGAACATTTAGACGGCTGCATTTCTGGGTCTGGGCGTTTATTAAATTTATCCTAGTATTTATTTCTGTGTATTAGAGTCGTCGAAACACCCGCGTTTGGGGTTTAGATTCAATTTGTGTAACTTATCCATGAATATTTACTTATATAATTTAAACATAAATACATAGTATGTATAATTTTTGAATGATAATAAAAACAAATTATGTATTGATTTAAATAAAAAACACATACATACTACTTAAAGAACACCAAAAAATGTTTAACTGATTATTAAAGTAAATTTATTAAAAGCTTAGAACTGCTTAGTCAAGCTGTTAAGTAGTGTGCTTACTGTACTTTGTAGGTACATTGTCTAATACACTAGTAGGTGTATTAGGCGGACTTCGAAAAAACAATTGCATAAATACAGTATTGAAAACAACATTCAAACAGTAGCAGATAACACCCTGCTATACCAAACCACCAAAGGAAATTACTTCCAAAGAAAGTATATTTGGCAGTTTGGCTACAACGTACAAAATCATGTCTCTTTGTGTTATGCTGTATTTTCAGTAACCATTTCACTTTTTTAATTTAAACGTGTGTACATTTATTTTTTGAATCGATTTTATATTTAGAAGCGGTTTTTCAAGCAACTCATTTTAGTCCTCTGTCAGTAAGATGTGGTGCTTCTATTTGGCACATGATCTTTGATTACAAATGTCGAAACCTCTTTCGGTTTTGTTGTAGTAGAGAGATGAACACACATTCAGCAGTTTATTTTCATATCAACCTCGTTGTCTGTTCAGATTTAAAGTTGCTAAATGTGCTCGTTCTGGTAATCTAATCTGCTATAATTAACATTCAGACCCGCTATATGGGTTCACACTTTTACGACCGGATTCCTATCTACTGATCCTTTAATCTATGCAGCTAAACTGTGATATGCCAATCTGATAATAATAAAAAATCGTAAAAAAAAACAACCTGAGAGTAACTTTATTTTGATAACAATTAGGTTTCCTAAACGTCCCGCTATATGCAAGACATCCTGCTTCTGAGAACCTTAGCGTCCTGAGCGGGTCGCTAAAAAAAATATCTCAAAAAAACGATACTACTTAAAATGCAAATTAGTTTTAATAAGGTAGTGAATAATAATGACACTACATTAACTTACTCTCAATCTGACTTACAACAAAAGATACCTCATTATTGTCGTCAAAACAAAATGAGTTCGATCCTGCTTTTAAAATCTTGTCCCGTATTTAAGATCACTGTTCCCACTTACTTCCCCGCTAATTTGTATTTTGAAGTTGGCAAACCTAAAATTTCAAAAGACGTGAATGCCTTAAATGAGTGTCGATCTATTTAAAATGGATGCATTTAAATTTCGAGTGATGCGATACAAAACTGATTCAACGACAACTAAAAAAACTTTGAGCCTACTAAAGTCTTCTAGTGACATCTCTTTTGGAATATAAAGAT
This sequence comes from Calephelis virginiensis, assembly GCA_002245475.1. NCBI lineage: Eukaryota > Metazoa > Arthropoda > Insecta > Lepidoptera > Riodinidae > Calephelis > Calephelis virginiensis. The sequence continues at coordinate 199,989 of NJDC01057881.1, forward strand.
TTATATACAGGTGTAGTAGTTCTTTGCCAAGAAATAGTTGCAATTTTCACAATAACTTCCATCTCCTATTATGGTTTTTTGGGAATATATTTTTTAGCAAAAAATACCTGATGGTTGAAGCCGGATCTTAAGCTGTATGCAAATCAAAATTCATCAAATTTGGTTCAGCGATAATGCTTTGAAAAGTAACAAATAGATTTATTATTAAATATAGTGTAAATATATGGATTAAGTATTACAACAGATACATATGTGGTAATCATAAATAATAATTATCTGAAATATTTTAATCTTAGTTCCTTCACTCGTAGTAAATTTTGGTATCTTAATTTTTTTGTAATAAATTAGGGTTGTAGTAAAAATGTGTTCTTCTTCTTTGTCTAACTTTATGCACCATCCCAAGTGTTTCTGTCATCATTATTCAGGGTTAACTGGGAGCAACTTATTGCCATTAAGTTCACCGTCACTACGTATTAGGGAAATTAATGTTTAAAACCTTTATATTAATACGTGATGCCAAAACTTTGGACCCCTTTTTACGAAAATTGCGGGGACGCAGGACCATAAAATTTGGCACACTTATAGTTTATGCGTAGAAAAAGTGCAGAGTGCTAGTATTTTTCAATAATAATGCTTATAAATGACATTAAATCAATGAATAAAACATTACCCACACTACCATGCATTAATATAACAATAAAATATTACGATAAAAGATCACAGATGGCGCACAAACTATAATCATACAGTTTGGAAACAAAGTAGTTAGTCTTGAGAAATGAAGATGGCGTTCTTATCAACAAGGCATTAAAAAGGGACGTAATTATCGACGAAATCATTAAAAAATTTGGTACATAAACTGAATACTTAGTAGCGCGAAGTTAATTCAACTTTTGGCTGTGATTTTTTATTTCTTAAAAAAATATAATATTTTTGAGAGAACATAATAAAAATTGTAATAGGTTTAAGTATTATTTTATCATTGGTGGTCAAAGGTCTCAGGAGATGAGATTAAAGGTTATGCCGCATATAAATAACGTATAATTTAATCACATATTAATTATAGCCACATACGTAATTAAGTAGAATAAAAACATTAGTAGCTTAAGCTGTCTTCCGCAAGTTATAAATTTCCACGAGTTTTGCATTAGTTGTGTAATTTTAGTTTTAAATGTAAAACCGGTTAAAGGGCCTTAATGGTCTCTGGTCCACCTTCATAGTTTTTGTCGTGCCGTTATTTCCGCTAAAAGTAAAAAATTGAAGGTAATTTACAAAAAAAACCCACCAAATTAAGAGCCTCTTTGCATTAAGCTGTTACTCATGGATTTAACTGCTGATTTAAAGTTATATCTGGATTCCACTTTGTCCATTTATCTTTGTTAATTATTTACAAATGTACAATATAATATAATAGAAGGAAAACGAGCAGACAGTTTTCCTATAAGGAATACCCATTACTTAATACTACTAAACCTATGACGCTAATGACGCGATACCAACTTTAGGTTGGAATGTCACAATTTTGTATGTAAGTTTCAGATTCTTACTCCATTCACCAAAACCGAAACACGGTGATAAGCACAGACGGTAAGGGAACACAAATAGGCGGTAATGGGAAACCAAGCGAGCTGATGTTAAACTATCAACTAGAAGCCAAATTTGTGTTTCCAACTGATAATTTCCCGCCAACTACTGCTAGTCGAAAATCTAACCTTACACGTGAAGTAAATCCTTGCGAAGGTAACCCACGAATCTAAGTTATCAAGAGATACGTTCTCATATTTAAGTTGGGGCTATAATTCTCCGGTAGGAATCACATTTTTAACGTGTTTTCTACAACAATCGCTTGTTTTTTAACGAAATTGTTACTAGTCGTAAAAATAATGATGTGAAAAACGAAAAATGAATTACACCTACACGTACAACCGTTAATAGTAGACATATGTGAAACTTGTAAATAAAAATGCCAATTTAAGAATGCAAAACAATAAACTGAAAAATCGCATTTAGGTTTGTACATATATTATCCAGATTTTAAGTTGTAAGAATGGTTTTGACCCTATTTTTATTGTAAAGCACGCAAAAAATAATAAAATGAAAATAAACAACTCAGACTTAAGTGAAAAATAAACCAAGTCTGAAATAAATTTCATGAAAAATAAATCCAGTAAATAAATTTGTAAATTGTGTATAAAAGCCAATTAAAGATTTCCTATAATCGATGAATTTAATCCGATTACAAAGATTCGCATCCTTACATATTAGCTCTTTCGCTTGCTCCAGGAAAATGGATATAATTTTTCCCGGAGTAAATTTTTTCTTTCCAACGTTGAAGGCAAATTGAATTTTGTACTACCCCTCACTGCACTAATTCGAATAACGCAATTTGTACGATGCATGCCCGCCCATACATGGGATAAGGTTAGCTGCTAGCAAATTGCAGAGCTTCCATTTGTGGTAGACCTCACAAATTATATGAACTTGTATTTTTTGTGTTAAAATGTGTCGCCTCTGTGGTCTAGCGGTCCAGGTCTTGACTTCATGATATCCCGGGTTCGATTCCCGGGATGAGCAGTGAAAAGAAAATGTGTTTTTTTTCAATTTTATAACAAAAAAAAAATGTTGCCCGGGATGGGATATGTGCCCGGCTAGCGATAGGCTTGCCACCTATCACATTGTGGGACTTGGAGTCTTCGGCTAGTCGTGGGTGCCCTGGTTGTGCCTCTGCCCACTTCAGGGATATGCGCGTGAAGATATTTACTTAACAATGCACAAATATGAATGTCTGACTTGTATTTGTTATCATCAAGAAGTTAGACTGCCGTATTTGTGTCTTCAACAATTACCAATAATAAATACAGTTTTTCCTTCCACAATCACAAGACAATTGGTCTGATAGTTTTATCAAATCTTATGTAACATGTACTCGTGCGAAACTGATAACGTTAAGATAAGATAAAACCCACTCACCGCAAAGCTTCTTGGTATCACATTCTACCGGCTTACAGTTGTACGGCGTATCTACCACTATTTTCATACATCAAGGTTGCCAGAAGACTGATTTTTTTATACCATTAAGTACTTAAATTAGGTATAGTATTTTAGTAGTATGTAACAAAATGGTTAGAGAAATGTTCTGGACATTTCTGACTATTAACAAAATCATCGAAGTGTCTGTGTACATAAGTATGTAGGTGAACGTAAGTATTCCTAGTGTTTTAATAAAATAAGTAAAGGTTGCATTAAGTAAAATTTAACTGTTGCGATTTCAAATTTGGTTTTTGAAGTGAAAACTTCTTAGCGGTGTTGCGCGCTTTTTTTGGAATGGGTAAAAACTTCTAAACTCGTGTCAGATCGTCAGAACGTAAGACGGCGCACTGCGTATGCGCGAATAAGACGGCGCGAGATCTAAAGTAAAACGTAGATTCAATGCTGTTTTGTATTGCTTAGATATTTCCGAAGAGTATAGGATGCGCAATGGATAATACGCCGCAATATACATTCTCACAGATAGCAGATACGTATAATATTAACAGACATTGCTCTATTTGTTCCATCTTGAAAATAAGCTTTATGTGTAGACGAGCAATGTTCGATGTACAGATAATATGACGACGCTCCTAGCCGTCACGTGGTCTTACTTTAGTGAGTTTTTGTCAAGCCAAACGCTGGTTATTGATATGAAAATAATATTTGTGCATAAATGATAGTACTTTTATACTTATAATTAAATCAATTCGTGCAATATTATTTCCTAACCATTCCAAAATATCAAAAATGCACAACGTTAATATTCAAAGTTTTACTTCTGCCGGCACTCCCGGAGGGCAATCCGTCTTTTTTTTAATTTATGCACGTTCTGTATTTGCTTTATCATTTTTGTTTCTATTTAGACATGACAACCAACCATTGCTACAGAGAGCATAAGGCAATCATAATACCATTTAGTAATTAATTTTAAGATTTGGCAGACCTGACACATTCTGGTCGAGGTCCAGGTGTCCCTTAAAATTTCGAGTGATAAATATAATATTTGTATTACTGTACTTTTAATATTTACGACATATAAATAGGTAGTTATTAGGGAAAAAAATTCAAACCACCGCGGCCACCCAAACAACCTTGAGCGCGTGATAAACTTAGTCATTAATAATGTGCATATTAATAAAATGTTATCTGTGATAAAGCAGTACGTTTTACTATCAGAAGCACCTGTTAAATCACATGTTACTACAGATACCTACTTCGGAATCAATACGCGACACCAAGTCTAGCAGTAAATATCAACAACGTTTCTCAGAATTTGATAAGAGACTACCATCAAATTATACAATGCCGTGTATACACTTATTGAGATCAGGTAAATATGCCAGAATGCAATTAATTATGCAAGATTTTTGGTCGCGTGTGTAGTATACACTACGGGAAAACGTTATATTTTCAATAAAAGAAGGATGGCGGTTGTAAAGACATACACAATACGTGCTGTATTTAAAGGTGCGTCGTCAAAGTGAGATTAGAGCATAAGTCTCGTGCAATAAGTTTATAGCTTTTACGAATCCATAATTGGAGTCGTTGCTGATGTTGATAAAAAACAATAAAACGACAGTACAAATTACCCGATTCAGTTTAGGCTTCTAAGAAAGTAAGG
>NJDC01057881.1:209660-227236 GCA_002245475.1 Calephelis virginiensis
ACACACACACACACACACACACTCACACACACAAAAACCTCCTTTTTTCTTAAGGGTAGGTAATAAAATTCTTCAGCTCTAGCCTTTATTACATTAGTAGGTACCTACGAATTAAATGCAAGATATCGTCAACACTAGAGTACATTAAGCATGTAGATGGATTCGACACGGAAATCGTTAGTGAGCGGCCTTCGACCGTCGCGAGGGATCTAGTGAAGGCTTAGGCCCTGTGAGCACCATGATGTAACATACCGAGGGCCTAATAACTTTATCCTTTCATCATATCATCAAATTTGACAACTTTGTTACACCTTGGATCTGTCGCGAAATTCCCGACATATTGGGGCAAAAATTCATGGAATCCGTTTTTTCTGAACCGAATGATATTTTTTTCCGCATTAAATGGTATCCTATATGTTGACCCAAACTACTACCTAATACATAAAATTTAGTAACAATCCGCTTAGCAGCTTCTTGAAAAAAAAAACCGACAAAAATCTTAATATCCCTAGTTTTGTGTTGCGTATTCTGTATAAAATACATAGCAATAAAAATATATTTGTGTTTTTATAATAAAACATTAAAAAACTAAATCCGTACCTATGTTTCGATAGGTAGTTAATATTTCTAGTTGTTTTTTTTATGTTAATAATGTGTGGTAAAATTGAATCTATCAAAAAAATTTTTCTTTCTTTCTGTCGCACTTTCCTATTTTTTTATGAATCTGCCTGGTTATCAAATGGAGAACAAAATCTAAATAGTGACAGTTACCTCTGGACCCAAATATCGCGGGACCATTCCCAAATGTTATTACACAGAGTACTGAACTCAACGGGTATTCTAAATACGGAAAATTTCATCTGTTTGTATTTATATGGCAAGTAATATATGGCAAGCTTAATAACGCATTTGTATATGCGGATCATTAAATTTATTTGTACTATAACTATTTCGGTACTTCTATTCCTGGCTTGATATTTATATAGCTACATTGACTTAACCATAAATACTGACATAAAATGCTATGATATATGTCATAGCATCATCCTGATTAATATAGTAATTATATACTAGTTGTCGCCCATTGGTCGAAATTCGACCCTAATAAATTTTAACATCTTGTTGACAAGAACGCCATCTTCATTTCTCAAGACCAACTACTTTGTTACTTCGTTATCATCAATATATTTGTGTGTGTGTCAAATGCGTGGTATTGTGGGTAATGTTTTATTTATTGATTTAATGTACTTTATAAACATTACTATTGAAAAGTATTAGCGTTCTGCAGTTCTCCATCACATAAACTATAAGTGTGCTAAATTTTATGCTCCTGCGTCCGCGCAATTTTCGTAAAAAGGGGTTTAAAGTTTTGGCATCACGTATTAATCTTAATTATACGTCTCACGTTGTTTGTCCGCCATGGACTAAGCTACTTAACCAATTTCAATCAAATTTGCACACCCTCTGCAGTTTGATCTAACTTGAAAGATAGGATAGTTTATATCTCAATTTATGATAAAAAAATTACCATCCGAGAGAAGCCGGATCAGGCAGCTAGTAATTATATATATTTTCACTTCTTCCTTTGTACGCAGGCACGCATGAACACACATTTTTATTTCTTTAATTATTATTTTGTATCAACATGGCGTTCTAAAAACAAATAAAGACGTTAATTACCGTACGTATCAGTCCCATTGCCCTTATTTTATTTGTCCTATAGCGAAACCTAATAATGCGATTAAAATTGTTCGGAACTTCTTCGTTTATTACACTAAGTACCGTTCTAAAGCGACACACCAACTTAGTTTATGTCGCCTGTTTTTGAAGTTTATCACACTTCCTGCTATTTTAATAATAGAAAGTTTTGTAATACAATGAAAAAAATATACCTATAGAGTCTTCTTTACATGTAATATCGAATCCTTATCTAGATCGATACAAACATATTTCAATGATATATCAGACTGTAAATCATTATCAAAACTAATAGTAGCAAGCAAATTTATACAATATTCGATTCGATATATTCCATTTTTAAGCCCGATGAAAAGGGAGGGGGCTATAAGTTTGACGTGTCTTCGCGTAGGTATTTGCTTTTCGTTAATAAGTGGAAAGATCAATTTAGATGCGAATTTTTTTGTTAGAAAAATGACGTGATCGACATAAAATGTAGGTTTTGCGGGCCGTTTGGTGAACATTTGTAATTTTAGTGTTCTGTAATATCGAATCATCTTGTATTCCAGCGCGGTACTTACAAATTACATCTTGATAAAATTTGTTGATTACAAAGTTATATCTAGGTTTATGTAACACTACGCTTTTTACAGTTCGTTTTATTACCTATATTATTTAGGGAACCAGTTTTCCTATCTAAACCCCGAACGAGGTTTCAACTAGTTTGCCGTTGACATGTTCCGGTTCGGAGGGTGAGGTAGCCGGTAAACTTACTTTTGCTCGGGGCCTAATCCCGGCTTCAGGTTGGTAACGCACCATTACCAACTTTAGTGTCTATAGGGCAGCGTGAATTTCTTACCATCAGGAAATCCGTCTGCTTGATTGCCTTCCAATATTAATGTATTTAACTGATTTGTTCATCAAAATAGGTAAGTAGGTATATAAACTTCGAAAAACAAGCAAACATGCGTCAAATTAATAAAATCCATAGGAGAAATTTTGACTATTCTTTGAAAAATATAATTTTATGTAACAAAATATTAGTTAGGCACAATAGGTATTTACAAGAAATAGGTTAAAGACAAACATTGCGTTAAAGATAATACACGAACACAGCTGCGTATTCTGACATAACATCGATAAGTTTCTAGAATGTTATGTGAAAATAAATTAAAGAATGAAAAAATATTACATAATTTGGGATGACTAAAGGTTGTTATTATCTAAAATAAGGCACAAAGTTTGAAGTGGCAAGGACGTTAGCACGTCGGCGCGGGAGCACATGGCGCTAGTTGCTAACCGCTCTGCCGCAGTACGTTTGGCCACTTAGCGTGCGACGTTGCCGCTCTTGCGCATTTTACTACGCGCTACGCCTTCATAGCAAAAATTAAATCAATTAACTATGTATCACGCTCTTTAAATTTGTACGCGTTTCAAGGTCATGTAATAGTAAACCAAATTGAAGATGTTTTGAATGACTTCTGTTATGTGACACATTTTAAGGCTTTAGCAATTATTCCTCTTGAAATTAAATATTATAGGTCCTTCACTTACCAAATTAAACCCACCAAGTAAGATAAACAAGATATAATGGCGATGCTCTGCATAATACATTCATCTCATAGGTACGTACCTACTAACTACAGTAGGTAAACGTGGACCGTAGTCCAACTTCCAAGATATGGGCACAACATTACTAGGTATTAGGTATGGATGCTTACTGACGGAATATCAATAGTTTTATGAAGAGCTTATTTATCCTTGGGGTCGGATATGATGGCCAAATAACTTTCTTGGCCAAATGAGTAGTTTAAGTTGGTACTTCGACTTTCACAGCTACCTAGTTAAGCATTGCCAAGCTACGGCAATAACCATGTTCTTGGGCTTCCAGATCCAAATACCTATCATGAGTCACAGCTGGAATAGCTGGAATGTCATTCCATTGCGGCATTCATAATTTTGATTAAAATAGCAGTAGCAGATTCTAAGGTATTTTGCTAAATACAAGATTTAGATTCTAGTTTTTTTTTTAATAAGTATATTTATAATTTTTAAAGAAATAAAAAAATTCGCCCTAGATAGGATTTGAACTTGTACCCTTTCGTCTCAAACCGACGAATGCTCTAACTACGAGTATTTACGCCTCTGAGGATTCAAGTCCTGTGGCGAAATTTTTAACTCGACGAGACGAGTGCTCAGGTTGCACGTTCCGACTTCCGCAATCGCTTTTATTTAAAAATGCCGGGACTATAGGTATTGTGCTGTAAACGGCAGTTGGAACAAAGCGTTATCAAAACCAGAGCTATAATTTTTTAGACTGCCTACTGATTTTTAAATGTATGAATTGATTTATTAATATACAAAAGGTAGTACATATTCATGAACTAACATTTCAGGTTAAAAAATTAATTTATTTAGTTTATGGTTTTACTACTACTCGCGCAAATAAAGAATGGGATTGGAAATGGAAACGGCTGTTATACTTCTCACTCCGCGCTATAGAAAAATAAGTTAGTCTACATAACCACCGCGTAAATGTAAGTAGATATCACCGTCTCAACAAATGTGCCAAATTTCAAAAATGTTTTTGTTTGTTAATTAGTTATTTACAATTCGATTGATTAATCATGATAGAACTCCTTTAATATTCTGTAAAGTAATGTCTAAAACATTAAAATTCATAACCCTATGGTTCAATGGAGCGTAAATATTTATATTATCAAATAGGCTTAGTTTCTATACTGTTTAATTCTTATAGGTTAAATAGGTCATTAATTAATTAATTAATTAGGTCATAGAGTCTCCGAAACCGGCGTGTTTGTATGAAAAGGTTTATGAATGTGAAGGAAGCAAGACAGGTTTGTCAGGATCGTGAGGTCTGGCACTCTATACTCTCTGCCTACCCCGTGAGGGACTTGGCGTGAAGACACGTTAATACTTATACTGTGACTTTATGGTTACTACCTGTATATCATTATAAGCATATAGATAATAATAGACTGATCTAGTGAATTTGTTTATTACCTATCTATAGTAACTTATTTGCGCTTACTAAATGGCGTTTAGATTTTACCTACCTATCTAAAGAGCGAATATATACATACCTATATTTTTTATATATTATTACACATACATATACATACATATTATTTATAGCTACCTATAAATAATATAATTATTCAAAGAAAAAAAATAGGTTTAGTAATTGTTACATTCGCAATTGTTTTTTTTTCACAAATAGAGACATTTTGCACTTTTTTAGCAGATAGGTACTTAGGTGCACTGCCGGCCCATTCCTTAGAAACACAGATTTCTATCCTATATACCTACCCACACGGCCACCAAAAAAAAATTAATTGACAACACTGCTAGTTAGTTACTATTTTCTTAGCTCGGTCTTGAGACATGCTCCTTCTAATACCAACATTCTCCATAAATATCTAAATAGGTTTGAAGTCGTTAGGAATAACTAATAGTTTTAAATAGTTTGAAAAATCAAAAAATTACGTTACTTATTTGAAAACTCCCTTTTCATGAAAAAGGATAACAAAACTACCTAATTAATTAAAATTCAATCAATATAGGTAATAAGGTAGATCGGTACCAAATGTAAATATTGCAACATAATTCAATTTAACCTTAGACGTTAATCTTTAGCCTCTTACTTTTATTTTAATTGCTAAATTAATCAATATGCTGAAGTTAGTAGGTAGGTATGAATAAAATCAAATAATAATATGGTATCGGTGTTATACCTTTCGAGGGCCATCAATCATCATGCATTCGTAAATACATATATACATAAATACAGTAGTCAGGATGGACAAGGTTTCATTCTTCTCTGGCTGAGCACTCTGCTCGCCCACGAAAGACTAAAGTCTAAAGACTTACAAGTAGAAGACTTTAGACAGCAGTCATTTCGAAAAAAAATAGGTTTAATCCTATTTTACATTACCTTAATTAAAATATAATTGTAAAAACTAATTTAAATAACCTACTCTTCTTTAGGCTACTGTTTCTATGTAAATTAAAATTTATAAAGATCTGTTCTTCGGTCTTTATGTATGCCAATATTTTAAATATTAATTTGATAGTAATTACTGTAAATTGTCCAGTAAGTAGGTAATATTTATGATATGGTGTTGACCGTGAAGGTCTAGAAATAAATAAGCTGACCTACATTCTACGCACCTTTCTAGAATTGTCTCTTGTAAATTAAATTCTTCCCTTAATGAAAAACGGGTGTAAATATTATTACGATATCAATGTGGTAGCAGACACAATCTCAGTGACGCTAGCTTTCTGGCTTTCTAGGCAAAAAACAAACAAGGCATTCTTATTTATTTAATTGTTTATTGTGTACAAATAAATCGAAACACGAGTGATTATGTAAAATTATACAAAAGCGAGTTTATCTCTAAAAGATATTTCTTCCACTTTCACTCTCGGTCAGACCAAGGTTTTTAGCAAATTGTTGTAAGATATACTAATACTAATAAATGAAAGGAGATATGTTGATAAAAACTTATTAAAGGATGATAACGTTAGACAAAATTACGCGATAGAAACGGTTATCGATAAAAGGGATTGAGATTTAGCAGGGTTCACTAACAAACCAAACGAAGAAGCTTGTAAAACTTCGATGGAGATTGCATTGACTTTATCTATTACCTCTAGAGGAGAAAAATTACTATACAATTACAGGTCATCCGAATACGCATGGTATTAAAACATATAATTTTGGTAATCATATCAATGAATACAGAAAATAGGAATAGAAAGGACCTCACCCTGTGGAACTCCTGAAACTGACTCGGATCGAATGTGTGCGCATTCAAATTTGTTTAAGATCGAAATATAAAGAGTGATTTTTGAGTTATATTTACTTAATCGTGCGTACTTATCTGTCGATATAGTCTGATGGAGTTGTATTATAGACGCAAAGGAAATTTGAAGTCGGTTATTTTCATAAATTTTATGTAGTCTAAAGTACAGTAGAAAATATATTTATTACCCAGTAGTAGTTACTAAATGTACTTATGCCAAGCAACACTTAGAGAAAATAAACGAGGCCATCCGTACGAAAATACTAATTCGGGCTACTATTCATTACTCGCAAAAGTACACCGTACGAAACAGCAAAACATGTTATCTCTGTAATGTCACCATTAAACACGATATGGATATCACGCGACGTCCATTCCTTCACGTCGTATGACATGGCGTCTAATGTCTGCTGACAGGTGTCAACCATCTCCAGTGTCGGCTCCACGTGGAAACTGTTTTGTTTGTATTATCTGGAGTATTGTTCACCTAACTTAATAAATGACCGTGCAGACCACTCGCCTGTTTATCGATTGATTGAAACAGAAACCTAGATTATATTGACATTTCAATAATTGTGCAACTTTCGGCATAAGGGAGTAACAGGCCCATCACCCGCTGGTAAAATAATCAGTAATTAAGTTACTCCATGACTTTACTTGTGCAAACAAACTATGATAAAATGTCTATATACCAGTCTCAAAGCCTCCAATTTGCAGTTTGCAGTGTTCGTTGACTGACAATTGACTGACGAAATTATTTACACAGGCACGGCGTCTTAAAACCAGGGTTTAGGTTCGTCGACTTCAGGAAAGTCGCAATAAGCAATTTTTCCTGTACTTGTTCATCAGGGTCTTTATTTCATTTGAAGGCGATGGTGACTTGCCTAGTGAGTTATTGTAAGGATACCTGCAACCTATGTGATGTATGTCAGAATAAATTATCACTAAAATCATTCAAATGAAACACATATAATAGTAGTCAGGACCGTTTAGCCTGTTTGATTTATGATGATCGTGTCAATTTCCTTCAGATTGTATTAAAAATGTATGTCAAATTCTCATTACCCATCCACCTTCCACTTATGAATATCCATTATGAGCTAAAGTGACAGTTAAGTGATGATTGAATCGCGTGACCGCCGGCGATTAAGATGAAAACTTGAGGTAGCGGCTATTGAAATATGTCGATAAATATGTATGATAATGAAGGAATTAATTTCCAAGAGAAATTTATTTTGTAAGTTTTTATTTTTACCGAAAAACACTTAAGGTGTGTCTTATTGTAATGGAACTTTTGTCATATTAAGTACTTAATAATATAATTTTCCACAATATACCTTGACACAAGCTGTTCTACAGTGCGCGTGCGGTGTGGTTGGAGTTTTCGTACTACCAAACTATAGAATACACTTATTTTTAACTAGCTGTCTTCGTTCTACCCGTTCAGTTTGTATGGCAAAAATCAAACTGTTGTTTTTCCTAGTCGCCTCGCAGTTTTACCCTTTTTCTTATCTTTTAAACCTCTTCTGGACTTAAACAAATAATCCAAAAACAAAATTAGCCCAATTGGTTCGGCCATTTCCGAGTTTTAACGAACAGCAATTGATTTTTACATATAAAAGAAAGAAAATACCTAGATAAGCAACGCATTAGAAACTCCCTTTCAGATTGTGTTGCAAACGTCCAAGGGAAACACTAACCACTTTCCAACAGCGGGTTGTCATTCTTCAGAACAGCCTACTTATTCGCTATCTCATAACATGAAAAATAAAAATCGGCCAAGTGCTTGTTAAATCTCGTTTAACCAATTGTCGGTGGAAGTTTACATGGTAATGTGCGTTATATATTTTAACCATACTGTTAATTCTTACCTAGTAAAGAAGAAGAACCTAGGGGGGGGGGGGAGTATTTTACTACTTTGGGACATGTCTTTCTCACAACCTGTTGAGTCTAGAATAAAATATATCAGAAACCTCAAAACAGTTTTTAAAAACCAATTCATAGATACCCTACACTTAAGGGTTTGATGAAAAAGTTTGAGTATATCTAGATAATGAAAGTACATTGAGCCATGCGAACTATCGAACGTGACCTTCAGCTTTCGGACATCCGAAAAATGTATAATAATATATTTCCAGGTTAAGGGTTCCGTTTTATTGCCATTTGGCTACGGAAACCTAAAAAGGTAGGTTGTTGGCTCATTTTCCCAGTCATGATTAAAAAATATAACATAGTGTAATTGGACACTGAGGATTCATTATTAAAAACCTCAACCAATCGTAATGAAATTTGGCACACGGTTTTTATTTTTGAGTAAGAACTATCTCATAGTTTGTTGTGTAAAATTCCATAAAAGTTTAACGGAAACGTAAATGGATAAATGTTTCTTCATGAACATATAATCCATATTTGGTCAAATCTCTTTCTACGCTTTTTGCAATTTTTTTTGTTCGTGATTTTGTAATCGCATTATAAGTAGACCTAGAACGATCGTAATGAAATTAGGTAAGGAAGATAATAGTTAATTTTATACAAACAGGCATCATTAAAATGTTGGACAATCCTCAAACAGGAGCTAAAAATATACATACTTGTTAGTAAAAAATATTTTCTCTGCATATGTTAAGATGCGTATAGTATATTTAAGTTTGTTTACAAACATTTGCGAATTTATTCTATATGAGTGAACATATTTCAATGTCGTCCTTGATTTTCCAGCTAGGGAAGAATATTTTTAGGTATATAATATTATATTGTACTCATAACCATTTTACTTTAAAATTTGATACAAAAATGTGTTTCTTGTATGACTAAAAGAGTGAACTAAAAGGAAGTTCAAATAAAAAAATTGAATTTCAAATTTAATTACAAGTATCAGAGAACAGCTGGGATTGAATATTTCTTTTTTTAGTATCTAATATCATTTGTTAATTGACTGCAACGTCGAAACCGATTGCTACAAAATTTGGCATGCAGGTACTCTGGAGTGTTGAAGAAGAACATTATTATGTTAATTTTTATCCAAATTGCATAACTACTTTTCGTGAAAATGATGAATTACTGATACTTAAATTAAAATTATGTTTCCCCGTGTTGGCCCGGACTCCTTTGCAGAGTAGACCATCTGCCTTCCTGCCAGGCAGCTCGTGAAAGGCGAGCACAGGCTTACCGTCACTAACACCGTGACATCTGACTAGGTGGAAGAGTTTCGCAGCGACGCACCTGGATTGGTACCACCGCCTTACCTATTCCTGCCGCCATAACGTCATGACGTATTTCGGTTTGGAGGGTAAGGTAGCCGGTAAAGTTACTTTTGCTCGAGGCCTAACATCCCGGCCTCAGGTTGGCAACGCACCATTACCACCTTTGCTGTCCCTCGGCGGCGTGAATTTCTTTCCATCAGGAAATCCGTCTGCTTGTTTGTCTTCCAATAACATAAAAAATAAATTAAAAAACGAGGTATTAGGTACATTACCCAGCTACACATTCTAGAAATGGCAATGGTTTGGCCACGCGAAGCCGTCGGTTATTGCAGTAGATAAAAAATAAAATTAAAAATATATTTTCGGGTAAAAAAGGTTCTGTTTTGAAAGCTTCTTAAAATGAAGATTGTTTACAAACATTTGGGAATTTATTCTGTTGAATTCAAGGTCCGACTTGTTTTTATATTTGAAGAAGATTTAAGTAAAATACTGACTAAATGAATGAATAGGTATTCATATTATTGTATCTACTTGTACTTAATAGCTTTAAAGATACCAGAAAATACAATATTTTTCTCACAAATTTCCAAAAATATGGAAGCACTAAAAGAAATACGAGATTTAGAGGTTCGCGTTACTTTTAAAAAATGCACAACCTATGAAATTTTTGTTTTTATTTGGCTTACAGACACCTTTAATGTTACAGAAAGCTTACTGTGCATGTCTACCGGCTACCCTACCCTCCAGATCAGAATGTGACAGAGTCAGTATGGCGGCAAAAATAGATAAACCGGTGGATCCCTACCCGGGGAAGTTGCCGCAGAGCAATCTACCATCAGTAGTCTTTTTTGTTTAAAGAGTGGAAATCTTCTTGGATACCCGACACTTTCGGGGGAAGTGGCGGGTTATGCCGGACTTCTACCGGCTAAAACCACTCGGTGACCGTCCTCTGTGCGTATCGCGTGACTCCGGGATCTCCGAAGAACGCACCGCTGTCACCCTTACACCTGCCTGCTCATCCGCTCTGAAGCCTCGCCCTTCTGATGCCATCACTTTGACGACAGCAGCATGGGGTCACACTATGCACAGGCACACCCCGATCAATTGACTCACAGCCCCAACCCCCTTTTAGTCGCCTCTTACGACAGGCAGAGGATACCGTAACCCTATTCGTCGCCCGCTACTACAGGGCCCACCATCAGTAGTCTTGTTGGTAACGACCTATAATTTAACACGTGGTCACCTTCTACCAGCTGCTTGGCAGAGGCAGAGCCTTTGCGTAGATTTCATGACATCTTGATTCCGAAAAATATAAAAAGTTGCAACTTTTTATATTTTTTCAATTTTCTTATCAAAATGAATAAGAGCTCGGTTGACCATTAGTTTGCCATTGATATTAGAGATTAAAAGTACTTTCGGGCTATTAGTGGGTGCCCTGGTTGTACCCCTGCCTATGTCTTATGAGATACGGGTATTAAGCAAAAAGGGAAAAAATGTCATGGTTCGTTAGCGCGATATAGCAAATCCACCTATAGTACTTATTTTGCAAAAGAAAGTTCACTTGACACGTCTTTTTCAAAATAAAATATATACGAGAACCTAGCCGATAAAGGCAAGCACTGCGCGATGTCAAGATTATGTCAAGATTACTGCTACTTTACGATACACATCAAAGCTAACATTAAATATAAGAACGTGTATTTTTTACATCAAATATAGATAGTCTGAAGAAAAGGAACCGTTTTGACGTGTTGTCTTGGCGGTTGATCCATGTTCAAGGGGTCCATCTAAACATTCACTACACTACGCTCGCAGCTTTACCCGATTTACAAACTTAAGCTTTAGTCAATCTTTCCGTACATTTAATTGTACGAGTACCTACGACTTTCATATGCTTTTCTATATTTATTTGACATCGAGATGTTGATATCTATAATATATTCAAGGTACGATTCTTATATTATTATAACTGCATTTTTTAAAACTTTTGTTATTTTTTTAAACAAAAAAGCAGACTAACTTCCTGTTAAGTATTGATTTCAAAGACAGGAATGGTGCGTTTCCGTAATCTGCTAGGACAAAGAAACGGATTAAGTATTTTATTTGCTGGAATATTTAATTCTGACTTCCGGTTAACGTAGAATATATCGACGGGTCCTACGTAAACTGGTACAAGCAGCAAAATGTCACTAACGTTTTTATGGCATCATTCGTACTTAAACAACCAAAAAAATAATTAAAATTATTAACGCAGTTTTTTTTTCTAAAGGATTCAAGTATACCATTTCAAAATTTCAACTATGTACGTTGTATAATGTTAAAGTTATACGCATTAAAACATACAAATCGCTCTCCTGTAAAATTGTGCAACTGCATTTGTACCAGTTTACGTAGGACCCGTCGATATATTTCCACGCGAAATAGTGGTCACAGTGTACCTATTACCAAAGTGGTACAGAAACGGTAACATTGAGAGTTGACGCAAGTGGCACGCTTGTTACATAAGCCTTCAAGGTCGGTGTCATGTTGGATATTGTTATATTTATAGAGTGCTCCTCGATTTGACCGTTTGTATTCTTCGCTGCATTGATAGGTACAATTATCTACGTAGATATCGGCTACTGAGTTTCACCTTTAGTGTTTGTGGTTAGACACGACTAAAGCAATGCAATATTACTCATAATGTGCACAAATTTTACATTAATTAAAAAAGGATAAAACAGAATAATTGTAGCTGAATTTAATTTAATTCGAAATTATAAATATTTAAGTACGTATCATTGCTAAATCATATTCTAGCGTTATGCTACGTCAACATTAGTTATTTGCAGACGCAAAGCGCCGAACGATAAGCGGGAAACTCTTCGCTGTTTGCGAGGCAGAGACGCCTGACCTTATATGTTATATATGTTATTGACAAGAAAAAAACGAGGGGGGGGGCTACAAAACAACTGATTTTCAAAGTGGGCGTTACATGAAATAAGTTTGGGAACCTCTGGTTTAAAGCAATACACTTATTAGTGGTTCTGGTTTCATATTTTCCAATTTTCACAGCAAGTCATTTTCCCGCGAATAAGACTAAATCGGTATCCAACGTTGGTCCAGAGATAATTAACGCTAAAACACTACATGTCACCGACTAACACGTACACCTGGCTCAGGCCCGATTCCAGATAGGAGCAGGTAGGTATCTATTTTTTTTTAAATTTCTTGTTTGTATCTGTACCTATGCAATGTATGAATAACAATTGTAACATGGTTGTGGTGTAGAATAATGCTGCGGCAATATTGTGTTGTTAAATAATAAAAAACCTAATCCTTACTACTATTAAAAACGCCCAAGTGTGTGTTTGTACGCGTGTTTTATTTTCACTTCGAAACACTTTGAACCTATTTCAAACAACGAAAACATAACAAGGTACTCAAATTGAGTTTTTTGAATTCTACAAAAAACTTTTTTTTTTAGTTTCATTTTTGAAAAGTACAACTTGTGATTGTTTTACGAGAGTGAAAAAGTTTCTAATACACTCGGCTTTAAAGCTTTACGGATCTCAAGTACAATATGAAGAGGAGGGTAGGGCAAAGTATGGGAGGGACAAACAACACTGTCTCAAAAACAGCTGTCTTATTTATGATATAGAAAATTTAAGGTTTCAAGTTGGAATAACTCAAAAAGCTGTAACAAAGTAAATGTTATGAACTGTTTAAATTTTGATTTTACCATTGAAACTAAGCGAACATAACGATGACATTGTTCATCTCTTTATTTTTTCGTGACAAATAATGATAAAACCATCACTCAATTACAAACACCAATTTTAAAGTCACTACCAATTATTTACACTTTACGTCCTTGTAATTTACTTAATGTGGAAATTTACCCGGTTCAAGTCCTAAGTTTTGGAAGGGTGTAACAGCTGGTATATTAATATTAATTTGGGTTTAGTCTATAGCTTATGTTTATCTTCTGGTTTGAAGGTTAGGTTAGGATAACTTCTACTAGCGCAGTAGGCTTAACATCCGTAGGATTAGGTTGGCAATGCAACACCTTTGTTGTTTATAGACAGCGTGAATTTTCTTGCGAAAGTAAAAAAGCAAGGCATGCTGCCACACAAGCAGATACGCGGCGAATGGCTAATATAATAATAAGAAGTCTCACAATTTACCCACACCACCGATTAACCATGAATTAATACTCTCCACATAAATATGTTAGTCATCGTTCAACCGTGGTTTATTAAAAATATTCGACCTAGAATGTGGAATGGGAATTTCGTAGTGGAAAAGTACGCTGTGGTTAAGTTTCTCAAGGCGGGAGGAGAGCGGGGCCGCGCATGCGTGGACACTTGTTGCTTCCACGTGACAGAACATTCCCTACGGGAAGGGGAGGTTGGGGTGTGGGAAATCTAGCTTAACTGACACCTGACGCTAACACGAATAATTCATGATCCGAAGTAATATCGGCTTTTAATTGCCCAACTCAATGTAAGCAATGTGTAATTGAATGAATGTTTTCATCCTACTTCATTAGTACATAACATAAAGCGTGTTTGAATGTACTAACTATTTCTAATTGAAAAGCGAGTGGGAAATTATCCAAGTGAGCATTTTTAGCGAGATCTAAACCTTTTTCACCTTAAAATTCTCTTGACATGTGTGAAGTGACGGACTAATAATATACGATGGCACAAATAAATCACAATCTTACCATACAACTATTCTGTTAGCGCCAAATGTGAGTTTTATTTGGCCTTTTTAATTTCAACGTTATATTTTCATTACATTTATTAAATTAGGTAGGTACTTGACAAATCCACCGTTTGGCAAGTGCTCAGCTTGGCCTCAACAATGGGTAGGTATATCTGTTTTAAATATCTGTCTTTGGAGGTAGGGACGTTACCCAACTGGAAGACACGAATTTCTTTTAGTGTTTAATACCTATTACTAAATTAGATACAGGGTCCAACACATACATACTTGCGGATTTTTTTAAGGAAGTAATAAGGAATGCAAATTTCGAATTCAGCGATTTCATACATAACAATTTACCTGTCACACACGATCAGAA
This sequence comes from Calephelis virginiensis, assembly GCA_002245475.1. Lineage (NCBI taxonomy): Eukaryota > Metazoa > Arthropoda > Insecta > Lepidoptera > Riodinidae > Calephelis > Calephelis virginiensis. The sequence goes on from NJDC01057881.1 coordinate 224,435, forward strand.
ATATTTTCCAGAATTTCTCCGTTTCAGAAATTACGCAAGCGAGCCAGTGCATTCGGAATCATAACGAAAAAATACATTCCTAACTTTTGTATGGATTAGCCATTAGCTTTATCTGGCCATAATTTAGATTGCGTTAGCCAAATATATCAAAATTAAGCCACAATTCGAGGAATATACATAATTTAATGTATATTTTAGTTTATACCAATAGAAAAACTTAGATATTTATAGAACTAATTATTGTGATTTGTTATTTTGGGTAACAACAGTAATGGTGAAATTTTCTTCCTTATATGTGTACTCAACGACTACTTCAAGTCAACGGAGTTTTTGATTCTGAATTGAAAAACCTAACGTCTGGGGCGTTTTACATAATTCGTTTTTGCTTATTTTGAATGTATGTGGCAGTCCTAAATAGCATTATGAACTAATAATATCTAACAATAATAATATCTTTAGGCTTACTATTTTTACAATAAATTGGATCTTGTGAACTGGAAGGATTCTAATTTCATTCATAAAATATGAAATACAAACTAAAATTACTAATCACATATAAATAATGACCGCCTCGCTGGTCGAGTGGCTAGCGTACACGCCTAACTACACCGATCATCCGCGAGGCTCGGGTTCGATTCCCGACGGGGGCAGGCATTTGTGTGATGAACATTTATATGTCTGCATTTCCGGGTCTGGGTGTTTATTAATTTATTCTTGTATCGTTGAGTAACACCCATAACACAAGCATATAATTTGCTTACTTTGGGGTTAGATTCAATTTGTGTAACTTGTCCAGGGATATTTATTTATTTATTTATTATTAAAAAAAAATAAAAAAAAAAAATAAAACAATCCAGCGCGTCAATTTTTTTCTAAGCACCATACCGCCTTCCTATAACCCTTCAGCGCCCACACAGCCCTACAGTGGGCGTTAATGCCCACTCAGGGAAAGACTCATAGTCAATAAGATTTAAGTTATTTTTATTCCGAATGGGGACGAAAAACAAAAAGTTACATAATATGATAAAAATGGGTCACTCAAAATCGATGATAATGATGTACATGATTATTTAGTGTAGACATTAATCAGGATAATTTGCTCATCAGTTACAAACTACATTTAGGATTGAAGAGTAGCGGTGTGGTTCAATGACCTATAATGCGAGTGCGTCAGCTAGAGCTTTATAAAGAGCAATACGAGAAAATAAATACGCGATAAGTACATGTGTAGTTTGTGGCAGGCTAATCGGTGACGGTGAACGAACTGGGCATATTACAGTACCCTCGTACCGCGAACACAGGGTAGACACAGCTGAGTATATAACATTACTAGCTGTTGCCGGCGGCTTCGTCCGTGCATCTTTTTTTACGCGGGAAACCATTGCGATATCCAGATTACAACCATATTTTAAATAAGAAAAAAATACAGTTCGTTGTGATCAAAATCTGTTCAGTGGTTCCAGAATTTATCCAGAGCATATATCGTGAAACGAATTTTTTATTTATAAGTATGTAAAAGATCCTGAGATTAATGCTATGACGAATACATCTTCACGCCCATATCCCCGAAGGGGTAGACAGAGGCACCAGAGCACCCACGACTAGCCGAAGATACTAAGTGCCACAATGTGATAGGTGGCAAGCCTATCGCCAACCGGGCACATATCCTATCCCGTGCAACATATTTTTTTATTAGAAAATTGGAAAAACCCAATTTTCTTTTGTTGCCCGACCCGGGATTCGAACCCGGGGCCTCATGCAGTCAAGTCCGACAACTGAACCACTAGACCACAGAGGCGATATAAAAAAATCTTAATAATACCAATTTTAACCCGAGATAGTCTAAACTCTAGGGGTACGCCACATAGCCGCTACGATAGGTATAATTAATTCATGGCTTCATACAATACCTACAATAGAAACAAGAAAAACAAGAAATCGGCTGAAGAAACGCCTTCTGAATGCCCGTACAGGGGTATAAGTTGAAGAATGTGTTCAAAGTTGAAATATGTGTTATCATTATATACTTTTCTATTACCCTGTTGTACCAAACCATATGTTGTTATAGAATAACTTAGAGCGCTTAGAATAAGAAGCTTGGCTCAAATTACATCTGATAACTTGTACACTGTGCGAGCAAAATGGCCTCATCCTGGCAGCATTTTAAATGAAAACGTTTTTGATTGGATTTTCTTTTCAAAAAATATATTAAGTTGCACAAAGTCGGCGTGGTAAGGTGTGAAGGCTAACACATCCACCAAATAAGACGTAAGGCGGTCAAACATGATGTTAGCTGTGTCCGACTGTCAAACGTTACAGCGAGAAGGTTGTAAGGTTAATGTGTAATCAATCTCTGTCGGATAAGAGTATACTAAAGATAACTGACAAGGTAATCAATATAATACATTTGCTTAGTAAATTAATATTAAGTTGTGCCTTCAAACAATATTTCGTTATACTCCAATAGTTCTTTCGATCTTTTTATTTCGTTTATCTTCGTGATATTTAGTTCGTACTTTATATACGATTTGCCAGGATGTCTACCACCGCCTAAGCTTTTCCAGCCACCACAACGTCAATGTTCAGTATCACCGTGTCCCAATTTGGAGGTTAGGTGAGCCGTAACAATTCACCATTTATTGTGAATTTTCGGTCGGTATCTATAGACAAAGCAATATGGTTGTTAAAACAAAGTGGTTACTCTTAAGTACATAGGTAGGTAGGTGTCTTTAAATAAAAAGTTATTTGCAATATTTTTTGAAAAGTAACAAAGTAATTTTTTTGGACAAGTAAGAACCCCGA
>NJDC01057881.1:227271-240959 GCA_002245475.1 Calephelis virginiensis
CCCATGATCACATTACAACAACTACGTAGTTTACAAATGATATGAGTAGGTAATTTCATGGCGACACAATAGACGGATATGCTTCTGACATCTTTAATAAGATTCCGCATACAAATAACCACACGTCCTAATACTGACTATTGCAGCACCGCGAAAACAGCTTAGAGCCTCGTCGATGCGCATGTTTTTGTGAGTATGGCGTTGCTCAAGTTTGTCGGTAGTTTCGATAGTTGTACTGTGCTTTATACATTTATTTGTAAGTCAGGAAATCCGTCTGCCTGGTATTCTGATAAAATAAAAGAAATGAGTCGTAAATCGTAATACATAAATATTAAGATATCGTTTAATTAAGTGCCAAGCCAATCCTTCGTATAATGGATGGATCTTTTAATACCAAACGTAAAGCGGTGCATTAGATACTTGAACAATTAATTTATTTGACACTTTGCCACTAAAGCGGATCTTCAAGGTCGCAGAGACCACAAATGTCAGACGCGTTATAGACGGACGTGCAATGTCAGTAAAATGTCATAGTTTATGATGGAATCTTGCACGGGTTCACGGACACCGTTACTAGCTTGGGTAGGCATTTAGATGACGACGATTTAAGGAATTTGCTTCTAGAATTTGAAACTGGTTTAAAACAGTGCGTGACATTGTGTTCTATAAACAACGTTTCACATACGCGTACCATACGGGTTCGAGATAGGTACGTGCTATAGTACGGAAATGTTATTACTCTTTCTGCTATTCCGCGTACTCTAGTCTTTTTTTAGAGTTACAGTTTTATTTTTTATAACGACTCCAAATTACTAAGCTCTTCCATTATACCAGCGATGGGGTCATTATATCTCGACGCCATTATTAATAGAACATCGCTTTAATTGACTCATTGGCCAATAAACCAGTGGGATACCCAATAAATGAAACGAATGACCTACTTTACTAAGATTGATCATGAGAGAGAGTAAAACACAATTAGATAACATTTTCTCCATGGAATTATTGGCTGAAGTAGCGTTCATTTACTCACTTTATTTAATGACCTCATTGGGTTTAAGCCTTGTGTATGAATACATTCTTCGGTTCAATTCTCAGTTCAATCTTTTTAGATATAGGTTTTTCTTTGTATCATAATGTAACATTTATACTGAAAACAGCTAGTGTGGAAGTGGAATGAAAAAGCAGAAGGTTTTTTGGAAATATTGACACAAAAATGTTAATACTACGTTGTAAATGTGGAACTGACATTTCAAGCCTATTATAAATAAGTTACTGCCTACTACCAGTATAGACAGACCTGATACGACAGTGACAAGTACTAACGCCATAGCGATAAAATATCAAGTTTTAGCAAGAAAAGAGCATACTCGTTCCTAAAGGGTCGGCAACTCATCTGTGATACTCCTAGTATTGCGGATTTGCATAGGCAATAGCGATCGCCTACCATGAGGTGATCCATTTGCCCGTTTTATCTCCTCTTCTATACCTAAATAAAAAGAAACCAATCCGGTTGAGTCGCCGCAAAACCTGTCCCTCTAAAACTTAATCACGGTGTAATGCTCGGCACATACATACAAATCCCGTGTGAAGAGACGATGAAACATAGTATACAGTACGTGACGCTTGTATTTTGAAAAAAAAAACCAGACAAGCCGCGTGTGATCGAATCAATCTCCGACCAGTGTGGTTCAAAATCATAGCTGAGTGTACAAGTCTACGTTGACACTAAGCAGCCAGTGAATTATAGTTAGACCTCGTTTGAGAGCCGACACTGCAAGTAATCAAAATTACAATATAGTGACAATCCTTTTAGCTTCTCCTCCAACTTCTAGCTTGTCCCCGTATTGGTCCGGGCTCCTTTGCAGAATAGACCATCTGCCTTTCTGCCAGGCAGCTCGTAAAAAGCAAGCATAGGGTTACCGTCACTAACACCTTGACATCTGACTAGGTGGTAGAGTTTCGCAGCGACTCGCCCGGATTGGTACTAACGTCTAACCTTTTCCTGCCCCCATAACGTCATGACGTGTTCCGGTTTTGAGGGTAAGGCAGCCGGCAAACTTACTTTTGCTCGAGGCCCGGCCTCAGGTTGGCAACGCACCATTACCACCTTTGGTGTCTCTAGGCGGCGTGAATTTCTTACCATCAGGATGTCCGTCTGCTTGTTTGCCTTCCAATATTATATAAAAGCAATTTTTTGCATTGTGTACAGCATCCTGTACAGTCCTACTGTTTCACCAACAGATCCGAACCCCCGCACAAACACAAGTAAGTACTAGAAGTTTGTCCGTCCCCACACGAATTATGAAAATTTACAACGTGAGTCAGCATTCGTAACAGTTAACATTATGGTTACAATATACATAGGTCTGTTAAAAGACAAATTATCAATTTTAATTACTAAAGCTTCCTCTAAATTCTATGGTAAATCAAGATGTGGTTTTCCTGTTGCGTTTTAGCTAAGCTAGAACTAAATATCTGTATTTAACATATAATATACTAATAATACTGTTACGACTCGGTAGCCTAGTTGGTTTGAGTAATTAGGTAGCATTTAGTATTTACGCAGTGATGCTGATTGACGAAGGTTAGGTTCGATACCAAGCCAGGCATTTGTATGATAAACATTGATGCCATTATTTAAGTGCTTCATCAGCGTTGATTAAGTTTAGGATCGTTTTAAAGGCGATCCTGCGGTCGAGAAGTATTTTTCATTTTTTTAATAAATAATTGTTTTTACCTGAGACAAGAATTGAACTCTTTACAATTTCTCTCAATGAGGATGCTCTTTTAGTTGAATTCAATTCCTGTATGAAATAAAAATGATATTTTTTTCTCAAAAAATGGTTAAATTTTAGCATATGAAAAATTTGTCCACAAATTTTTCATATGGTTTCATATTCAAAATATTGGAAAATAAGTTACATATTGCTTCACCGACAGAGCATCATCAACAAAAGACGAAAACCGAAAGTTCAATTCCTTCTAGGTGTTTTTTTTTCGTTCTGAATTTATGTTTGTTTCGATATTTGATATACAAAATCAAAGGTAACCTTATATCCTTTCTAAACGGTTTTTTTTTAAATATCTTTAAGCGCATTCCCAAAGTTAAGATTCAGTTTAGTTTATTTAATCTTAATTTTAGTATTGTGCTTAATTGAATACAAATACATGTAAATAAAATTGAAAATTACAGCTTCATCCAAAGTTCCATTCTATATTTCAACCATTTAGGAGGCTAAAAACGTCGTTTCTCAAATATCATCTATAATGCGCGCCAGATGAGTTTGGAGGAAAAATGTTGCCAAACGTAGAAATGTTTCCACACTCAACTTTATTTAGTTGTGTCCGCCGTGTATCTATCTGGAAACATTCGGGTAATAGGTATAATACTCTGTACTCTTATCTGGTATGTATACTCTACAACAAAAAAAATATAAACTTTGATTAGGTATTAGCGATTGGTAGCACAAATTATAAAGAATTATGTACACGTAAGTGGTTGGTAGGTGGGTACGGGCTTGAATTTATATATCATTCATTTTTGTTACGTGAAGTGAAGTTACACACCAGATCAACGGGCGCGTAAGTTTTAATAGTAACGGGGGGGTTAGTATGTAGTTCTTTATTTTATGACATGTACAGATAGATGTACTTAGCAACTTATAATAGTTGTCAATATCAATATAGTATAGCGAGGACTCTCGGCGCCTCCCAAGGTCGGCTGCCTTTCGTCTCGCTATTATAATAACATAATATAACAAAATATACATAGGTACAGTAAGGTCGACTTCAGGTGACGTTTTCCTTATTCTACTCAAATTGAAACAATATGTACCACACCGCCATAGATAAAGACGTTTTTAAGCAATTTAAACTAAAATGGTTATACAGGGTCACTTGCTATTATATGCCCAGTTAGTTATACATTTGTGGTGTTTTTGCTGTTCACAAATTAAACTAATTTTAGATGCGTGCTTTCTCTTTTTTCCATGAATATCTTTTTTTTAATAAAAACAAAAGAGATGGAACATTTTAGACAATGACAGATTAGTCCGAACATGTCAAATTGTGATGTTTTAGTCAACATTTTCCGATTGATAGATTAAACGTCTGTAGAAATGTCGTGTACACTAGTCTGACCTTAAAGTGTTTTGTCTCTTGCTTTTACTTTCGTTGAAAGAAGATAGCGATAACTTTAAATCAAATCTAAGTACTCAACAAAATTACCACCATTGTATTTTACCCAGCAACCTGCCGCATAAATTTTTAATACCACTAGCATGATCGACTGATTTCTATAATTAAAGTATTATTAGGTATATTCGTCCTAAAGGTTATGTTGTATATAGAAATAATTTAAACGCAGTAAACATGCAAAAATCGACTGCGATTTCAATAATTACGTAATCTAAATACATGAAAATCGAGTATTTTTTCATCTTCCTAGGACTCTCTATTTAAATCCAGACTTGATAGCAGTAAGCCACCTAGGAAATACGCTCTTTGAGTTTTGAAATCGGTTTAGATATAACTATCAAAGAAATTTATTCACTTATCAGAAAAAATATGAAAGACAAAATTATAACTTCCTCATTTTAAAAAACAAATATACATATATAAGGCGACAACGAAATTTCCTGAGGGCAGACTATCAGAGACTAGCAAATACATGTATAGTGTCTTTGGTAATGGAAAAAAGTGTATGTACGCGTGTGTGTGTGTGGTGTCAGGTCTGCACCTGGGATGGTAAGCTCACGCACTGCTCCAGTAACGTATCCATGGTAATCTTTCCTTGATAATACGTGAACTTGGGATAAACTTTGAAAGCTAACCCGCCCACTGAGCGAAAGCGGAAACTAGTGGTTGTAATGAAAACAACGCATAACATGTATTAGATTTTCATGTAGGTTCATACCGCAACCTTGGCAAATGGTACGTCAATGTCAACAGTGATGAATTTATAAGGGACTAGACAACCCGACGCTCATAGGAACCTTCTAACAATAATGATGCCAGGACCTCGAGAAATGGGGATTCATTCATATGTATATATATATATATAGATAACACTGAGTTTGACATGGTATGTTAAAAAATTCAGGATTTTTAACATTAGACGATATTTTCAAAATTAATAATACAGCTATTAATATAAAGCTCAACAGTTTAAGAATTGGACATGGCAAATCGTGCTTTAAGATTTAATATAATAATATAAGCAATAATAAGATAAGCACAAATTCGCGAACGAACATAAACGATATATTTGGAGAAACTTTAGACATAGACATAGTTATAGAAACCTAAATGTATATGTTGTGTTTTTCTAATACTGTTGATTTAAAAGTAGAACATTTGCTTTTTAGTTTTGGATGGTTACTTAATGACTGGTGAAATAAAAAAATATGTAATCCCACTGAGTAAACAAAAGGATCAAAATTGAAATATCAGAAACTAGTAGTTTCACGCAGCTTCGCCTACGTATCTTGGCTTCTACTGCACCGATTTTGATGAAACAAAGCCTATGTCACTCAGGAATAATGTAGCATTATAAAGGCGAAAGAATTTTTGAAATCGGTTCATTAGTTTCGGAGCCTATTCATTTCAAACAAACAAATAAAAAATCAAACCTTTCCACTTTATAATATTAGTATAGAAGTATAGATGAGTGTGTGTATCCAAAACGCCTGGCCCCAAATTGTAGCCGTTCTGAGTAGCAAAATTCAATTGGAGGTGGGCCGCCTATACCTAGGAGTTAGGCGGTAAAAATTGAGGTTAGCAAATATTTGGGCATGAGCAGTGGGTGGGTGAGTAATATAACAAGGAACTAAAATAGAAGAGGACGCTCCCACCGAACTTAGAATTATAGTAAATGGAGATTACTATTAGATTAAACAGATTCGCCTTTTTTATATAGTGATTAACAAAAGCGCTTTGTTTTGGTCTGGATATGTTTCACCATGACGCCTTATACAATATAAAATATACATATAATTAATACTTGGAAATCATAATACAGATTCTGGACCGCAAATATTTATAGCTAAACCATATGTGGACAATCAAGGTTTTTATATTACTTCTGGTGCGGAGAGCTCGCAAGCCTGACTATTTCAAAAAGACTAAGCGCTTCAATAAGACGAAGGCCGCCTCGTTGGCAGAGGGGTTAGCATAACGCAACCGAGCATCCACATGCTTGTTTTTGATTCCCGACGGGAAAGTCATTTGTGTGAGGAACATAGATGAGAATGACAGATATTTCTAGGTATTCGCATGTAATAGTATCTATCACTCATAAAACAAGCATATTATAATTTGATTTGGTACTTTGAAAAAACTTGAAAAAAAAATAAACCTTAGTGGGAATATTGATTACATCAATTTACGTCAAATTGTAGCAGAATCCGGCATGTAACAGGAACGTTGTTTTTGTTAATTGTATTGGTTAAATAATTCTTTTATAAGGATCACGGTAAGGCTCCCAGCCTGGATAATATTTACACAGTTGAAATAAGCGGTTTTTGTAGAGAACTCCCTTATGAGAGAATATATTTCCTGAAGTGAAAATTATTTTAAACATTGACCCAGACAATTAGCAAATTTCATTCATAACCAGTTCCGCTTTTAAGCAAAAATTGCTGACGATAATTATGCCAATTGTAAATCTATCCTTTTATTTTAAAAGGTAACAATTGAGTGTTACAGTTATAAAATAAAAAAAAAATCAATAACCCCCGACAAAAGCTATATGTAATGAAAACATCTCGATCACGCCAGCTATCAAACGAAAAAAACCTAATCAAAATCATTTCATCCGTTCCAAAGTTATGATGCCAACTGCCGCGTGCGTGCACACCAATAACAATGCACTCACGCACGCTGTACGCATGCATCACACACACACGCAGTGAGACGTCAAATTTGGGGGTTAAAAAATAATGTACGAAAAGGTGCATTATCAAACTGTACAGTAATCAACGGAGATACCTTTGTAGCCACTATACAAGGATTACTCAGCGAAGGAACTGGTAATTTAACTAGCATATATTGCAGTCAACGCTGAAAACATAACTCTCCTTTTTGGAGCAGTTGTAGAAAAATAGACGAAATCGCAAGTCATCTTCGCAGGTCACGTCCTTCTTTATGAAGATTTTACAAGGGTAAGTATAAATAAACATATTGAATACAGATAAAATCATAGGTCACCTTGTCAATTATAACACTGTATGTACCTACACGGCGGCTAGTGACGTCGACTGTGGCCAACTAAATTGTCGGACCTGTCGATTGATTTCATGTAGTAACTAGTTGTTTACCGAGGCTTCACCTGCGTATTCAAATTATTTGACGCACGAATGTCAAGTTCCAGAGTTACAATACTTATCAAAACTTTATGATATTGAAAGGCAAACAAGCAGACGGATTTCCTAACGGTAAGAAATTCACGTCGCCTAGAGACAACAAAGATGACAATGGTGCGTTGCCAACCTGAGGCCGTGATACTACGCCTCGAGCAAAAGTAAGTTTAATGGCTACCTTATCCTCTGAACCGGAACTCGTCTACGGCAAGCACTGACGTTATGATGGCGCGAATAGGTAAGGCAGTGATACGAATCCGAGCCAGTCGCTGCGAAACTCTAGAACCACCTAGTATCACACTGTATCAGAGGCTTCAATGTTTCTCCCAAACAAACTTCGTGATCTATTCTCAATAAAAATGTTGATTATTTTTTATATTGAAGGAATAATCAACGAAACTTTGTATCTTTTTTTTACAATTACGTGGTTTACAGAGTATGAGTTTTGGCTTAATTAAAATTTAGTTAGAGGAGAGAAGAAACCTAGTGTTTTGTAGCAACTTTTAAAACAGATTATATTCCGTAAATAAATTAATTTCATTTTATTTATTAATCTAAACAATTTGTTACAAAATGACATGCCTATAGGTATAATGGGTTAGTTTAGTTTACCTTACCTACCAATACGCAGGAAAACTTTCCCGCCTAATATTATTTTGTAACATATTTGTATCCGCGGGATGTCGGAGGTAAAATAAATGTCCGTATCCAGATTCGTTATTATTTTTGCGCATCTGCTACGGATCTTTTACCTTATTAATTTTCAATGCATATACTACTTCATTACTTTAGGCTTTTTTCATTTACTAGCGGTCCGCCCCGACTTCGTACGGTTATGAAATATACATATCTTCCTCTTCAATCACTTTATCTATTAAAAAAACCGCATCAAAATCCGTTGCGTAGTTTTAAAGATTTAAGCATACAAAGGGACATACAGACAGAAGAAGCGACTTTGTTTTAAACTACAAAAAAAAAAAGAAAGAAAGATCCACCCACACAAGACAACTTGAAATATTTCGTGTTTATTAAGCGAAACCTCAAGTAAAAAAATTTGGTTATAAAATAACAAGGCATAAAATTATAACAAAGAAAGGCTAATAAAGTTACATAAATCTTAAAAAAATATATCACACAAAAATTTAGGCAAAGAAATACGAAAGTTAAACGTTTGACCTTCGTATTTCTGTATTTTTTTAAATTTTTCCCCGATCGAAGCCAATATTTACGTGTTTCTTGCGTAAAAGAAGAATGTTATTTTTCTCATTGTTTCAAAAATTATTGAAACGAGTTTTCACTTTAACTAGATATTGTTTTAAGTTTTCAAAACTTCCCAGCGAAAGATTTTAACTATTCCTTTCTGGAATACCTTCAATGTACAGACACTTCTTTACGACTTTACCCCCCTAACATTATAAATGCGAAAGCTATAAGAATGGATGGATGGATGATATTTCGATGAAACTTTACAGGAACCTAGTTAACATAAAAATTACATCAGAATAAAACATAGGCCACAATTTATAGAAAAAATATAAATTGGTTCGCGAGCGAAGCCGCAAGTGGAAGCTAGTATAAAGTATAAAGACTAAAAACTCAACCACTTACAAATGCAATTAAAACTGTATCTACATCTGTTTAATTAAACATTTGAATTACATTTATATTAAATAAAATCATTATAACTGAAGAAGCAGTTATTTCATTAAAAAACATATTTCATACTGAATTGCAGATATTTAAATAATGATATCACTAAGGTATCATGATGATGGATGGTCGTCCATCTGTTCAGGTATGTTGAAGTTATTTTTTTTGTGATAACTGATAAGACAGCTAACAAGCTTATGGCTCTCCTGCTGGATAGATACTATACGTATGTAAATACCAGCTGATCAATAGACATCACAAATGTTATAGGAACGTCAAACACTTATGGCCGGGTTGAGAGGCTTGATGTGTCTGCCAGCTACCCTATCCTTCGGACCGTAATACGATAGTACCAAACACTGACTATATGCCGGTAGGAATAGGTAAAGAGATGTATTCCTACCCTGACAATTTGCTGCACAACCATTACTCTACAACCAGCTGTCAAGTTGGTAATTACTAATTACCTATATAACCGTATTAGAACGAGCAGCCCGTCCCAGCTTCGCCCGGATGGACAAACACCTATGTTATTATATTATACCTACATAAAAAAAATTTCTTGAATCAGTTGTATCTATTAAAAAAACCGCATCAAAAACCGTTGTGTAGTTTTAAAGATATAAGCATACATACTACATAGGAACAGACAGCGGAAAGCGATTGTGTTTTATAAACCGTTGTGTAGTTTTAAAGATATAAGCATACATACTACATAGGAACAGACAGCGGAAAGCGATTGTGTTTTATAATATAATGACTATTTTAGTTATTTTTTAAAATGAATAAATAAAAAATAAAATAAGCAAAATACACTCCTTCAATAAACAGTCTTTTAAAAAGTTATTAAAATTAATCGTCGAACATGCTGGATGTAGACTTCGACCTAATAAGTTATAACTGCGCAAATATCTACGCACTAACATTTCCTTACGTATTTATAAGAAACATGGCGTAAATGACAGTCAATAGATATGCAGTATAATAAATTTGATATTCTAAAACGCAATAGAACTGGATTGGGCGGCAGCAGGGCGCGTCGCGCGGAGGCGGGTGACGCGCGGTGACGCGGCCTGACGCGCGCCTGCACCGCTCGCGAGTAAACAATTGTCTGTTTGTAAACAGTCCGCAACGTAAACAAGACCACGTTGCTTAGGTGTCAATGGTAAGGCGTTCTTGGAAACGGCGTTCACTCAAGTCCATGTAATCCTTACGTTAAGCGTAACGATGACGTCATACTTATCGTCTTGGGGTGGTGAGCTTTTTAACGTCACAGTTCAAGTTCATTATTATTTCATACAATGACTACCTGTTGTAAAATATCAGTGGTGTAAAGGAAGTATTGTTCTTGTTTTGGGCCGAGTCGCTTCGACTTTCAAATGTTTTTGTAAGAAACTGAAACAAGATTACGTTGCTTAGATGTCATTGGTGAATCTTGGAAATTGCTTTCAGTGAAGTCTACTCAGTCTTCTTTTTAGGGTGGGTAGTTTTACCTTTTAAAGCAGTAAACAAATATTATTATAAAGCAAGTTTATAAAAGGTTAGTTTACTTATCAAATATCTGTAATATTCAATTTACATTTATTTGATCAAAGATAAAAAAGTAATTTAACTAAAATTTGCAAATAATGGCAGTTATTTTTTTAGCGACTAATGTGTTGCCAACGTCGCGGTTTTTACAATTTTACTACACTTTTCTTTTAATGAATTGCTAATGTAGTTTAATGATGAATTATTTTAATATAATGATGTTTATAATATAGTTTCCCAGCTAGCACTACTTTCTACGGACAACAAAGATTTTTACATTTTACTCCGAAATTCAGTGTTGCCGCCTCGTTGGTCGAGGAGTTAGCTTACATGTCTTATTCCACCGACCAACCACGAGGCTAGGCTTCGATTCCCAACGGGGGTAGTATTTGTGTGATGTACATTTCAATGTCTGCATTTCCGGATCTGGGTGTTAGTTAAATTTATTCTGATATGTATATAAGTATTTCTATGTCAAAAAGCATATAATTTGCTTATTTTGGGATTAGATTTGTGTAACATGTCCAGGAGTATTTATTAATTATTATTTATTTTTAAAATGCTAAACTTTGTTTTCAAATGTGCTTTGTTGCTAAAAAAATAATGGTAACTGGTAGGTTCTGGCTAATCTATACATATAATAAATCTGTAGGTCAATTCTGTACATTGAAAATATTGAAAAATAAATAGAACGGGGTGTTACTGGATCGATACCAAACCCAAATATGTGATTAAAAATTTTTTTGTCTGTCTGTCTGTCTGTATGTTCAGGCATTACGTGAAAACTAATGGTTCGATGAAACTTGGTATAATTATACCTTATTATCTCGGGCATAAATTGGGATAGTTTTTATCCTGGAAAATTACGTAGAAAAAATCTTAATTTTGCAGTTTTCGGACGGAGTCGCGGGCGGAAGCTAGTGTTGAATAAAATACTAACAATGGAGAGAAAGCAGGTGAAAGGGAGGAGGAGAGCTCCTTTTTTTCAAAAATCAACGCAAAGGATACTAATGGGGTATGGGTATGGGACATTTGTATAAACATCTACTCGACGCTGACAAGGTTTCGGGAAAACCTGCTAAAAGAGCTATCACAATAAAAACATTTTTTCTCTTTTGAAAATAGTAATTACCTTTCTGCTAATATACTCATATTTTAGTGAATGTTTTTTGACAGTAACATTTGCTAGTAAAAAATGCAAGATGCTAAGTGCAATATTTTAAATAATAACATTAAATAATTAGCACTAAAAATGCCAAAATTAGATAACTGGTCAAACTGGCTGTAAATTATTAAAAACAAATTTTGAACAAAGTTAATAAACGAATGGAATGAGCGGGAGTTTTGGCGCCATCGAGAGAAAAGATGGTCGAAGTTTTTTCATAATTATTGAATTTCGTGTTAATTTTAAGTGAAATCAGTCAATTTTGGTGGCATTTCGTACAATTTTGTTCAGTGAAAGTGCACAAATGAAATAATCATGAAGAAATTAGCGTATCGTATATTTCCTTGTTGCCGCGAAATCTCATTACATGAGCTTGTGTAAAAAGGCCACCGTTTTACCCAAGAGCCTGACATGACTTACTGACGACTTATGACTGATGACTAATTATAATTGATATAAAATTTGATGCAAATATCTACTTGACTAATGGCAAAATACTAACGAGATTTCCAAAACCTAAAGAAAGAAAAAAAAAAGAATGGAATGAGCGCCTGTCAAAGAAATTTTATCAAATCTTGGATACAAAACTTTGTCAAAGATATTTGACCAGTGGAATGGTAGCCTTAATTGTCAATAGTGATGATTAAAAAAAGTTTATACACGTTATCGTTTTGCAAAACTTACTGGACGCTGGTTAAGTTTATATTTTTCTTTACAAAGTGGCTTTTTTTCGATACAATTTTCAACGTGAAACATTTTTGTAAAAAAAAAGGATACGATAAATGGTTGATGCGTTCTTAGAAAATGCGTTTCGTGAAATGTGAAATCTATGTACCTAATCTTGACCTTCAGCGTAATCGGTAAACGATTCGTACTTATCTTAGGGTAGTTTGCTATAAGATTGTAAACACATAAAAATACGTTTAAAGGGCTTAGTAGGCGTTTGCCACGCCGAGTTTCGCCCGATTCGGGTGATACGACCACGTCCATTGTTCTTAATATTATTAAGTGGCGTTTGCCCCGCAACTTTTTTTAAGCAACATTCGTACAGACGGAGTGCAAAATTTTTGGTAGAGTGATATAATTTAAGTAAAAGCAAGGTACTGTAAGAAAAATACAAAAATGTTTATTAAACATGATTACAACTATTAACAGAACATAGAATAATACACCATGATTAAACAATATAATCAGTCTTATATATCGGTTTAAAGCATAACTAATCGAAATAATTTTCATAATTCTTAATTACAATAATCAGTATTTTGCCAATTAAAACAGTTTTTATAACATCAATTTAAAACATAACTATTTAACCCAAAATAATTAAATGAAGAAACATAAATCCTGAATTGCTGCCATTTCATAATCAAGAGTAAATGATTTTGGTTTCCACTCTGGTATCTCACTCTTAATAAAAAATAATCTAAATAAATAAATTTCATAAGTTTTTATTTAATTTATTTGGAAGCAAAGCAAATATTACGGGCGCTATATTGTGTTATAAGTGGTATCACTACCTAAATCAATGTGTAGTGAATATAACTGGTAAAACGAATGAAGGCAAAATTCATACAAAAACTTCTGAAAATATACAAATTAACAAACATATTTCCACTATTTTAGATTATAAAAATCAAACAACGTATTTTTATTTTAGCACTTGCCCTGTGCTTGGGAAAAATTTTCTATAAATTTTAAAGAGAGAAAAAATTTCGCCCCAGACAGGATTTGAACCTGTAACCTTTCGTCTCAAGCCGACGAATGCTCCAATTGAGCTACTGAGGATTCAAGTCCCGCGGCGAAATTTTTAATTCCTTTCTAACCCGTTAACGCGCTAACCCGGTAACGCTTGAGACGAAAGGTTCAAATCCTGTCTGGGGCGAAATTTTTTCTTTCTTTAAAATTTATAGAAAATCAAACAATTTGACTCAGACATTGTTTAGAGCTTTTAATATTAAGCATTTTCGTAACTAAAGTTA
>NJDC01057881.1:241675-267664 GCA_002245475.1 Calephelis virginiensis
CCACTTTATAAGTAGTTGACAATTTTATTTCTTTAAAATATTATAGTCTGGTCAACAAGTGCCTTTTTGGTCAACTTTTTTCAGCAGTCTCCGAAAATTATGATTGAGGTGTCATTCGATTCGGAATGGCATCTAGATAGTTTTCGGAAAACAATGAAGTTCCGCAAATAAAAATTACAAAAGTTATTAACAATTAACTAAAAAAAAGGAGGGTTTAGTTTTTTGCAAATATCTCATAAACTAATAAAGCTTTTTCAAATTTGAAAAAAGATTCAGAAAGAGAAGGAAATTTCTTATAAAGTTCTGACTCCCGGAATTGTAGGACTAATATTTATTATTTTCCCAGAAGGATGAAAATACGCCCGAAAACGGGTACTCCGGCTTGCGCAAGCCACGCCTCCTTCGGACCTTTAATGAATAAATATTATTAAAACTTATTAAATACGAAAATTAAAATTTGAAAAAATTCAAGTGCCTACAGGACAGATCAATAAACAATAATCCGTGGTCAAAAATTTTTTATCGCGATTTTTCAATAAGTTATCCATTAATTAATTAATTAACAATTTTTTGTACACATGACCGAACCAGCGGGGCATGCTCCGCTGGAAAGAATGAAAGATTGACAAAGCAGATATACAATGCGAATGTGGATGGATGTAGGTACCCGCGGGAGACCAAGGCTGACATTTCACGATCAGATCAATCGGATATTATCCGAGGGTGGTGTCAAGAGTCTCCGAAACCCGTGTGTTTGTATGAAAAGGATTATGAATATGAAGGAAGCAAGACAGGTTTGTCAGGATCGTGAGGTCTGGCACTCGATACTCTCTACCTACCACGTAAGGGACTTGTCGTGAACATATGTATGTATGTATGTATGTGTGTGTTTGTCATTTTTTATAGGTATATAAGGTAAACGTAACCAAGTATGGAGGAAAACAACAATCTACATATACATTTTTTTTATTAATGATATGTATATATAATATATAGTATATTTAAATAATAGCGTAGGTAGTAAATGTATAATCATAAAATTACACAAATTATATTATAGAATTAACAGGAGGCTAGCTCACTTAATATTATGATTAAAGTTAGTAGTATTATCGGTAAATTTATGTGATGTTTTTTCATTCATGGTATGTCTCTAATTAACAGAACTGAAAAAAAGCTTTTTCTGTTGGTGTAAGGTAACTAAATAAAAAAATATTACACTATTAATTTGTTTTTTTTAAATGATTACGCTAATTATAATAGTTGGACTGTGTTTGTAAAAATTACAACTTCTGCATCGACTGAACCGCTCGCTGTGGCGTCCAATTACCAAATGACATTTTCAGTGTTGCAATTGCTCCCGCCCTACCCGCACTGGTTAAATTTAAATTAGCTAAATAAAGTTAAATTTGTAACCAACAATTATATAATCAATTTAAATTAAGTTCACAAATTAATCATGTTATTACGATTTGTGATTTTTTTATGTTGTTATTTTCAAAATAACAAAACTATTTTTGAAAAGTCTGTTCCTACAATTTATTTTACCCGAAGCCATGAATTTTACAAAACTTTGTAAGGACAAAGTGTGAATATCATATTCTAGAACAGTAAATTACGTCATGGGTCAGCAATAGGGTGATATTAAACATTAAATGAAACTTTCAAGGGTATTTTCCTTATTTGGACATCACAAAACGGTTTTTTAGCTTTAGGCACGTAACTGGACAAGTTTTGCAATTTGTCCTTAGATTCAAACTTACACGTGTAAGTTACCTCGCAACATTTGTTACATTACTGGACATCTATCTCCACATTTCAATAAACTTGACTTCGAAATTGCTGATATAACTTTAAAACAATCTAGATTGATACTTTATGTAATGAAATGTAACTGGCTGATGAAAATTGAAAAAATATTGCATCAGAATTATTAAAACAACAAGTTTTACAAATTTTAAGCATTTCTAACATGCAGTGTTTTTAGGTATAATATATGTATTACTTCTAAATATTTTATCCCTGTTTCATTATGGTAAATCACTTGTTTTCTTTTCGATAACTTTCATTTTATTTTTGTGAAATCAAATGTAAATCGAAAGACTGAACGCCTAGTAGAAGTTTCCTAGCAGTTTTTTATCTTTTAAATTTTCCCTGGACTTCCAAAAATAATTCAACACCGAAATTAGCCAAATCGGTCAACTGTTCTCAAGTTTTAGCTACACTGCGAGCAACTGAACGTATGTATTTGCGTTTTCGAACGACTGTATATTTTTGTGTTTTCCAAACTCCGGTAAGCGCTTAGCAGTTCTCGAATGTCGTTGCTGCATATGACTTCATGAAGGTTGTTAATTCGAATTTGTTCGCAAATCAATCAACTTTCCCTTCAGTAACGCGCTGGTCTTATCTGACATCGCTACAAGTTATCACTCCCATTTTTAATGTACCTATGTAATTCACTGTTTACAGTCTCATAACTTTCTTTGTAATATTTAAATCCACAAAGTTCAGAAATTTATTTAAATATTTTCAGCATTTATAAAAACGCCAACTACGTGCTGATAGAACTGCGTAATCTTCGATGTCTTACTAAAAATGTCATAGACGGTTAAGAAAAAAAAACGGTCTTAAAACTTATTTGGTACAACTAGACCCTCTTGTGAGGGTTTAGGTGTACCAAATATCTGTGAACTCATTTGTATTTCTGAAATATTTTTGCTTTAAAATCTAAATTACAGTAGTGTGAGGCCCATAGCAAGTATTTTGAACCAGACTCACAAAAACAAAAATAACAAAATTTCGATAACGATTCACGAAATAGTTTGCATTTGTTGTCCGTGTCTTTAAAATTGTTTTAAGGAAGAGTCCTAAAATGGTTAGATCTAATCTTCAAACACAATTATTGAAATATCTCTACAGTTGTTTTACGAATTGATAAGAACACTTCAATTTTGTAAGCCAGAGGTTCCCAAACTTATTTCATGTAACGCCCACTTTGAAAATCAGTTGTTTTGTAGCGCCCCCCCCCTCGTTTTTTTCTTGTCAATAACCTCAATAACATATTTGTTGCGCCTAGTTTAAAAAAAAACATTTTTTTCAAGATTTATACCGCCCCCCTCTAGGCTTCCAGCGCCCACAAGGGGGCGTTATCGCCTACTTTGGGAAAGGCTAGTGTAAGCCATTAAAGACAGATTTATGAAGAGGAGCTCGGAAGAAGACGATCATATTCGTAATTTCATAATTAGCGTAATTACAACATGCTCCCCGGTAATTGAGGTCGCGGCCCTATGATTATAATATTGCTTTCGTAGAGTCCTACGCACACTCCAGCCATACCAATATTTGACTACTGTAGGGCCAAATAACTTGAGGATGAGTTTACGCAATAACTAACTAACGCCAAACGCATTTGGGTTAAGTAATAGGTGAATATAAAGTTGACAAAAATGTATTACAATGTATTAAAATTAAAAAAAATAAAAACTATCTTCACGCCCATATCCCCGAAGAGGTAGGCAGAGGCACAACCAGGCACCCACGACTAGCCGAAGACACTAAGTCCCACAATGTGATAGGTGGCAAGCCTATCGCCAACAGGGCACATATCCAATCCCGAGCAACGTTTTTGTTATTAGAAAATTGGAAAAACCCAATTTTCTTTTTGTTGCCCGACCCGGGATTCGAACCCGGGACCTTAGGCAGTCGAATCCAACAACCGCTAGACCACACGGGTATGTATAAATGTATTAAAATGGAAATAATGTACAAAATATTCCCGTTCGTCTAGAAATCTGTATAATAATAGACGAGTAGCCTTGGCAATTTGTTAAATTTATGTTTAATCACATTTTTAAAATTACGTTTATATGAGAAGCTGTAAATGTAATGAAAAATCCATGTCCGCGCGTCATAATGTAAATGTCAAAATGTAAAATCATCGAAATTTTGTCATAATTCTGTACATAATGAGGAGTTTAATGTTTAAATTTTACATAATTTACATATTATATTAGATTACTGTAAGCCAAACCGACAAACTTGTAGCGCATGGCCTCATGTTGAGGTCACTAATTTTACTGCAACTGTGGCAAACATTTAAAAATGTAATATATATTAAAAATAAGAAATATATTAATATGTACCTTTAATGCGTAAATTAGCAAATATGCTTTAGTTTAATTCAAAGTTACTACTTACACTTGCGTATTACGCTAAGCTACAAGGGATATTGCAAAACTACAAATAATAAAAAATTACACAAAAATGCTAGAACATTTTTTATTCCTGTCGTGAGCACCATCTTTACAACTGGACCAAAAAATCAACAAATGAAGTTGCGAATATGAACTTTAAATATCTGAAAATACTTACAAGAAAACTTCTTAAGTTTATCATCTTAATGTTGCTTTCACATGTAGAATTACATCAAGTCAGGTACTTGCCGAAAAACCGTTGAATTCTAATTCAAATCTTTACAGCTAATCACACGTTTAAGAATAAATATCTTATCATTTCAAAGATTTTTATAAACTATTTTTTTACTAATTCATTAACTAACCCGACAACTATGTAAAAGTTAATGTACAACTACTAACATACATATCTCATAGTATGTAAACTATTCTTAGCTATCCAAACAAAATTCGAGTTTTTTTAAGAAACTTAAATTGACCCAAATGTTTAGCCAATTTAATTCTGACGCGTACGTTTAAATTAGTTTTTGGTTTTGCTCTAGCTTTTATACTACGTTCCTATTATTTACAAAAATGTTGGATATGTAAGTATATTGCTTAAATTTATATATATATAATATTACCAAAAGTGTTTCAGAACGGACAACAATTGTCTTTTACCCTTTAATTTGGCAAGTAAATATATTAACGTAACAGAATGATTACATCATTGATCTTAAATAATAATGTTATCCCAGGTATGATTTTTTTTTAAAAAATCATGGTCAATAGATAAACTTAAAACATTAATCTATTTTGGAAGGATACGATATATAATCTTTTAAATAAACATGAATCAATATTTCTACTGATCATCGCATGACGCATGAACGGAAGAACCAATTTTGATTACTATTTTTTGTTGTGTTAGTTATTATCAGACGGTTCATAAAAAAATCTAAAAATAAATATTAAGTTGGTCAGGAAGTCCAAAAAGGAAGAACTAGCTCTATAAGCATCTCGGGCTTCAATTCTTCGATATTTCTTCATCTCTTCGGGCTTCATGAAAAACTCATATCATACATTACGTGTGCTGGGTGCAAGAGCCCTTTAACATGATAAGCGTAGGAAAGTGTTAATGCGTCAAAGAACATAGGGTGATAAGAAGATAAGAATCATTATTAAAATACATTACAATTGTAGCTTTAATATAAATTATAGCACGTTATTATTTTATTGAGCTATTAATTTTGAGGTTTCCATTTGATTTAAGATGAATTTAATCAACCCATAAAATAACGATTTCATTTTATAATAACAGCTTCATTTTGTGGGTTGGTCATTTACGCATTTTTATTTTTCGCAATATTTTGTTACATATTGTGTTTAAAGTAGTACAAAATGTATAACACTTTTTAACTTAAATATTTTAAAGTATTCAAAGGCAATCAGGCCAACAGATTTCTGATATATATATGTAAAATAAACGTCGTTGTCAAATTTACTTAACGCCAATATTAAACTAGCTTTATTTGGAACCACCGTATTGTGCAATTCGCTCTCGATATATACATTTTCTAACAATAAGAAATGTATGTAAAAGGTAAATGGAACATGGGAATGGCAAACACTAATGTTAGACGCTATATGTACAAGTGATCTGTGGGACCATGGGTTTATGACACTCAACGGTGCTATACTCACTGGATCGCTGTAATTTTTCTGTACGAAAAGCTTCGGAACGTATATTACCGATTTAGATTTGTTCTACAGCGTTCTTAAACATAATTTAGGCTCTTTTGATAACAGTTGGAGCAGACACACCTCTCATTAAAAAGGAATGTATTGGTGTAACCACGTGAACGAAGTCGAGAACGGAGGCTAGTGCTTTTTAAAACCGTATCATTAACCGTTCAGCGGCTTGGAAAAATACCACGCGGACATAATGCGCCTCGGTTTAAGCTTAGCGATTTATTTAAATTTTTAAAACCGGTTACTAGACGAGATGCGTTGTAATGGAATTTTTTTAACCTAAACGGAGTTTATGCTCTGAGGCATCTTTAACTGTCTGTAACAGAAACAGACGCGTTACTAAAGCACTGTTTTAGGTTTGATTTTGTATTTAAAGCTAGTTTTTCTTCACATTAGTAACGAAACTCACCAGACCGTTGATAATATAATCTTTGATATTCATGCAAATTCTTAAAACTCGTAGTTTGAAAGTGGAATTTTGCTATGTGAAACCAATCACAGCCTCTATAACGTATATACGTATATATGTTTTTGATAATACTAGCTATTACTTCAGTTTCGCTTACTTTGTATTTAACTAGGTTCCCCACGGGTACCCGTTGAGATACACTTTTAGTAGGTGTTGGCTGTTCCTTGCAGCATCATTTGTTTTTACAACGAAAATGAATGTTGTGGTGTGTGGTTAGGTATAGATGTCATGTATTAGATGTCATGTAGACCCAAGCTTCTAACTCTAAACGCTCTAACCCTGTAGAATATCATACCTTTACATCTATGAAGTCAGAAATTGTAGATTTAGAGCGTTTAGAGTAGTATTTCCCAAAGTGGGCGATAACGCCCCCTCGTGGGCGCTGAAAGCCTAGAGGGGGCGGTAAGGCTACCAGAAACATTGTTTTGATTACGCTCCAGGCTAGACGAATAAGTTACTATTGACGAAATAATTGATTTTTAAAGTGGGCATTACAGCATTAATGAGATTTTTTTGCATTTTGTTTACGATAATACGTACTACTACCAAGCTGGGCTCGAAATACCAGTAGATACTTTTAGGAACCGGTAGTAATGACCTTGAAGCAATACCGATACCAAGGCGTTACCTGTACTGTTTGTACCGGTACCAGACTTAGTACCAGTACTATCGGTTTAAGGGTTTTTATACCGGTAGGTACTGGTTCAATAATACCGGTACAAGAAATATTCTTACGTATCATTTTTTCTTCAAAGATATCTCTTCGATATCTTTGACGAAGATATTTCCTTCATGAGAGATTAAAATAATATCGATACCTAAAACGGGTTCAAAAGGTTTATTTAACGGGTACCTTAATTGGATACCGGTTTTTATCGGTATTAGTACCGGTACTTGTTAGATATCGGTATCGGATCGGTACCGTACATTTGCCTGACGATAAGAGCAAGCGATCGTAAAGTGGCGAGCTAGTATTTTACACTGTTTTAACTTAATATTGACGATTAACGAGCTAGTATTTTCTAGAGAATTTCATATATTCATACAAACTTAGTGGTTTGTGGCATCGGGTCATAAAAGTTGTACTTTTTATATCCTTTGTGTACTAATATTTCTCATAATATATACAAACGTAAAGATAAACGCTTTTCACATTCGTAGAAACAATCATATCCTTAATTTATTAATTAGGGGTTAAAAAGGTCCAAGTTCCTGATTTTTTGTTATTTTTGTACTGATAATAGCATATAATATATAGGGTTTAACAAATGACGAATTTCATACAAATTCTCATACCCTAATTTATGACTTGGGGGCATGAAAGTTTAAATGAGTATGAAAGTTTTGGGAGTTTCAAGAAGTAGCCTATGAATTTTCAAAACCATCAGTAAGTTAGCAACGTAATCGGGGGTTTCAGATATCAATACCTTCTAAAGTACCTACAAGAGCTACACAGATGAAACTTTAAAAAAATAATAAACTTGCTATTTGTGTAATGCAAACCCATGTGATGATCGACAGTTCAAAAAATGAGGATATGCTTCGAGAAAGGTAGTTTGATGGAGCCCTCGCGCTTTGTTTTGGCGGGGGCACTCCAATACCACCAAATAGCGTAATTTTCCACAATTAAAACCAAATCCAAATCCAATCCATCCTTGAATATAATTAATAAAGTATACGAATTGTTATACGATGTATAAATCGGATTTATTTACAACTAATGCCAAAATATCAAAACGCAAAAATATCAAATTACCGCATCGTGTCTAAATACGCGTAGTTCAAAAAGTAATAGGAAATATTTACGCTATGGGCAAAGTCGTTCTCCCAAACCACGGGATCAGTAAAGTCATTCCACTAAATCCAATACATTTTTTATTCATGAAACGATTGACGTTTGTATGTTAATACTCAGCGTAGGTCCCGCCTGTTGGATGAAATATTGAATTATTGCCCATACTCGAAGGATATACCGTGGTCTAATATTAATCCAGTGCACGGAGGCTGGCAAGAATTCAAATTAATCTGGTCTGTGACAAACAAACCGAATAAATCAATCAAGACAAGGCGTGCAGACTGTTGCAGTCCCCCCTTTCAAATATCTATATCGAAAGTCGAATTTGTATCGGTAAATTTATAGGGAAGGTTAAACTAAACTCGTTATGAGTTTCAGGTAAAAATAATTTACGAGATTCTTTTGATTTATGCTCAACTCTCTTGATTTAGCCGAAGGAAGTAAGCTGTAAACTTCCTTAATATATTGGACTTTGTAAGTACAACAGGTGAGGACGACCAATCAAAGGTGGTAAGTTTTTCGGCTAACACAACATACGTATTAGATGAAGAATCTACCAGTGGATTATAACTTTCCTGACGTCATTAAATCGTTCCTAATCAGTGTTGTCTTCCAGATTGTAGGCTGTAGGACATAGGATTGTAGGTACGCTACGAAAAGGGCTTCTCCACCTAAATGATAAGTAAGACCATAAATGATAAGTATGATGATGATGCGTCCATAATAAGAATAAAGTAAAGTAAAGTATCTTCACGCCCATATCCCCGAAGAGGTAGGCAGAAGTACAACAAAGGCACCTACGACTAGCCGAAGACACTAAGTCCCACAATGTGATAGGTGGCAAGCCTATCGCCAACCGGGCACATTTCCAATCCCGAGCAAAAATTTTTTTATTAGAAAATTGGAAAAATCCAATTTTCTTTTTGTTGGCCGACCCGGGATTCGAACCCGGACCTCATGCAGTCAAGTCCAACACCCAGACCGCTAGACCACAGAGGCGAAATAATAAGTTAAGACATTTAAATCATCATTAGGTACACTAGGGTTTGGAATGACAGCTGTAAATTATATATATTCTAACTCTATTTCTTCTGATATTTTTAATTAAAAATCAAATGGTCTCAAAAGTTATTTCTTTGGCTTTCATATCCACTTTCACGGCAAGTAATTGATCACCGCTTAGGACTTCCGCAAATTATTACATAAAGCAAAAACTATTTTAAAAATTATGCAGAGTTATATAAACTTGAATTTCTTTAACTTAAGATTAATTGGCAATATATCTGGGATAAGTATATTATGTGGAACATATAAAAATAAAAACTAATTAAATTTTTAAGTGAATTTAATTTTCATAGACATTTTAGTTAACATTTCAAACAAATTTAAATTATAGATCAACCTCGAGGCCTGGCTAATTTACCCACAGTCTTCGTTCTATCTTCGTTTCAAATTAAGCACAATCATAATAGCATAAATTTAGATAATCGGTTTAGCGGTAGTAACATACAAATAGAAAACCTTATATAATTATAATATTTTTATGGATAACACACAGATACATTTTTATACATATTTAGGCGGATACGGTCTTAAAACCAAGCCATTTGGAAGTCTTGGACTATCTTAGTTCCAAATTTTGTTATGGTCGGTATTAACAGTGTAGCTTTTTCGGAGAGATAAACACAAGTCTAATAACATTTTTATGGTTAGCTTAGTTAAATTATATAATTTAGATTAATTAGTTAAATTAATTAATGATGAACATGTGTGCTATGAAAATAGGTAGTGTTTGGCAAAAAATATCTATTGTGAATTGTAATATTGCAAAAAACTTTACTTTTTTCTTAAACCATTTCTTTTATAAGAAAGGGGAAGTGTGATTAGGTACGGGATTAACGTGACCTGGAACAAACTGATTCGAAACACAAAATAATGAAATGATATAACAATGGCACCATGTGGGCAGTTAAATTGTACTCATATGAGGAAGTGTTTTCTGAAAATAGATTTTGCTTTAGTGACGTATAAATGTGAAAAGGTAAGGAAAAGGTTTACCGAACACTAGCCCAGTTACGCCTGTTCAAATAACAAAAATAACCGAATTACCCAAAATACTCAAAATTTTCCTAGTCCCAGAGTCAATTGGGTCGATATTGTTTAAACAAGCGATACAAGGCCAGTGATCCACGCCGCGGTCACACCTCCCTCTACTACAAACATAATTTATAATATTACACACTTGTAACCAATCCATTGCTTGTAATTGTAGCATTTACAATCATAACGCACTGCCCATTAGGGAATGGAGATTGTACAAGGAAAATCTACTTTGCAGAAGTGCCACGAACGTCAACCGTTGCTAAGACGATGATAAGATATCACTGAATCGTTCACTTTTAATAAACAACCCTAAAACCTACAAAATAGACTTTAAGTTTGATTGAACTTTATTTATATAGTTATAATTTAATATAACATCGAGGTGACATGATAGTTACCCAATCCATATTATAATATTACTAGTATCTGTTCATATGGGCAGAGATTTAATACTAAGCGCATTATTTTATAAGTTGAGATTTGGTTTAAGTATATATGTAAGTAGTTTTCACATAACAACATAACAAATATAAGAAAACTACTTACAGCTGGCTTTAGGACCCTTTTGCCTTTATTAGATACTGTCCTAAGCACGCGACTTTCCCAACACACCATAAAACAATAACTGATATACATACATACATACATACATATCTTCACGCCAAGTCCCTTACGGGGTAGGCAGAGAGTATCGAGTGCCAGACCTCACGATCCTGACAAACCTGTCTTGCTTCCTTCACATTCATAACCCTTTTCATACAAACACGCCGGTTTCGGAGACTCTTGACACCACCCTCGGATAATATCCGATTGATCTGATCGTGAAACGTCAGCCTTGGTCTCCCCGGGTACCTACATCCATCCACATTCGCATTGTATATCTGCTTTGTCAATCTTTCATCTGTCATTCTTTCCACATGACCGAACCAGCGGAGCATGCCCTTTCGCATTTTAACACCAACACTTCCTTTCAATCCCACTCTTTCTCGGATCTCACTGTTACGAATGCGGTCAGCGAGTGTTACACCACAGATTTTCTGATATAAATAAATAAATAGTCCTAAACAAATGACGCGAATTGATCTAACCCTAAAAGCAATGCAATTTAACGAGCATAGTATATGATTATGTTATGGTATCGACTATGTTTATACATAGAAATAAATCGACACTGAAATAAATTTAGTAAACACACCCAATAAAGATAATAAATAAAGACTAAAGACATACGAACTGAATGTTACCTACCTATAACCAAACCAAGTTTTGTTAGTTGAAGCTAAACAAAAAAAGAACATTGAAAACTTTTGACTAACATATGCCTTAGTAAAAACATAAAACTAAGCAGTAGACATTTTGTAACAGTTTGGTTTAGTTAATATTGTGTTACAGACAAATGTAGTTCGTAATTTAGTTTAGTTTAGTTTAGTTGTTTATGAAGTTATGAAGAATGTTATTATTATGTTTATGAAGTTATGAACAAAAATAGTTTATTTAAACATTTTTTTCAATCGAATCACCACGAGGCTCGAGGTCAATGAGAGGCAATTCAAAATTCAATGTTCTTCTTTTGTTTAGCTTCAACTAACAAAACTTGGTTTGGTTATAGAGGTAACATTCAGTTCGTAAGTCTGTAATCAGAAGCAAACATTTTGCTGATGAACACCAAATTTTTTAAAGTGGAAACTTCTTTAGCGGCGTTGCGGACTTTTTATGGAATGGTTAAAACTTCTAAACTCGCGTCAAATCGTCAGATCGTAAGACGGCACAGGGTGCATGCGCGAATAAGACGGCGCGAGGTCTAAAATAAGACGTAGATACATTACTGTTTTTAGATACTTTCGAAGAGTATAGGACTCGCAATGGATAATACGCCGCAATATACCTACCATTACATTGTCACAAGACAGCATGATAACAGATACGTATAATATCAACACACGTTCATATATTTGTTCCATCTTGAAAATAAGTTTTTATAGCATTACAAGAATAAGAAGCTAGCGGATTTCCTGATGACAAGGAATGTACATCGCCAATAAAAAGATATATCAATGGTGGTAATAACGCTTAGGAACCTGAGAGTGAGATGTCAAACATCTTCAGTGCTTGCCGTTAGCGTGTATCGGTTTGGAAGATAAGGTAGCTGGTAAACTTAATTTTGCTCGAGGCCAAACATCTCGGCCTCAGGTTGGCAACGCACCATTACCACATTTGATTTGGGACAGTAAGCATTTATTTTTTATGTAAAACTGGAAGAGCAATCTTTTATCATTTGTACTAGGTACCAGTTATTTTGTTCAGCAATACTATTAATGCGTGCGAACGCTCATTTATACTATCTGTTGAATTAACATCACTTTATCTGTATAGAAACCGGATTTTACTTGAACTTTTTGTAGAAGCACTAAGCGTAAAGTAATATAATTTGTACTAGCAGTACTACTGACACTAACACCTATAATTATTATTAACTGCTATCGGAGTCGACAGACACTGTCCTGTCCTTATTATGAATACAGATTCTTTTCCTACAAACCCCTAAAATAACTAGCTCAAAAAAACATAATTAGCCAAAGTGGTCCACCCGTAGATATACGCGTGACGAGAGGACTAAGGGAAATAGGGATTCATTACCATATTTTCATATATAAGATAGTTAAATTAAAGTTAAATCTAGCTGTAATTTAGAACACGAGTTATGACAATTTAACAATAACCAAGTATCGTTTTTAAAAGAAGCAAGCGATATCAAAGTTGCACGACGTAAAATAAAAGTGGGTACGTCGAAGTGTCCCAGTAAAGTCACCGAGTTTATCGACTGTCGCGTCCGTTTCCATAACGAGATACAGACTACATCAGTGAGCTTACGGAAAACTGTAAAGCGAATTTTAAAATGCAAGCCAATTGCTACTTTTTTTTTACTACAAAGAGTTGCTACTTTTTCACAATTCCGTAAATCGGATAATTGAAACTGAATGCAAAATACGTTAAATTCTTTTATAAATACCGATGCGTGATTGCTAATGTCGTAGCTAGTAAATAAAGTCTATAAAGCTCAAACGATAGGAAATTATCGTATCGCAGTTAACAGATTCTTAAGTATATGTCAATAAAACATAAATGTGAAATTGAATCTGAAGGAAAAAGCGTATTTAGGCATACTATGACATTCAAGAATATTTTTCAAACAACAAGTTTCTGGTTAAAAATTGATGCATTCTAATTATATTTTATAAGAAAAGATACTTTAAAAAAACATTTAAGTATTGGTGTCATAATTTTATTTTACAAATTGACATTATTTATTTATATCTATTTTTTTCGTAATTTGTCATTTTTTAATGAAATTGATTGCTTTATAACCATAATAACAAAAACATCGTAATTTATTTTAAGACTTAAATTCACATGTGGGAGTTTTGATTGAATGTTGAATACCTAGTTTCTATTATTGTATATTTGTATATTTTGTCTTATTTATAGTTCCAATTTCATTTGTTGTGTATTGTGTATGACATAATATTGTTAAGAGTAATTTGCATGCCAATTAATTGGTATAGTAAGAGTACTATAAATAATTATAAGACCTCAAATGTACACCCTGCTAAAAGCAAATAATGATTGCTTGATTGATTTCTTTGAACTTGGCTGACTTTCTGCAGCGTGTCTACATTTTATATAGCTGATATTTGGCATCTGCTGTTAATATTTTTATTTTTACTTATTTTACTTACTTATTTCTTGGACAATTCAAAATGTTAGATCACATAGTTATAAAATCTACATATTATTTAAAACGCTGTGTTCTGTACCCCTAGCATAAGATTTACTTTTTTCAATTCTTCCTTTAGGTTAACGTCTGTAAAGGTTAATTAAATACCAAATCAAGTAAACGCAAATTAAAAATAATATCTTGTTCATCACACTATTTCCTTGTTCGAACTTAATGGAATTTGTGTTTTTTTTCTACTTGAAACCGTTACGCGAACATTGTCAGCCATTTTTGACAATTTCCCGTGAAATGTCATTGGTCATTTTACAGATTTGGCGGACGTTATCCATACATTTTATTACGAGCTCTCTTTATGAAAACTTCGTACTAAACGTATCTACTGATGCTGCACACCAATGGCTGATATTGGAAGGAAAGTGATCATCACAAGAGCGCTTTTTAGGATAAGGCATTGACCAAGCATACGCCTCCGAGACAACCGTGGCCGTGGTTGTTTGACATGGTGTGCATCACCCTTAACCTCTAGAGTCTAGACCATAACTTCATCACGATAGTGTCATACACGGTCTATATTGCTGCAGTGACAGGTATTATTGTGGATCACTCTTTTATCAGTAGTAAGTACACATTGGCCGAGTAAGTAAACTCATATTTGCGAAATGTTACTTATTCATAAAATACTATTGGCAATTATGTACACGATATCTGGTCAGTAGTGGCACAAATATTTAGCGCATGTATGTCAATGTCGTCCTTATCGAATTATTATTTTAATAAAATATATTAATATGAAACGGCATACAAGCCCTGAACTTTGATCGGTCATACGTTTTAAATTATGGCTAAGACCTATATCTAATTTGAATTAGTTACGACTTGATTATTCACAAGTATGTTGATATCTATACATATAAAAACATGGCATCACAATGTACGTTTAACATAAATTTTGTTTTTCGTTCAAGTGAGGATTATTTTCAATCAGACATTACGTAGTGGCACCAGTAGCTCGTCAGACACGATACCACCACCTTACCTCTGCAGCCGCTATATTAGTGCTCACCGCTGTCGTGTTCTATACTGGAGAAGCATAAAATCCCGGTCTATTTATATGTCATCTTTTACCATCAGGAGCACAATCGTAGAAGACATATTTTCATTAGATGTCTCTGATTTACCTCAGTTAGGCTCAGGTGAATCAATACATCCAAAAGACGACAAAACTTTCGACGAATGAACCTTACAGGGAATGCTTCTATGTACTATAAGACCCGTACATTGCCTTAACTTTATCACTGTTAATATCGTTCGAGTTTTCGTGTAAAACACAGACGAAGACATAG
This sequence comes from Calephelis virginiensis, assembly GCA_002245475.1. Classification (NCBI taxonomy): domain Eukaryota; kingdom Metazoa; phylum Arthropoda; class Insecta; order Lepidoptera; family Riodinidae; genus Calephelis; species Calephelis virginiensis. Next base: position 257,046 of record NJDC01057881.1, read on the forward strand.
GCAAAAGTCTAGCTATTAAGGTATGAATGGAATACACGGCTGTTATTGAACAATATACCAGTGCAAATAACATTTGTCTTATCTACGCCTCAAGATGGCGCCCGTGTAAATCAATGTAACCTCAATTACTTATTAAGAAAGGTCTCGTTTGGAATTTTCCGACTATTAGAAATTGCGTACTTCGTATCACAGCTATATAACTAGCTGACGGGGCGGGATATGTTAATATATGCAGATTCATATCTATTCATATTTAAAAACTAGTCTGCGCCCACGACTTTGCTCGCATTTATAGCATTACTTTTTCCATCAATCGAATTATAACTCCGATCTTAATCGATGAAGCCTAGCATTCAAACCAATAAACTTCAAATTGTTAATGTTTTTTACCTACGCTCGCCTCCTACGAGCTGCCTGGTGGGTAGGCATATAGTCTACTCAACTAAGCGGACAACAACAATAAGAACATTTGTGGTTGAAAGCGGATAGCAGCATGTCCGGGTAGGGGCGTCAAATGTTGCCAAGATGAGAGCCTATAAAGATATAAATGTCACAAAGAGACAAAACGGTTAAGCCACATATTTTAACTTGGGTGTGCATTAGCGTTAAAACGTTTACACTGAGAACTGAGAAGCTTAGCTCTACATGACATCTGATAACTTTTTCAGAGACCGATTCACATTGTCTCTCTTTTTGGCATTATTAACCCCCGACGCAAAAAGAGGGGTGTTATAAGTTTGACGTGTCTGTCTGTGGCATCATAACTCCCGAACGGATGCAGTGATTTCAATTTAGTTTTTTTTGTATTAAAGGTAATTAAAGGTAAAGGTAATTCTGTGCGAGTGTTCTGAGACATGTTTAATGAAAATAGATAGACATGTTTTGAGCCGTTAAAAAATTGTGGGGGGTGAAAATGGGGAGATCAACCGAATTTTTTACTTTTTAAAGGGAAGTTAGGTTCTTGGTTTGGGTTTTTTTTATTTTGAATTTAATAGTTATTTTACATAAAAATGTTTACGACATTATAATCTTATGAGTTATTGTTATAAAAAAAATGAATTTAGGAACGTCTCTATGACATGTATCCCAATAAGTTTTCTAGAATATCTTTCTATCCATGTACGAACAGACCAACTCTGGTATGATTATTATACATAGATTCATATCTATTCATAGTTCATAACTGGCTGATGGCAATCCGGTTTATATAAATTGGTTATAACATTACCTACTAACAACGTCACAGTTCCTCATACGATATCAATCTACCAAATACGTTTAATAAATATGAAGACTTGAATTCTTAGAATTTATACTTTTTATCTTCGGTGTTTGGTGGAGTTCTATTGTATGTGTAATTTTAATAACACGTGTACTTTTCTACAATTAGTACATTTTTTAACATTTTTTGTTTTTTTAGAACCATTCTTTTTTTACATCATAACTTTGCAACTGTAGATAAATAAATCGAAGCATTTAATTAATTTTATGTTTAATATTTCTTTGTTTGTTACTGATGGTAGAGTTAGGAAGATTTTCTTAGTTTCAAGACGTCCAACACTAAAACTACCAGTAGTATTTTATAGACCAATAATCGTTAAAGAAGAGTATACTACACACATCACGTATGACCCCCATATGAAACAGGCAGGAAGAAATATAGGCTTCAAATATAGGTTTATCTCAATATTTAAAAAAATCCTCGGGGAAAGAAAAATAATGACAAAATAGGGGGTAGATAATTATACAAGTGTGATTAGAACATAGTGTTTTCATTTGACTTAAACTGTATATAATCTGTTTTGAAAATGCAATATAGACAAGTTTCTGTCTTCTCATTCACATATTTGTACCTACTGATCTTTAAGTACAGAAGTGTTCGCAAAAATGTCAAAGGATCGTAAGTACGTGTTCGAGTAAAATGTAAAGTTTAAAACTATTATTCATGAATGAGATATAAATTTATTATTATGTCCGTAGTGTAAGACTACATTTTAGCGAGTTTAAATAATATTTAAGGTGAAACTTTATGACAGAAGCTAACTCGTAGTTGAATATTTTATTGATTTTCAGAAACAAATATTCACTCTATCTGTTGGACTTTATTTTAATAAAAAAAAATCCACCCAAAAGATGTAACTTAACAATGTAAATGAATAATAATGTAACTTAACTTATGTAACAATACTTCAAGAACGTGTAAGCAGCTCTAGTGAAAATAATTAAGAACTTATAAGACTGTAACCGTATTCGAACAGTTGTTTTAACCGAATTGGAAGAGATGGTTATCTGTACGCAGTTTTTAACTTTGCATGCTTAGTATTTCTACGAGCTTCTACGGACCCTACTTCTGAATCTAATTCTCGTCATATTAAACACGACTATCTTCATATCTAGCACAATATTCACCTACATATTACACTTACCGGCAGCTGCAGTTTCGCATTAAAGTATTATGGTGGAGTCAATGTCCACTTTCCTTCATAATCGTGTCAGACAGTACAGATTTTCATAAAAAAATGGATATAGGTTATGCACAACCTCTACTTCAAAGTTGACCCTGTACCATTGGTTGATTTTGCTTGAGGGCAAGAAGTTACATGTTTTGGGTGGATTTTTTTTTATTAAAATAAAGTCCAACAGATAGAGTGAATATTTGTTTCTGAAAATCAATAAGTACTTTTCGTCTAACTCAAAATGCTCTCATTTTGTCAAAAAACCATTTTAGTCTCGAAATGCAGCTTTTAGTAAAAGCAATAAAAAAATCAACTTATGGTGGCTATAGAGACACTCCAAACAAAGCTCAATGAAGGTAGCTTTTTACTTATCGAATGACGAAGTGTCAAGGCAAAAAAATACAAAAATCCGGGGGAGCTTAATATGGTTTTTCTTAAAGAACTCATAAAAACCTTTGTTCTTATATTAAATTAAAGTCGCTAGCATAAAAACTTGGAGAATTATGTATCTAGTTCCTATTTTTTGCCTTGATAAAAAAGTGAGATACCCACCGTTGTAGTTACCACCCATTAAAAACAATCACTAACAATTTACTAGTACCTTTATTTATATTTTTTTTTCAAATCTAAGCAGATTCAGAAAAAAAAATCAACTAAAAGAGCCTTTTTGATGATTGTACGAAGTTTGTTCAATTAGGTATGACTTTTCAGTTTTTTGTGAAGATTAACGTTTTTTTCCAAACAGCCAAATTTATTTAATCGTGTTTCGGTTTCCAAACTTACATAAGAATTTTGTAAACTACTAGTACACATAAAAAGTTATTGTTAATAACCCGTTTTCTGAGGTCTAGTTTTAGGTATTCGTGAGGGCGACGTTTGGTACGTATGGCGCCTTAAAATTATTCCACTCTCCTGTGGGAAAACTACGAGATTCTAAGACCCGCCACATACATTCGAAATAATTCCTTACGGAAAAAACATAGGACATTTCGTAAGCACATCACACACATTTTCCCCGTGTTGGTCCGGGCTCCTTTGTAGTATAGACCATCTGCCTTCCTTGCCAGGCAGCTCGTAAAAGGCGGTCATAGGCTCACCGTCACTAACACCGTGACATCTGATTAGGTAGTTGAGTTTAGCAGCGACTCGTCCGGATTGGTACCACTGCCTTACCTATTCCTGCCGCCATAACATCATGACGTTTTTCGGTTCGGAGGGTAAGGTCGGCTACCTTAAACTTAAAGGTTGTAAACATACTTTTGCTCGAGGCCTAGCATGGCCTCAGGTTGGCAGCGCACCATTGCCACCTTTGGTGTCTCTAGGCGGCGTGAATTACTTAACATCAGGAAATCCGTTTGCTTGTTTGGCTTCCAATATCATAAAAAAAAAGAAAATACATTAGTTTTTTTTTTCAATTGAGAATCCAAAGCTTAGTTAAGTACACATTAAAGAAACGAAGTCGCCATTACCGGGTCACCTAAAAAATGGCAAATAATAATATAAATATAAAAATATAAATATAAAGAGGAAAGATTTGATTGATTGTTTGTTTGTATTTAATAGACTTGAAACTACTGAATTCCAATTATTTTTTTTCCATTAGAAGTCGTCGTTATCCCTGATGCTACTTATTACAACAGGAAAATGCTTTATTCCCACGGGGCAACGGGTAGTAAAAATTATCCTTGCGTATCGATAAGTAATATATTTCACATAACTTCGAAAAAGCTGACAGACAGGTGGCGCTGCTGCAGATATGTCTCTACACTATCTATACTAATAATGAAGAGGAAAGATTTGATTCTTTGTTTGATTCTCCGAAACTACTGTATTTGACTACTGAAATTGTAGTTAAATTTTGATACTTTAATCTAAAATGTAATATAGCCAAAAATAGCATATTTTGTCAATACTGCTGTCACTACATCCAATATTTTCAAGTGTTGTTCGACTTATAAAAAATCTACGGAAGAGATGCGTTCGAAATAGTTTTTTTCATTGCGATTCTGGACGCACTGGCCTACTTAAGGAATTTTGAAACAAAAAAATTCTAATCGTGTGTGGCTAGCCGATTGTTTGTATGGAATTATACTTATTTGGCGGACCTAAGAGCTGCTAAGTTACTTTTTTATGATATTGGAAGGCAAAGAAACAGACGGATTTCTTGATGGTACATGCCACTTAGAGACACTAAAAGTGATAATGGTTCGTTGAGATTTTAAGCCTCAAGCAAAAGTAAGTTGATCGGCTACCTTATCCTCCAAACCGGAATACGTAATGGGTAAGCATTGACGTTATGGCGGCAGGAATGGTAAGGCGGTGGTAATAATCCGGGCGTCGTTCTCAAACCTTACCACGTAATCAGACGCCACGGTGATAATGACGGTAAGCTTGTGTTCGCCTTTTACGAGCTGCCTGGCAGGAAGGCAGATGGTCTATTCTGCAAAGGAGTCCGGACCAACAAAACTAGTTACGATATATCGTATATCCTTGTAAATGTATGTATAAGGATAGCCGGAGATTTTGCGAAGGCGTGCTAACGGTTTCGTGTAACGGTAGCGTTCATTTGCTATTCAACTGGACCCAACGTGACATCAATATGGCAAATACAAAGTTCCGACTCTCCCGTATCTAATACACCAGTAAACATACACTATGGAGCAGCTCATTTTTTTTGTAATAAAATGGCAAATTAAGCAAATTGGTTTTCTAATAGTAAGAAGACAATAAAATCTGTTTAAATGCTAAATTATGGCTTATATCTGAAAGCAAAGAAAGAATTCTAACTGGAAGTTAGGTAAATAAATACTAACGTTTTAATATTTGGTATACCTAGATAGTGCGCAACTTTTTCGTTTAACTGTCTGGAAATTAAAGTACGTAGTAAGAGGGTTTCCATCTTTCGTCCATCCGACGAAAGGACAGTACTAACGAGTCTTTTATAACTACTAGTGGTCGCCCATTGATCGCCTAAGATCAACTACTTTGTTTCCAAACTGTATGGTGCGCCATCTGCGATCCTTTATCGTTATCATCAATAAATTTGTTTGTGTATGTCAAATGCATGGTACTGTGGGTAATGTTTTATTTATTAATTTAATGTTCTTTATAAGCATTATTATTGAAAAATATAAGCGTTCTGCACCTCTTATATACATAAACTATAAGTGTGTCAAATTTTATGCTCCTGCGTCCGCGCAATTTTCGTAAAAAGGGGTCCAAAGTTTTGGCATCACGTATTAATATATAGATGAGCCTAAAAAATAAAAACCAAACAGCAGATTGCATTATTACATTTAATTTATATTCCCTATAGTAAATCGGCATAAAACCTTAAACGATTACATTATTGTCCATAAGTAGAAGAAATTACTGAAGCACATGTTTAATATTTACAATTCATTCACCTCACTAGATCGCATATCGCTGTCTCTTTCGGCGATATAACAATGACGAATGTTAGAACGTGACGTGTGGTGTTAACACATTGCTAATTATTCAAGCACATAATGACACTATTTACAGTCTACCGATTTGGAACTCTATTTCGAAGGTATAAAATACGAAATTCGAATGAGGATCTTTGGCGCCTAAATCGGTATTGTATGCGTAAACATTAATCAATGCCGCGAATACCTTCACGAAGGTCACCAAGTTCGAAGTCAAGATGATCATCATTTGCCAATAACGTTAGATGCGAAAGTCTTATTTAATAATACAAATAGAGGTCAAATCGTTTTGAAAAGATAGCTGTTAATAACAATATCAGATGTTGGTCTATTTATATTGCTTAGAATTCAATTGAACATTTCTTTTAAAATTTCCAGATATTTTAAATAAAAGCGTCTGGAATCGAACCTCCATCTCATTGCTGTTCGATGGCGGTTGACGTGAACGCTAAGCTCTCGACCAAGGTGGCGTCAATAATAAAAAAAATGTTCAGTGACTTAAATCCTAATACATTTATATAACAAGTATGCCAATAAATGATGACACATATTACAAACAATGAATAAAAATAAAATAAAATATACTTAACGCTACAGCATGAATACTACGTACATAACTAAAAATCTTTCACTGTACATATTTTGTTTGAAAGATTATTATTTAAGTTTTTGTAAGGCTCGATAATTGATATTTACCCGTTTTTTTTTAAACTATGTACTCTACGTATTACACAGTAATGTTTCAACAGCTTTTAAGATTTGTCTGCATATATTAAAATCGTAGATAACAAAGAAGCACAGTTTTTTTTGCAAATGAAGGTCATTTGCTTTTTATAAAAGTAACATACATACAAGCTAAACTTGTTTGGTAAATGCGCAATAATGAAACAGGCAAAAAATACTATGGTAAAGTATTTTATATTCAAACATATAGGACATTCACGTTCGAATGGCTTATTCATTTAATTCAATTCTACTCTAAAGAAGAAACTACGATAATAATTTCCTTATATAACAGCAATGAAGTGGTGTCTTTCGATAGAGTGGTGATTAGATTGGATGTATGATTTAATTTTATCATTTTTATCTCGTGGTAGCGTGTGTTCTGATAATATGCTACTGCGCAATTCGACTAATTCGTGGGGTTTTTCGCAGAAATATACGGAGTTGTGTGAATTTACGCTTAGTTATTTGGTATAATTTTGAAAGTAAATTTCCTGGACGGATAAGTACTCGTATGAAATTTGGTACAGTTAAAGTTAGTATGGTCTATACTGTACGAAAGAGGACAGGAAACTATAGTTAAGATGCCTAAATAAGATGGATTAGCACGCTACTAGGTATACAGAATTTCCTTTAAGCACCATATAATGGCGAATAGGGTATCGTTGTGATTTGTTATTACGTTGATGGTCAGCAGTAACGCTTTGGCGGCAGGAACAGGTACAGCGGAAGAGAGAGCATGATTTTAGACATTGATTCGTGTTATAACACCATCAGAGTGCAAGTTCAACTCTAAATGAACTAGTGTACAAAATTCTTACTTATTATTTTCATTTATATGGTCATTATAAGGTTTTTTTTCTGCCATGGGGTTACGAAGTTCTTTTAAAAATAGGTGCATACATATTGCCATTGTTTTTAACCACAGTTATCCAAATTGTATAGGTTCAGATTCAACTCATTAATTAAGCACTATCTGTGTCATAATAATTAATGCATAGTATGAAATCCCCAAAGCGTGACGAACTACAAAATATATAATCACAATTATATATAAAGCAAATGTTTTCCAGCGAGGTCGCAGAATCATAGTAAAATTGTACCTACATTTTGTTTGTTTTTTGAATGAATATAATTTAAACAAGGTCAAATATACAGGGTGTCCGTTTGTCATTATTGGCGGGACTAATGTTGCACTACGAGTTAATTCTAAAAATATCCTTTAAATCTGTTCAATTATTTTATTCAGCACGTATCATCCTTTCCCTAATTTATACCTTAGACATTCCCAGTTTACATATCAGTTATAATGAGGAGCGAGTAGTGTAACTTTCGATCGTCACATGTAGGTGGGTAGTAGGCGAATACAATTTTAAATTAAAAAGTTAAATTGAGTAATTAACGGATTACGCCCCTAAGTTTGATTTTGTAGTTTAACACTGATCTGTGAAAATGACTTTAAACCTTTTAATTCATTAGAACGAAATGGTTTCCGTAGTAAATCAACATGTGTCCAAACTTCGAAGCTGTACTAGTACTACTATACTACTACTACTACTACTACTAGGTAGGTAATATTTCCCCCCTACCATAAATATAATACATATAAATATAAAATCAATTTTAGCGACTATTATATGTTCGCATATGTATTCATTAAAAGCAAATACTGTCCTATGTCTTAAATATTAAAACAACTATAGATACTCAAATGTGTGCTTATAAAATTTATTTGATAACTTATATTGAAATCGTTTATTATGTATGTTTGACAACATTTTGAAATTCATTATTTGTGAAAGTAAATAAAGGAGTTGATCCCTTTTCTGCATTTAAACGTATAAAACTAATCTTTTACAAGTATTCGCTCATATTTTACATACAACCGTTTATACCAAAAATTTAGGTAATTGTTATACCTTATACCTTACCTAATGATTTCAAAACAGAATGAATGAATGACTGAATAATTGCAAATCTGAAATTACAAAAAGTTGAATTTTGGACGTACGTTTAAATTTATAAAATAGTTAAACAACATACAAGTATTTTAAAAGTGTTGTGTATGATATGGTTTTGAGTGTATTTTTCTTAATATTTATTGATAGACGTTATCTTCAAAAAATACTAAATATACTAAGGCATTTCAGGATCAGATAATGGGTTAAATATTTAACGAACTATCGAACCATCAAGTGTATGTTTGACGTGCATAACTAAAAAAAATATTCTCGAGACGCACGCGATCCTATTTTGTAAAGTTGGTAATGCTATAATATTTTAATATGAGACGCTAAATAATTGGAACGATTATCAATACGGAATGCGGAAGCTCTAAATGGTGCGAAGCACTCGTAGTAGTTAGCAGTAACTAAGCCAAACACTTTTAATTTTGGCATCAAGCGTTACAACGTTTAAAATAGCTGTTTTCAACAATTTTTTTCCTCATAGTTTTATATTCATATTCATGAAAAATACGAATGAAATGTTCGTCTGTCTGCTAGTTCAGATCCCTAACCGCGGGTTCAATTCCTATGTTAAAATACTTTATTTGTTACAAAAGTTCATCGCTGCTGATAAAAATCACATTTTATAATGGCCGTAAGTTTTTGTTTATCATATGATGTTTAGGCTATGTTTTATCAAAAACCGTCAAGTATAAGCGTAGATTTCTTAGACTGATTGAGAAATATAAATTATTATTCGATTGAATGCGAAAATTTCGTTTTGGTATTACAATATCTATTAAGGTTATTTTTAGACATTTTGTTGTTAACTAAAAACCTTCTATGGAAAAAGTAGAGATGCTTTAGCTTGGCAACCTTTACCACAAATCAATAGTTTTACCTCAAAGTTATCGTATTGGCATAAAAAATATCTAACACTCTAAAATGATCTTATCAATATAACACTAGCAACAAAAACAAATGGAAAAATACAACAATTGATTTGAAAATATTAAAACATCAATGATATTACAGAAATGTTTTTTTTTTCTGTACATAATATGGCCGTCTGCCACTAATTTTACCGGATACAAATAATGGCCAAATGCCAAATGATTCATAAAAATTCTTTGAGAATGTACCGAAAGAGTCATCTTCAAAACACGAATTCATGTTTAAATTAAAAGTTTATTTAATGATTACAAATGCGACCACAAACTAGACAAAAACGTATATAGATTGTCCGTTGGATGGACTGACCGACCAACTTGGCACGTACGTACGAGTAGGTACGTCATGTAACATGCGAATAGTAGTGAATCTGTTGCACGTTACTAGTTATGGCCAGCTTTACTGCTTCTTCTCAGTTATAATAAAAGTAAGAAAATAACTATATTTCATGTCTACACACACACTACACATTAAAAAAAGTCTTGTGTTTGCGCATATCAAGGAGGTTTCAGAAGATGATTGGGACATGTTTCTGGGACGCTTCTGATTTAAAGTCATTTTGTAGGAATAAATCTACTTGGTACCGTGTTTTAGGAGCTATGGACGATCGAAAAAATAATGCCAGTAACTTAAAAATTAACAAAAGATACGGCAAGTTTAATATAACGGAAGTCAATCCCACAGTAAACTATAACAAACAATATTTCAGGTAGAAATTATTTCAACATACATTTCTTAATATAATAACAAGTACTTGTTATTTTTATCTAGCCCATACTTTTGTTTATTTCAAAGCTGTAATAATAATAATAAATGTCCCTGGACAATTAACACAAATTTAATGTAACCCTAAAGTAAGCAAATTATATGCTTCTGTTATGATACTCAGTATATAACGCTAAACTCATTATGAGCGTCTTGTGATGTTATGTTTAAATGTTTAAAATCAATGAATAAAATTATAGTTACACGTAAACGTTCGCAACACACGTTCGTACAGGAAAAGCCTGTATAAATAAGGTACAAAAGTTTATCATTTCCTATTTCTCATTTCATTTCAAATATGCACAAGTTCATTTTGAAGGAAAAGATAA
>NJDC01057881.1:275050-294869 GCA_002245475.1 Calephelis virginiensis
CTTGCCACCTATCACATTGTGGGACTTGGTGTCTTCGGCTAGTCGTGGGTGCCTTGGTTGTACCTCTGCCTACCTCTTCGGGGATATGGGCGTGAAGATACTTTGTATGTTATTTTTGCATGTTTGTTAGATGATGACTCGATAGCGAACCGATTTTGAAGGCTATTTTTTTAAAAGGTATGACATGATTTTGAGTCGGTTCCATAACAACAAAAATCAATATCACAGAAGTGGTTTATGAATTAAATCCATACTGTAATTAATAATATTTAATAATTAACTAATATTAAACGTGAAAGTCTGTCTGTCTTGCACTTTCACGGTTAAATAGCTGAAATTTAATCCACATATAGTTGAAGACCCGAGTTCAAAAAGGCTACTTTTTTCAAACCAAACAACTACTCGTATAATAGGGGATTAAAGTTTGTATGCAACCATGTCGATATTAACAATGTTGTCCAAAGTAACAATTCTACGCTGAGTAACTTAAGTAAACAGTAAGTTTCTTACTAAAAAAGTATACTCAAGTAAGTGTATCAATTTTCATGTTCCTCCATGGCGTGGTAAGGAAATTGAAATCGGGTTTTACAGTTTTATTGCACTTAAATTATGAAATAGCGATATTATCGTTAATGATTTCCCTATCACCGGTATCAAATTATCTAATGTATGTACCGCTTCCTAATTAAAATATATCTCACAAAGGACACATTTTACGTCATAAAACAGTAGTTCCCTAATTTATTTCAAGCTAGCTCTTGCTGGCTGCGTTGCCCGCGTTTGCTCATTTTACTTATTCATAAACAAATTTTCCCATTAATGACATTACTAGCTGTCGTCAAACACGTATTTAACTTTTTTCTGTTCGTTCCCCAGTCATCGTCTATCACAACTGGTACCTAGAGGTGTTGGGATGTAAATCCTGGACAAATACATTTCTAACAGTCATGTTGGATTATAATTGAATTTGATTTGATATTTTTTTTTTATTTCAATGGAAGGCAAACAAGTAGACGAATTTCCTGATGGTACGAAATGCCGTCGCTTATATACAACAATGGTGGTAATGGTGCGTTGCCAACCTGAGGCAAGATGTTCAGCCTCCTGCGCATGTAAAGTTTACTGGCTACCCTACTTTCCAACCGAAACACGACAGTGACGAGCACTGTAATTTCACGGAAAGAATAGGTAAAGCGGAGGTGCCTGAATGTCCGAGAGAGTCCCACACGTAAAAAAAAGGCATCTCTCATCCACTGCATCAATCAATTTATTTATCTTCGCTTTCATTCCCTCTTTCACATTCCGCGTGCCTATTTGACACTCTCCACTCCTCGATTCGCCTGTACGCGCCTGGCGTGATGGGTGGTGGCCCCCATCGCCGCATCTGCCTCTTTTCGTATCAGGGAACGCCCTAACCCGCTCTGGGGTACTTTTTCGGGCCAGAATTGCAGACCAATGGACTGGCAGGGATCGCGACGTGCACGCTTCTGGTACGCTAGGTATTAATGTAGGATAATAATTGAATACGTGTGAAAGCTTATTTGATTTTTACTGTCGTTTGAGGATAACACCTAAAAACCACAAATTACCATGTTTCATAGACTAAAAACCGTTTCTAAACGTTTGTAAAAGCTATTTTTTTTAATACATTAATGGATTCGGGATTTAATGGTAAAAATATTGTTAAGTATTAAATTTCGCCCGGATTCACCGCCTAACCTATTTCTGCCGCCATTACATAATGACGTGTTCCGGTTCTTAGGGTAAGGTAGCCGGTAAACTTACTTTTGCTCGAGGCCTAACATCCCGGCCTCAGGTTGGCAACGCATCATTACCACCTTTGGTGTCTCTAGGCGGCGTGAATTTCTTACCATCAGGAAATCCGTCTGCTTGTTTGCCTTCCAATATCATAAAAACAAATAGTTAGGTGGATATAATATACAATAACTAAAACGTTAGGTACATATGATACGTTGTACATTTTGTCTTTTGTACATACTTAAAGGATGTAAAGGGTAATAGGTTTTTAAGTATTTCAAATACACATTCAAAGGACAATGCCACATTAGGTCAGAAGTTAATAAATTCGCTAAATATCTTACGCACGTACATTTTGTATCCTGTTATTGGAATTGTTAATAAGAAAAAAAAACATTTTCTCGTTCATATTCAAGAAGAGGTAGGCAAAGGCAGAACCAAGGCACCAACGACTAGCCGAAGTCCCACAATGTGATAGGTGGCAATCCTATTACAAAGTGGTTACATACCTAAACCCGGACAACGTTTTTTTTATTAGAATATTGAAAATACACATTTATTTTTTAGAAGTGAAAACTTATTTACTTTTTGGAATAGGTAAAAACTTCTAAACTCGCGTCAGGACACGTGACCTGATCGAAATTTCGTAAGATGGATGGAGAGTAAACAGCCGGCGCGGCATGGGAGAGAAAGGATCCCCCTTTCTACGGCGCGGCGAAAATGTATGCCTGCGCCTGCTGTTTCGTTAAGACGGCGCAGGGTGCTTGCGCGAATGTTCGTGTTGTCATGTTTGTGTACGATAGTGCAATAAATGAATATTGTATTCTACCACATAAATAATAGTACTTTCATACCGATTATTAAAGCAATTCGTGCAAAATTATATATACCCTAACCATTCCAAAATATCAAAAATGCACAACGTTAATATTCAAGTTTTCACTTCTGCCGGCACTCCCGGAATGCAACCAGTCGTTTTTTTTTTGTTGCCCCACCCTGGACCTCAAGTATTCAAGTCCGAGGCCGCACCGCTAGACCACATAGGCGATAACAATATCAGTAAGTTGATATATTAAGGTGGATCTTGTGATTTTCCATTTATTTTCCACAAAGCTATTGAAATAAGTGCAAGTGATTAATCAATTTGTACACAAAATAAATGTTTAAAAAGCAACACACTTCATATCTAATACGGCGGATTGAATATAAAATGTGTGTAAAAATAATTTGTTTACAACTGCTGATAATCGGAATTAAAATAAACTAGGTCGAGATAAGACTGAATTAAATGATATTTTACACATCTTGATACGCTTTATTAAATTATACACTACCTACATTCATGAGTCGGAGAATAAAAGAAAGTTTCTATACTTCTTATCGTCGGTGTTTGGGGAAATTCCATTCTAGACATAATTTATTGATTTCACTTATATTGTGGAAAGTAGGAACAAGTGAAGTATGAAACATGTTTCTGTTAGTACCATCTGCCGTCCTACCTTGGAGCTCGTGGAGAAAATTGCGAAACTGATCATTATCAATTAGAATACTGATGGTGAAGTGCTGTGTAGCAACTCACCCGGGTAGGGATCTACCGGCCTTACTTATTCCTGCTGCCATAATGACAGTGTCATATTCCGGTCCGGAACAGGACACAGAACAGCGACTATCTCTTACCATCAGGGGAGCCGTGTACTTTTGGTGTTTTGTAAAATAAAAAAAATGTTTTTTTTTTTTATTACAGATAATAAAGTATATTTTTCATCTATTGTGGCACCATCATTATCCAATGTTGGTGTCAACAAAAATAAAAATTTATGCATTTTTTACTTAAATTATAAATAATGCACTTGTTGGTTAATAGGTATTTATTTTTAATATTTACAATAATCGTCAAATAATTCTGAATGGCAAAATGTTGAAATGAAAACGTCTTATTTTAAAATAATTACATAAACTCACTGGAGATTTAACAATAAACATTTCTTTTTTTCCAATTTAGTATGTATTACATTTAGTATTATAATCACATCTCACTACATATATATAGAATAGGCAGGTAATTTTGTTAGCTTGCAACGTTAATGTTAATACAGAACTTATGTGCCTTAGCCCCACACACATCCACTGGTATATCCAAAAAATAAATATTAACTTGTTTTATGCTATTCTAAAATTGAGTATTTGCTTCTTTCGGTGATTTAATTTCGGTGTATCCATTTATGCGTATGTATTTTCTAACATATGTATAAATAGGGAACTATGCAAAACTCTTGAAAATTTGTTTTGTTCTTCGGAGTGGGTCTTTTTTTTTGTTTGTACCTCAAATGGAGGGCTTAAAACATGTATCTTTGAAGTTGGTTTAAAGCAGTTTCGAACCAGGTTTTTTTTAAGTGTTCGTTCGGAGCCGAATCTATTTGCAAGCAATTTTGAATTAATCTGGTTAGTTCCGTCATACGTATGACAAGGGACGCGTCTTCTCCTATCTGTCAAAAATACAAGTTGTTTACATTGAACATGAATTAGAAAAATTCCGTGCGCAGGTTTTTGTCAAATTCATGATTTAGTTATTCTTAAATAAAAAGTATCTTCACTCCCATGTCCCCGAAGAGGTAGGCAGAGGCACAACCAGGGCACTCACGACTAGCCGAAGACACTAAGTCTCATTATGTGATAGGTGGCAAGCCTATCGCCAACTGGGCACATATCCAATCCCGAGCAACGTTTATTTTAGTAGAAATAAGAAATAGAAAAATCCAATTTTCTTTCTGTTACCCTTTCTTTTTGTTTATTCGAACCCTGGGACCTCGTGCAGTAAAGTCCAACAACTGAACCTAGACCACAGAGGCTTAAAGAAACTAAGTCGAAAGATGTCTAATAGGGTAATACCAAGACATATGCCTCCTTTTAAAAGTCCTAACTTCCAAATCATTTGCTAAATTACCTGCGACAAACAGACGGATGGATTAGATTACGAGGGTTTTGTTTTAATTATCTCATACGAAAACCTAAAAGATTGAACAAAAGGAAATCATAATTCATCGGTCATTTACCTGACTTCTTATATACAAGAACGTCGCTTTTTGCAGTATTTTCACATACCTTAACGAAATGTAAATTATATTACTGCTTCGTACAAAAATGTGTTTAATTGAAATGTATTTAAATATGTTTGGCATAAAAGTGCGTCGCTGTTCTGTGACCTGGATGTCGGCCGCTAAACCTAATGTGCCAGTCTACCAGTTACCCTACCTTCCGGACCGAAAATCGACATTGTCATAATGGCAGCAGGATTAGGTAGACAAGTTTCTAAACTAAACCCTCTACAGTCTACCACTAGACGTGGTCTCGTTGGTAATGACACATGTAACCTGTGCTCATATCTGACGAACTGAATGGCAAGGAAGCAGGTAGACTATTTTTCCCAAGAATTGATTCTAAATTCCTTTGAAGAATAGACCATCTGCTTATCTTTAGGTTACTTTATGAAATACTAGCATAGGTGCTAAGAGTTCTAAGTTGGCGCGTCGATAGTAGTTGCTTTGTTTTACCGCATTTTTTGAAGTTGAGGATCAGATCTCATCAGATTTCAAAGGTGCGTTGCTTGCTAATTTGAGACTGGACGTTTAACCTTTTATTATTATACAATTTTAAGCAGAACACATCAATGACGAGAACTAACATATTCGCGGTAGCATTACTTAAGGCAGTGATCTCTTGCAGCACCACTTGTAGTCTAAACAAACAGTACTAATAATTCTAAACCAGCAACGTATATAGGTACATAATGCCATACATCATGTTAAACCACTACCTATTAAAGAAATTTAGAGTCTGTAACATGCCAAGCTATCTACCAGTAGGAGTAAGTAGTCTAGGCAAAGGATAACAGAACAACACGGGGAATACACGGAGGGTACATAACTAATTGAAATACGATGGGGTTTTGACATCTTTACACCATTAATAAAGCAGGACTTATTTCCAGTTATAAGGTCCGTAAGTGCATCCAGATTAACATGTCCAGTCTTCCTGTACAGTTATACACGAAAAGAATGTCAGCGAACATGCTTATACCATGGGTAACATAATATATCTGGCAACCAGTTCGAAGATCAGCTCAACCCCATTTTACCCAACATAAATTGGTGTCTAATTGGATATCTATATCCAACGGAACCCTTCGGGAATGAACTATTTGTCTAGACCTGATGAGCCAGGTTAGATTGATATTTATTAGCTTTCAATAACTAACTATTATAGCAATGACATTTTGCTGGCGAGTGAGGGACTAAACAGAGCTGCAAACTGAGTTTGATCTGTTTAATTCCCAGGCCCCAATGGTATCATATGTCGCGGCTCAGCATGAGCTCCTATCTGCATATTCTGATAAGACATTATCATCCTCAAGCTAGATTTTTTTTATATCCACGTCATTATTGATGTCTTTCGACGTGTCCAAAAAATGGAATACGCGTTTAAACGCATTCATGATCACTAATTATATGGCAGATGTATCAATTACTATGTTTTTCGATGTGCATGACCTGTACGAGTATGTGTCCAACAATGCTGTAACGCCTAGCAGGTGTAGATCAACTAATATACACCTGCTTCTATTATATGCATTTTTCATTCATATTCCTCGCTCGTTAAACGCATCGTTCGTTGAGGAGCCAGCGTACACGCCTAACTTCACCGACCAAACTCGAGGCTCTGATTCGATTCCCGAGGGAGTCAGG
This sequence comes from Calephelis virginiensis, assembly GCA_002245475.1. Lineage (NCBI taxonomy): Eukaryota > Metazoa > Arthropoda > Insecta > Lepidoptera > Riodinidae > Calephelis > Calephelis virginiensis. The sequence continues at coordinate 281,551 of NJDC01057881.1, forward strand.
GATTAGTGTGATAAACTGTTAAATATCTGTATTTCTGGATCTGTGTTTAGCAAATTTATTGTTGTATCTATATAAGTATATAAATACTTAAGTTTTTATGTATTAAAATCGTTGACTAACATTCATAACACGTATATAGCTTGATTAGTTTGGGGTTAGGTTCAATTTGTGTAACAAAAAAAAACAAAGAAAATATTTTTTTCTCCAGCTGCTGGAACTTTTTAAGTTTTTCAACATAAGCTGCAATAAGCAAGCGAACAGCTACATATAGTTTAAAATTTAGTCGCATAGAGTTCTACGCTTAAGAATAACTGTTATTATTATATTTGTTTAAATAAAAAAAAAATAACGCATAAGAACACCAGCTATAGAACACCAGCTGCGGCCTAAACAAATGAAATTCATAAAATTGTATCCTTGTACTCCTCAGTGGAAGACTACTTCTACCAGTCGAAGTTTGTTATGGCATAAACTGCCTTGTTGGTCGAGGGGTTAGCGTACAGATGTAATGTCTTCTAACTATCTACAAGCGTTCGGTTTGTTGCCCGACAGGGACTAGCATACGATCAACGAACAAAGTAGTTTACGTACCTACGTATTTTGGAGTTTTAATTTTCATAAAATTTGTATCTCCCTACTTACTCATTTAAATATTTGTATGTATTAGTAGGTACGTATCGTTGACTAACACTATTTAATGAAGCAATTAGTATGTTTAATATGTACATAAACACAAGCATAATAGGTATATACCTACCTACCTACCTTATTGACTTACTCTGGTGTTAGATCAATTCGTATAGTTTATATTTCTTACAATTTAAGGGTTTTCTCTCATATTCGAGAATAGACATATCTGTTTCAAGTAAAAAAACCATATAAAATTAAAAAAATAATAATAAAATACATGTAGATAGGCAATAATTTAAAATAAATATTTTTAATAAGTCAAATAATCGATTCCAATATGTTTCTTATAAAGTTTATTAACTAGCCTGAGTGTAGCAGCATTTCCCAATAAGAAGTCAAACTTTAAACCTAAGCTTGGGTAAACACTCGGTAGGTAGTCAGCCTTTTAATGAGAATCTTAATTTGATTCAACTGTATTAAAGAAATTGAGGACTTATTTTTTCATATATTTTTACCAGAAAAGTTGTAAATATTGTCTAAGGAGATTCATGAAACGTTAAAATTGTGTTTGAATTATTTAAAAGTATGATATTATAAGAAATGTGGTATTACATATACTAGTAGCCTAAATTAAAAAAAAAAAACAGCCATTTATTACCCTATAGTCAGCCTTTTACCTAATCTTGCATATTGCGCACTCACTTTCTTCATGACAGTATTTCGATAAACGATGGGCAAGCATCAGGGTCGCCTGGCGGTTAAAGAAAACCGTGGCCTATAGATACCACAGGTGCGCTTGTCCTGTGTGGTCATGATATCAGACCTAATATACAAGTCCAAGGGCTACACGAACCGGAAAACAACAGCCCAGAACACTGTCACTAAGGCGGTGAATTCTTAAACAGCCAAGCTGTTGCACAGCACTCTGTCAGGGGTCATTCCATGTAACGGGTGTTACAGGTTGTACACTTTTAGATGACAATTAGATATTTAATGATGCAAAAAAAAATTTCATCAGCTTAACACCTTCCATCTAGGACTATTTTTCGTCACCTGTACTGAAATTAAATGTCACAGGGGGCAGTAAAGAAATAAAGAGCAAAATATGTGCGTAGCGGGCGTTTTACTTTACTTTAGTAAAAAAAAATGTGGACATGTAGCTTAATAAATTCTTGACGTTAGAGACTAGTTATTATAAAACAAAAGTACAAACGGATTATTTTATAGAAATCTATAACTGTAACGGGTGTTACAGCTGATTGTAACGGGTGTTACGAGTACGAAATAAATTCAATATTTCAGTAATAAATGTTTATTTAATCAACTTTATAAAACATACAATTTATTAGAGGAACTTCTGTCATGCCCACTGCTAACTAACATAAATGCTTTTGCAAAAATCTAATAGGTTTCATACTCTTTCATTTGTTACTCTGGACTAGGCAATATGCAGACAATGTTCATAAAATTAACGCCCCAAATATTGTTTTCGTTGCTTTTCAATGAATTACCTTTTATTTATGAATTTACCTTTAACTCTGTCTCCCTCGCTTGGAGTACTTTATAATATTCCTGCAATCTTATATTTTTTTTTTACCTTCCGCGAGTTTTCTGACCAAAACGATGACACCTGCAATAATTTCTTAGGGATTCTTGAGCTTACGAATTCAGAGCTTCAAGAAACATTTTAACAATATGCCTTTTTTGATTTTTTTTTAATTTTTGCCAGTTACATGATCCTTGTTAGTTTTGAAAACTATTATACAAAGTAAAGTCACACCAACCACTTTTTTAGTGGAGAGTCTATGAGATTATTTTTTAATTTTTTGGCTGCTTTCCCAAAAAACTGCAAATATTTTTATTTGCCCATAGAAGACAAAATCGAATTTATAGTTTTCTTTCGATTTCTCTGTGTAAACTGAAACATTAATTCTCGGTCTCTATTTTTTATGTACAATTATAGCTTTAAATTTTGGTACTTGTGCAATTTTGCCTTTTTTGTCCCTCTCCACATCTTTTGCGGGTGTTCTTCGTGTTTTTCAGATATTTTTTTTAGTTATTATTTATATTGCTTTGCCTATGTTTTGCTGAAGGCATCATCACTCTGAAACAAAAGAAAGCGAAGCGTACCACAGCCAAGTAAGGTATATCAAAATTTGGTAACACCCGTTACGTAACGGGTATTACACACCATTGCCTGTCAATGTTTTTTAAACAAATAAGTCTATCATCAAATAAATTACAATAAATAAATAAATAATGCATGCATGAACTAAGTCACTAAATAAACTTATGGCCTTTTTTGTAACGGGTGTTACAGGAAGGAGGCATATTTTAAAAGTTAAATTAATCAAAAACATTATATAACTTACCAAATATTATTTATTTCACACAACAGCTGCTGAAAACTTCTCTTTTATAATTGCGGAAAGCACAACATCAAAATGATAGCAGTTTTCTTATAACGGTTAAGCCAATTTTGATTAAAATAAACAATTTATTAATCGTACACAGTGACCTAATTTAAACATGTTAAAACTCGTAAATTAAAAGATTAATAATGATTATAATGATTTTTCATAAAAATATGGGGTACCTAATCGTCAGGTTCGACTTTTTCTTGTATAATATCATTATGTTGTATTACAGTAGTAGTGCCTTTTTTTAGCGCGTATATTTTTTTCTTTTTTATAGAAATGATATAATATAGCATACAAGGTAAGAGTCAAGGAGCTCCGGGGTGATGACTTCTCTAAACATTTAATTTTATGCTAACGGCTGAGTTAAAAGCTCATTAGTCGTCATGTACATCATACATGGCTGATTACTGGTATATAGATGAGTTTTCGATTTCCTAGTTTTATTTTAACGACGTTACGAAATTAAGAACGAAGCCTTGATGTCATGATTTCATACTTTAACAAAAAACAATAGAGTTCATAGGGTTAAGACAAATGGCAAAACCTCTTCTGGTTCTGGTTACTACTGGCGTACCGCAAGACTCTATTCGGTCCATTTTTATTACTAAGACATATAAATGACCGAACTTATTACCTAAGACATAACCACAATACCGTATAGTTCGTGGATGACAATGCACTTATATTACATACATACATACCTACATATCTTCACGCCAAGTCCCTTACGTCCTAGGCAGAGAGTATCGAGTGCTAGACCTCACGATCCTGACAAAACTGTCTTGATTCCTCCACATTCGTTATCCTTTTCATACAAACACGCCGGTTTCGGAGACTTATATTGAAAATGAAAAGACAAATGGACAAGTATAACAAAGAGAACATTTCAATATCCAAAGTTGTACATTTGTTTACAATTAACAACATTGTTTTAAGGCAATAAAATTAAGTTACTAGATTTTCAATGCCTAATGATAGTAGGTGCCAATGTACAACTCAATGGATCTAATGTCTAAACTGGAACTGTTTGAATCCACATTTTCCTCCTTCTCACATTTTTATAGTTTATATCTTACAGGATTCTTCTTTGAGGAAATTCTAGTTCTTTGTTTTGTAATTTGTATTGAAAAGAGCTAACAGAGCTTTTTGTTACTTTACTGATAAAAACTCCATGCGTGAATAGGTTAATAAGTCGGCTTGTTAATTTTTTAATTTCATAATATGCATGAGGAGCTCAAGCTTTAAAAGATAAATAAAGGAGTAAATCGTAAGCCTATTTTTAGCGACAAATCAAGTTTGTGTATTTTTGAAGTGAAAACTTCTTTAGCTGCGTTGCGCACTTTTTTTGAAATGAGTAAAAACTTCTTAACTCGCGTCAGGACACGTGACCTGATCGAAAATTAGTAAGAAGGATGGAGAGTAAACAGCCGGCGCGGCGTAGGAGAGGAATTATCCCCCTCTCTTTCTACGGCGCGGCGAAAATGTATGCCTGCGCCTGCTGTTTCGTTCCGACGGCGCAGGGTACAGTAAATTTACCGGCTACCTTACCCTCCAAACCGGAACACGTCATGACGTTATGGCGACAGGAATAGGTAAGGCGGTGGTACCAATCCGGGTGAGTCGCTGCGAAACTCTAACACCTAGTCAGATGACACGGTGTTGGTGACGGTAGGCCTATGCTCGCCTTTTACGAGCTGCTTGGTAGGAAGGCAGATGGTCTATTCTGCAAAGGAGCCCGGACCAACACGGGGAAAACTGTAATACCTAATGTTCCAATTTAGCAAGTTAAATAAGTAAATCGATCAGTTTTTATTATTGAAGGATATTGTAAAGAAAGTTAGAACCTATATCTAGAAGTTAGTGATATAATGCGTAAAGCGAGGAAAAGTTTAAAATTTAATCATGGCTGTTAACTGGATTTAGTGTTGTCATGTTAAGTCAATTGTGATAAAAAGGTATCTTAAGAGGAAAAGCGAAATTTTAAGTTCTCTCTTATCTCATCGCCTCTGTGGTCTAGCGGTCCCGCGTTGGACTTGACTTCAACCACAGTGACCAGGGTTCGATCCCCGGGCGGGCAACGAAAATAATTAGAAAATGTATATTTTAAATTTTCCAATAAAAATAACATTTTCCGGGATTGGATATGTTGTCAATAGACTTGCCACCTATCACATTGTGGGACTGAGTGTTTCCGGTTAGTCGTGGGTGCCTTGGTTGTGCCTCTGCTAACCACTTCGGGGATATGGGCGTGAAGATACTTTATTTTTTTTTATACCCATGGGTTTAAGTTGTGCAAAAACTTTTATCTCTTATTTTACTCTTTTAGGGGTTGAATTATGGAAAATGTGAAATAAAGTACTCATTATTTTTACTGTACTGAATAGGTACCTATGGAGTTTCACGCAAATGTGTCCTAGAAATAAAAAAATACAAACTTTCATCCTCTATTTCACCCTCTTGAGGGTTTAATTTTTGAAAAGTTTAAACACCTAACTCATTCTAGGTATTTTTCTTGCAAAAATATCCTAGGATTAAAATGTCTCATACCTACAAACTTTTATACTTACCCTATTTCACCCCATTTGTAAGATTCCTTAGTGGATGCGTACCTACGATAGAATCCCGCCTGCCTGCGTATCGCTGAATGTTAAAAGTGTCTGGCCTGATTGTTAACAAATCAACCAATCACTTTTGCCTTTTTGTATTACAAATTATACCTATTTGTGTATCAGAGACAATTTAAATTTTATAATTTATATCAGTGATCTCTCCTGAATTCTAGGTAGGTAACTAGTTTTATTATAAGTACCTATTTGTCAGTTTGTCCAGCTGATTGTTTTAGAACCACAATCATCCTACTTACAATGTTTAACTGACAAAAGATAGGTACGATTTCAAAACCTGTTTCAGTCAGTTTTTAAAAAAAACTGTAAAGTAGGTACCTATCCTATTGACCTTAAAATTGATATATTTTAAAATCATTAGGAACCCAACAAACGAGCAAAGCAGTAAGCATTGCCTAGTTTTAAGTGCCTTAAATAAAAATGTACCTAACTTATTCTTTAAATATAAAAATGAGTTCGTATGTATCCATTTACGAGCAATATTGTGCTGCTTATCGTCAAATATTCATATATTAACATTTCAAGCAGATAATTATGATAACTCGTTGTGTTTTGCGACCTTTACGAAATATTACGCGCAGTGGATTATTTAAACCTGATTGGTGTTTCTATGTAAACACACATCATGGCATGTCTTTAAAGTATAAACACAACTGTTTATTTTGGTGACATAAAGGTTAAGAAAGGTGTACCTTACTTACCAGTAAGATTCTGATTGGAACCCTTTTTGGAACCACCATCTTCACTTGGGTCTATGTAGTTTTCCGGCCTAGGTAACGGCCACGTGTTGGACCGAGCGCGCGTCTGCGGTTCGAATCCAACCTCTGTTAATTCACCTAATGGTTCCAGCTCTCCCATCGCACCTTCCAGCTCTGAAAGAGCAGTCTGAGAAGACCAAGGGCTTGGATAGCTTCCACCACCCTGTATTGACATCTTACTACTATGGAATTTTCGGGTGGGTGTAAGAAAATCACTTTAGTTTTTTCTATCACAGCACATTTTTTACCGCCTTCTTTCTATTTCCAGAACGTCGGCGGACACGGACCGCGATCCGTGGAGGTTATCTAACTCCTTATCGGCGTTATGCGAACTAATAACATGTGGCGTCTTTAACACTGTTCATAAACAGAGATGTACGAGAAACGTGTCTGCCGTCGGACCGCTTCCGAGAGGCGATTTTCGCTAAATATAAGCGCGAAACGAAGCGGGGGCGGGGCACACACCACGTGAGCGACTACGCGCCGATTTTCCAATTCATCACTAGCTTGAGGCGCGATAACCTTGTACGTGGCTGACAACTACGTTTTAGGTCTTCAATAACCGGCAACAGTCCGCCGAAATGCAAAAAAAAAACAATGTTCAAATTTGAGTTCTAAGTTTGGAAACTTTTGCACACTATCACTGAGTGTAGACAAACAACACATCAAACAATAAAAAGCACTTTCGGGTTTGTTTAAAGTCCACGCGGTTTGCGAATATCGCTACTGCGTAATAAGTGTAGTGCGTGAATCACAAAAACCGTGTTATAGCGCGAGCGGTCGCACGTACACTGAACTGAACCGCGGTCGGCGAGGCGCGAGGCGCGGCGGCGGTCGTGCGAATTCCGTTCGCGGGCGCCGCGATGGCCGCGGGGCGCCGAGGGACGGAGGAGGGCACTAGCCGCTGAATGCTGATAGAGAACTGCTGTCCAGGGCTGCCAAAATATATCTATACGTTAATATCTGCACCTGTGTATCATTAGTATCAAAAATTGGTTTGGAACATTGTGGAAAGGTTTTTAACCAGAACTGGAGATTGAGAGTTTCTGGAATTCTTGTCTATCAACTGGTATATTTGATTATGCATCGCAGGAAAACTACAAAACTGCAAGGTTCATTATACCAATGAACGCACGGAATTACCAGTCCAGTTTTTTTATGTGATGAGGCATAAGGTTTTCGTGTTATGTTGGCTTATAGACATCACAGATCTTGTAGGTCCTGTACTGCACTGTCCTATAGTCGAGTTGTTAGGACAGTTGTGCAGTCTACTGGCTGACCTACCAACCGGACCGGAACATTACGCTGTTATTATGACGGCTCGAATAGGTAAGGCAGTGGATCCTACCCGGGCGAGTTGCATCTCTACCAGTAGTGATCTTTATGTTAATGAATAAATACCTGTTTAACCTTTGCTTGACTGTTAAGGAACTGTCTGGTATGATGGCAGATATAATATATTCTACATAGAAGACGCCGATCAACACGGGCGAAATCTATAACATGTTTATGCTTAACCCCCCTTACCCCTTGGTAAACGAGTTTGTGTTTAAAGGACGCACCTAATTGTAGGCGAGTATCCACACTGTAGTTTACGTATTTTGGCTGGCGGTTCTCGCAAATAGCTTATTTTATTCGGATTACTATTTGCCTTTTGGCTACTCACTAGCATGCTACCGTATTCCTTATTAAGTATTAAGAAAATGTCTGCGTGATTGTCATTCAATACCATAAAAAATTATCACAAATTTCTCTCAACTAAAATCTCTAAAACCTTCGGTCTCTAGTAACACTCACACCTTAACGCAAAATGCGACTTCAACTGTCTTCTTAAAGTTCAATAATTGTTATTTTATGAGCATTCAGAATTATACTAGATTTATTCTTTAGAAATGAGTCATCGCTGTGAGGGGTGGTAACACTGGAAAAATAATATGAGAAACGTTAACTCTATATCAAACACTTCTTCTATCAAAAGGTAAAAATCTTTGTAAACTTGTGTACATTGAAGACTTTTCAAAAAAAATCTTGGATGTGTGTCTGTTCATCTAAATATTTATTGAGGCAATTTTAATATGATTTTTTATATATTCCTCAAAATAAAATTTACATTTTATCAAAATTGAAGAGTATAAAATCTGCGCTAAACATAAATAATGTTTAATTGCTACGCGCATTTTACCACAGCTTTCTCTTTTAATTTTACATTTAATATTTTAGTTGTATACCTAGTTCCACTTTTCTGGATTGCGAATTTTTGAGTGAGTAGAATTACTCAATAAAGTGTACATTTTAATTTCTTGTTTTTTTTTAATTCCTCACCTTAAACGAAATCTAGTACTAAACTATGGTTTCATCGTCATACACATGTTAAATCGAAGTAATACAAATTAAATAGGAAAGTCACTAAGCATCTAAGAATATAGCTGATATGAAGTTTAAGTTTCTATTTAAAGCCTTATACTCGTAGAAACAATTTTCCAAAAGAAACCAATACCTTTGTTATTGGAATATGTACAATTTGTAAGTTGTATGCTATCATCAATCTTTGTAAAGTTAATTTATTTGTTTAATTTGTGGTCGTTAGAATAGGCATACTAAAATAACTCTTATATAGGTATTTTATCTTATCCTGAAGTTATTACTATAGACAGCCCTGGTATGTGGCCGTTTCGGGACGTCATCTCGCCCAGTTCCACGCCACTTCGCTAATCGCTATCGATAATATTCACCTCACTCAGTATTTAGCGTGAGTATTTACGTATCACTGTACACATAAGCGACCTTGGATAATGCTGTCTTTAAAAATTTACATTTGATTCCGTATGCATTATGCATAGTAAAAATACTGTAGGGTTTTGGCGCCATTGTGAGAAAAAATAGCCGCAGTTTAATCGTAATTTTTTGAATTTCATGCATCTAGTAAGTAGGTATAACATATTTATTAAAATTGATAAATTTTAGTGGAATTTGCTGCAATTTTGTTCAGTTAAAGTGCACAGGTGATGTATTTATGAACAAATTAGTGTAGGCAGTATCGTGTATTCAGTATTGCCTTGTAGAGGGTAAACTCATTAAATGACCTTAAGTACGGAGGTCATCGCTGACATGACTATATATGACGACGTATGACTGATTTTGAACAATTCAAGTCTGATTTTGTTAATTCAGGTAGCTTAATGTAAATTTAAACTTGACTAATGTCATGTCAACTTGAAAAAAAAACAAAATTTATCCGTATCGTATCGTACTGTATGAAGTCAATTTAGTCATTTTTACATCCTGTTTAATTCATTATTTTAGTATTTTTAATCTTGCCGTCTAATGTTAACAAATAATATAACTATTTTTAGCTTTACAATTTTAATGATACCATTTTTTATAATATGTAAATTCGCTGATTTTCTTTAATGAACAATTTTGGTAGCCGCAACATACCTATATATCAGTGAACTATAGCTCAAATAAGTCTTTGTGCAACGTTTTTTCAGGATAACAGAATTTTATATGGGAGTGTTAATAATTTTCTAGGGATGTTTATTAATACTGACTTAAACCCGCACTAAATCACTATTTTTCCCACCCCCACTTGCCCGATTGGGATAAAATATTGATAAGAACTTTTTCTTAATATAATATGTTAGCAACAACAACAAATTGAGTTCTCACTCACAGCCTCGGTATAAAATATTTACACTGTGTCACAACAGTCGCACCCCTAGCTGCCGTATGAGATTAAATATGACCGCTTCGGATACGTACCTACGTTCGTCGTTCAGTTCCTTCATCTTGGCAGGGCTCATCACTTCGCTAATCGGTATAGATAGCGCATTTAGCGAATTATGGCCCAGAAAACTGTCGTAGTTTAGTATTTTAACATAGTAGTGTAATAAATACACTTACAGGACGAACAATACAAAAATATTTCATTATATTTAAACTTTAACATTTTTTATATTGCGTTAACGCGATCCGTATAAACCTGTCCTGTCTGCACATAGGGTAAGTTCACCTGTTTGCGTCCATCATCCACTTAAGTCCATTTTGCGGATACAGTTGAAAAAACACTTAAAATAAGTGTAATAACAAACTGGGGAAATGAAAAATCGTTTCTGCCTAAAATACAATATACTTACTAGAAACGCGCAACACAAACAAAAGAACCCTTCGTATAACTTTTCCTGTTTAAATAAATAATTAATCTGTGAAAAATTAAGCTATGAAAAAATATGTACTTACCTTTATATCTATAATTTTAGTAAAAAAATGGTGAACTCATAGCCAATTTTTTTCCTAGACCTTAAACATGAATGTATCAATAAAAGAAATTATGTTTTTGTTTGATTATTGTATTTTTAAAGGTAAAAATAAGGTGGACACGAACAGGCGTACCAATTTTATGCATCAGCCAGCTTGCGTCCACAGAGGACTCGAACTCATCTAACTATCTCTAACTTGATACTTTATTTTAATGTAAAGAAATGTACAAAACATACCCTATTTTATTTAGTTTTACCATTTTTACCATGCTTATTAAAATTGCCAATTTGCGTCCACATAATTATTGAAGTTATACTTCTTTTGGCGCGTTAGGAAAAAATGATGAGGGTAAATTTTTACGATGCGCGCGCACACCGTCACAAAAATCGACAAAATGAAGTTAGCTATAGATAAAATTTTAGTTTTTAAAAAGGTTTTTTATCTTATTACGCCAAAGAAGTATAACTTCTAACGCGTATACATAAGTACACACACACTTTTTTGTTTTTTTATTATTTTTATATTATACATACGATTACCTAATTAGATATACAGATGTTAGAATTCATCTGGACGCAAACTGGATAGATGGATTATACGATATACTAGTTAGCGTCCACATTTTGATTTAAATATTGAATCTTAATAAACTCTTCTATAAAATTAAATGAGACAGTCATAAATAGATAGTAATCGGAAGAGTGCGTTGCATCATCGCTTCTTGACACCTACCTCCTACCGCTTCCGAAAAAAAACAAGCGTATTCAATTATTTCTGACTTATTCCACTCATACAGTAGCTGCTGTATCATAAAATTTAACTATATAAAGTCAAGTAAGTATGTAAATATCATCAGTCCCGTATCCCCAAAGAAATTGACAAAAGGTACAACTAGAGCACTCACGATTAGCCTAAGATATTTATTCTCACAATATGATAGATGGCAAACCTAATGCCAACCAGACACATGTTCTGTAAGTAAATGTAGGTGGAAAGCAGACTATGTGATGGAAATAACGTGAATAGGGCGTTCGATAAGCTACTTCAACGCAACTACTTCAGGACGCTACAGTCATGACACTACATACACCCTTTACATTACACATACACACTTTTCCTTCGTTCGTTCGTTCATGTTGTAAGAATGGCAAATGAAATATTGACAGTACAGACACATCTACATTACGAGAGTGAATCTAGATCTCCCGGTTAACTACGAGTAGGTACATCCACCTACTCGTAGTTACCCGGGAGATCTAGATTCACATTCCATGGCTAAGTTATCCCAGGTCTAACTCTTGCCTCTAAAGTCTCCACCAACTAGCTTCTTTGTATTAGTAGTGAATATAAAGAAAAGTAATGAATATGAAGGAAGTTCGTGACTTCGTGATTTTTTAAAATCGGTTAAAAGACGCCGGAGAAATCCTCATTGTTTTTTCGAAGTAAAGTGTCAAAAAAGTCGCAGTCACAACTTGCGTTTTACCTTGTCTGATGGCGACTTAAACTTAATTATTAGATTAACGGAATTCAAGAACTTACTTATGAAGGTTACAGTAAAAGGTTTTCGATAGTTTTTTTACTTGGTTTTTTGTTTGATTTCACAAACATTAATAATTAATATTGCAGTAAAAATTAACTAGTTACTCAGTTTTGCAATGACTAACATACTCGTAGTAAACACCTCTAAAATCCAAAAGCTCAACCAAAGACTGACTGACTTCCACTCAGAGCGAAGAATGGGCTCAATCGCGAAATCAAACGAACCCTATCGTTTGTTTCGACCGTTTTCAATAATTAAGTATCTGCTTGATTTGTACTTCGGGTTGCCAGCTTTTTATTAGAAAAAAAGAAAGTACCTAAACTTAATTTAAACAAAACTTTTGAAATAATAAACAGTTTTTAATTTGTTTAATGTTTTTCGTAGGAAGGATTTTCGTACTATCATCAAATAGTAAATTGCAAACTTACGATATACATTAGGTAGGTTTTCGATATACATCTGTGGGCAGCAGGACGACGCTCGCGCGAATACGCGCGACTATGGCTCGCTTCGTGATGTTACCTCCCTCGCTACCAGTGCGGCCCTTGCTTAGCAACGGCCTCTATAACAGTTTATGAAATACAGCATGGAGACAGGCACACAGACAGCAGAAGTTTAGTAATAGGGTTCCGTTTTTACCCTTTGGATACGGAACCCTACGAAAGGTATCTTTTGTTTGTCAAGTACAATTGGCCATCTAGCTCATTTTCTGTTGATATTTGTTGGATCCAGCTACTTTACATTCCTTACTAAAAACTCTTGTTTAGATGATGAGCTGGTGGGAATAGAAAATAGATATGAAACGATGTTGGTAGCTACATAGTAGTTTTATGAACACGGCGCTCCCGTTTCGGGTTCTTCATCTTAACAATGTTCACATCGATATCATACTCGTAAACTTTAATCATTATTGATAACACACTCCTCACTGTGCATTTAGCGTAATACTATTTAATTATTACTGTACACACGTGTAACCTTGAAATTTGCAACGAGCTCTAGGTAATAAAGTTTCTATACTATAATACTGCCGTAGTTTAGATTATAATAATAATATGATGGAGGAGTAAAAATGTTTATTAAAGGC
>NJDC01057881.1:300299-313526 GCA_002245475.1 Calephelis virginiensis
ATGTTTCGGGTCGTTATCATGCTGAAACGTCCATATAATAGGGAGATGCTCCTCAGCATAGGGAAGCATCGTTTCCTCCAATATTGTCTTGTATTGATGTTGGTCTAAGTAACCCTAAACTTTCCTCACAGGTCCCACACCACGCCCAGAAAATGAACCCCACATTTTAATGTTTCCACCGCCATGTTTCACCTGCTTTTTTGTGAATCTTGGATTCATTTCCGCTTTTACTGGACGCCGTACGTATTGCCTTCCATCTGAAGAAATCAAATAAACTTTGGTCTCGTCAGAGAATAATATATGTTGCCATTGGGCGTAGTTCCAATGTCCATATTTATGTGCAAACGCCAAACGAGCATTTCTATGTTCTTTCTTCAACAACGGTACTTTGCGAGCCACTCTTCCGAACAACCCTGCTTCTACCGGACGTCGTGGAACGGTCCTCGCTGAGACACCAGCTCTTTCGTCTGCCCCAAACACTTCGTGTTTAATTAAAATAGAGCCTAGAAACAGATCTTTCTTAGCTAACCTGGTTATCATTCTATCTTCTTGCGGAGTTGTTTTTCTCGATCTTTTTGTTCTGGGCACATTTAAATCTGTGTTATTGCGTCTGACATGTTGCACTGCATTGTATACCATAGTTTTTAAACAATTTAAATGTTCTGCTATCCTTCGGTATGGCCAACCATGCTCGACAACAAACTTCATGATAATTTTCGTGGTGTGGATCGCAACTTTTATTTTTACCCATTTTTCTTCAAAATATTTTTTTAAACTTAAAATTAACATCGGGATAGCCGCCAAAACTACCACGAAACAATAAGAGAAGAAGTAAAAAAGTATTGAGATTCAAATTTTGAAAATAGAACGCAATATCTCATAAATCCCTAATTAAATGGCCAGCCAGCATTATTTGAACAAATAGCACTACGATAATCTATCAGCTATACTGTAAAGAGGTTTAATGTTTAAGAAATTGTTATTGTTTGTATAATCGGGCACATAAATGACTAATTATACTTACATGTAAGAGATATGGAATATGGTTCAGACTCGTTGGAAAATAAAAATAAATTCATAATTCGGTTTAACCAAAGAGTGTCCCTAATTAGTTGACCACGACTGTATGTGCACAGTTTCACAATTGCAATTTTTTTTACTTTTATATAGGGGCAAAGACAATATATTTACTTATCTCTGAACAACAAACTGATATGACAGTACAAAGTATTATTCATACTTACATAGAGGTCAGATAATTGAGATGCTCTGTGCATCAATAGATACCTACGTAACTGTACAACGTTTTGATTATGTGCTCCCCTACAACATAGGTTGTAGGTACCTACTAAGTATGATATAGGAGTCCTAAGAGGGTTATATTATTTCGATGCTTTTGTCTTCTAGTGGCTGGTTGTTTTCCAAACACTAAAGTGTTACATCGAGCCCGTTTGTCTGGGAAAGAAGCGCTTATATTAAACCATCAGCTAAGATAGTGAAGTCATACCTACGTATCAAACGCATGGACGATGCAATACTGCCAACTGCGTTACCTACAGAAACTAAATAAGAGTAACCCTTGTAAGTTGTAACTTACCATTTGGTAGTTACCCACTAATAACTGGTATGAGCATTCCTTAGGATGTCTGAAAAACATTTGCAAATGTGGGGATTTTTTTAAACGAAGCGTAGGTATACCTGTTGAGTCTTGATGCCAAGCGCATTATAGGCATGGAAGACATTTATAATTTTTCTGGCCTAAATATGTTTATTGTACCTACCTGCCTGTCCACAGTTTCAAAAGTAAATTTGATTCTGCAAGCTAGTAGCATCATCTGAAAGCTTCATAAAAGGAGCCTAGGTACATAGGTGTTATGTACTTGAGTATTGTTTTAAGAATCAGCGTCGCCGACTACGACATGAATGGCAACAAATAAATTTATATAAATAAGATAAAGTGGTAAGCACATTTTATTTTCTGACCTCAAACGGAAAAGGAATAACTCGTGAATGTTATAATATGGAAAAAAATAGTTTTAAGGAAGCGTTATCTATATTTTGGCTAATAAACTAACATTTTATATAGCATTGTGTGCAGTGTTTACTTTAGTTTTAGGTAAAATCAACAGATGGCGCAAAACCCAAAATTAGCTTCCCGTAATAATCGACAGATGGCAGCACTGAGTGAAAATGCAAATGTGCATGTCTGAAAGCCTTGTGAAAATCGGGAAAAGCTTCCCGGATAGCGTTCAGTCCACATTCAGTCGCTTCAGGACACCCTTCGTGTGTGCTTTTCTTCCGGTTCTTGCTTTCCAAGGTCTTTGTTTAGGGAATACTTATTTTTCTTGTACTTAGTCCGAAATATTTTCAGTGTTACTTTTTCTATTATTTTCGAATTTCTTTCTTAATTGTGTAACAACTTTTTAACACCTAAATTACGCGTTCTTCCAAAGTGCCGCGCGGAATGATTGGTAAGTGAAAAGTTTTGAAGTGATGCTTGTAGCGTTTTTTATATTTAATACGGCGACGTTTTGAATTGAAATTTTGGCTTGTTAAATCACAAGGCTATTTTAATTAAAAATTAATATTTCTAGAAAAATTACAAAGGTTGACCTAACCTCAAAGTACCTAAGCAAATCGTATGCTTGTGAAGTGGGTTGTATTCGACGATACTAACACATTGATATACTTAAATATATACCATTATTAATTCAATAAACACTAAAACCCGGAAATGCAGACAACTATGTACACACAGAAGCCTGCCGGAGTCGGGAATTGAACACGAGACGGTCCATCATTAGTCGGTGGAGTAAGGCCTATACACTAACCCTACGGCCAACGAGGCGGTCAAAGTTAGAGTATTCTAAAGTTATAATATAAAACTTATATTTATCAATTTGCCTCCTGGGAGTCCTCTATGTAAATTAAGATATTTTTTGTTAGAAGGCAAACAAGTGGTTGGATATTGTGGTAATAGGCAATATAACTTGCCAATATAAATTGAAAATGCTAATGGTGTGTTGTATATCACAGATTAAGAAATTAAGCTTCTAAGTAAGTAGAATAACGTCCTCCTTTAGGAACTGAAATACAACAACCTGCAGAACTGGCATTATGGAGGTCCTGTAGCACGAACCCGGCTTAATGTTAAGTGGTTTCTGTTATTAAAGGTCTAGGTGACCTTCACCCTTCTTTTCAAAGAACGTAGATAATGTAAATCATTATGTTATTTAGCTATAGCGAGGAGAATAGGGGGTTTTGAAGATCCACAGAAGAATATTCTGATATATAGAGATATTCTGTTATATTGAGAAAATTCAAAAAACTGATTTATTTTTATAAATGATATTAGATAAATTGAGATGTGAGCTACTCTATCTCTCAAATTAGTTCAAACTGCACATAGTGTGTAAATTTGATTGAAATTGGTTAAGTATGTTAGGAGTCCATCGCGGACAAACAACGTGACACATAATTTATACATATTGAGATGTTCTAGAACTCTAACACTCTGCCGTTTTAAACCATACCCTTTCTTTGTTTTGTGAGAGACACTCGAATGGTATCAGCGGTAAGGGCACATTTAACTTGTCTTCATGTCTTAATGTCTTTGTCAGACGTTTGTTTTATTAAAAAGTACTATCTTAGGATAATAATATCTAAGGATAGGATAAGGATACAGATAAGACTGCAATAAAACAGAACAAATTATGTATGCTATGCTTTAGTAGTTCTTAATCACACAAATATTCTGACAAACCACTAAATCGCTGAAAGATTTGCTGGCTGCTTAGTGGTAGTAGTAGTAGGTAGTGGTAGTTGATGGTAAAAATATAGATGCGCCACTTAGTTCCTATATCCGCTTAGGTCAGCCTTTCCCAAAGTGGGCGATAACGCCCCCTTGTGGGCGCTCCAGCGCCCACAAGCCTAGAGGGGGGCGGTATAAATCTTGAAAAAAATGTTTTTTTTTAAACTAGGCGCAACACATATGTTATTGAGGTTATTGACAAGAAAAAAACGAGGGGGGGGGGGCGCTGCAAAACAACTGATTTTCAAAGTGGGCGTTACATGAAATAAGTTTGGGAACCTCTGGCTTAGATGATGTTGTGCGTTGGCGCTGGGATGTTAAGCTTCTTACCTAAGGAACTTCTTCACCGAATACGACAACGAGTTTACGTAGTGGCGACAATACTAGATGGGACACAGTTTAATCGTAACAGAGTATAAAAAATAAAATAAGTAATACATATTTTGGATTCAATAAAACAACTATTGCAAGTATATAAAAAGTTTATTTTTTTACATTAACCGACAAAAAAGTGTAATAATCTTGCATATCCTTCATGTAAACGCAAATAACTTATTCCCAAAATTCGTTTACGTAACTGTAAAGTTAATCAGTTAATATTGACAACCAATTTTGCAGTCGAATTACCCTACAACTTAAGACATTATCTTAGTCTAAGAGCCGGTGGGAGATCGACTTTCACCGATCTGATAACTAGATGAGACATATTTTTTATGAAATATAATTTATAAACAAATATGCCTATAATTACTTGCCTATTCAGATAGGCATTAAGTGCTCATGACTATTTTTAAGTATAAGTTTTTGCGGGCAAGTCTTTATGACTGATTTTGTAATAAAATAAGCTAAAATTTGATATAACTTTCGATAAGTTAGCAGAACGATGGAGTCACCTATATTGACTTACCTTTTCACATCTGTTTGCCAGGAAGCTATACACAAAAATGAGTAGGCAGGCCTGCTGAGGCATATTCTGTGTGTTAAAAACTAACAGTGAAAGACAAATTCATTTGGTTATCAAAAGAATGAAAGTGATGAAAAAATCGATTAAAGTTAATTTAATTAAAAATAGCCATGAGCACTTTCAGATAGGCAAGTAATTATAGGCATATTTCTTTACAAATTATATTCGATAAAAAATATGTCTCATCTGGTTATCAGATCGGTGAAGGTCGATCTCCCACAGCCTCCTCTACTATCTTTATTTCTGTTTTTTGGAACGAAGTTCCTGATTGCGCGTCGTGAATGGGGGCTAGACGGAAAAAAATCTTACGAAATGTTGTCACGACACTTTTGGCTCTGTGGTCTAGCGGTTCAGTAGTTGGACTTGACTGCATGAGGTCCCGGGTCGGTCATTTTTTTTTAAATTTTTAATTTCCTATTTTTTTATTATCATTTCCATTTTTTTTATTATTTTTTTATTTTATTATTTTTTTATATAATTATTTTTTTATATAATTATTTTTTTTTATTTCATATTTCTCTGTCTGTCTCTCTCTATAAGAGAGATAGAGATCGAGATTACTAGAGATTGAGAGAGAGAGAGGGGAGGGGGGAGAGAGAGAACTTCGTTCCATCCAGGTGTCCCTTGACACCTCTCAACTTTTTTTCGAGAACGGGACTATTTATATTGTTTCCCGAGCTCTTCATATATTCGTGTTCTAGTCGCGAAGGTGGGTGGTGGGAACGTCAGTTAGGCTTGTCACATTCTGTGTCGTTTGCAGGATTATTTGCCACAACAGTTATACTGCTTACGCGGAATTAGCTAAATAAAGGCTTTTTTTACATCTGTTATAATGATTTGCGCAAAGTAATTAAAGCCTGATTCAATAAAATATTTTTGTTATAAAACTTGACACAAGTCATGCACATAAAAACAACAAACCTATGTGAGCCGTACGTGTGAATTCAGATCTAAGTTTCAGGTAACACACCGTTAACATCTTTGGTGCATTTATGTTTTGTTCGATAGATCTTTTGTTTTATCTAAAGATCTTTTAAATAATTAAGAGGTTTTACGAAACCAAGTTTGATAGCTTATTCAATTATTAAGTTAAACCTCGTTACAGCCTCTCGAGATTGTCTTAAATCTAATTAATGACCTTTTAAGGCCGTACATCTAACTTTATACGCATCTTGAATAACATTAGTTCTAAGTGTTGCCAGATTCCATCTACTACTTAATCTCGTACCTACTTCAAGCATTTATTATCGTATAAAATCAATTTACGCTTTTAATTGTCAGCCATTAAGTTATGCTTATGATGCCCAGCACAGCTGGATTTAAATTTTTATAAAATGTTTTAGTTATTTCAATTCCATAAAGCTTTACACAAAAATAAAAAATGGCGTTTTTTATGTTTATACTAATCTTTTACAGGAATAAAAAAGGATAAATTATGTACAAGTACGAAATTTCTCAAGCGTCTGGCAACGCTGACAGTTTTGTTCATTACGGACTTAAGGGAATTTATAACAACGGGCAAGGTATAGGCTTTATAAGGAGTTAGGATTAAATTATTCCCTAACCATTCCTAAATATCAAAAATGCACATCGTTAATATTCAAGTTTTCACTTCTGCTGGCACTCCCGGAGTGCAACCCGTCTTTTTTTGTAACTAAATGTTTATAATACGCTAGTACTGTGTTCCAAGGCACCTAAAATTACATATATATCACTTTAATTTCTAATTCGTATGATATCTAAATTCAAGAGTAACCCGGCTACAGATCATTGTGTATAAGTTTCAATTTTGCTTAGTGCCTCTTTTGTTACAAAATTTACGTTTTGTGAAAGACTGAGGCTTCTATCGTGTTCCTACATACTACCTACCTACAGTGCAGGTACTCCTACTCTTTTCCGAAACTTCGTCAATGACGATAATTTGACCAGTTGAATTAAGTTATGCTTATGATGCCCAGCACAGCTGGATTTAAATTTTTATAAAATGTTTTAGTTATTTCAATTCCATAAAGCTTTACACAAAAATAAAAAATGGCGTTTTTTATGTTTATACTAATCTTTTACAGGAATAAAAAAGGATAAATTATGTACAAGTACGAAATTTCTCAAGCGTCTGGCAACGCTGACAGTTTTGTTCATTACGGACTTAAGGGAATTTATAACAATGGGCAAGGTATAGGCTTTATAAGGAGTTAGGATTAAATTGAAGACTAACACATAGTCAATAATGTGTTTAAGTTATCCTAAAAATATAGCAAAAGTTATAATTGACTTAAAAAAGGGAAAGAGTTCGACTTGACTGTTTTCGTATATAATTATAAGTAGTTTTTTAAGGAGCTTCTATTAATTTATTTGGTATCTAGGTATCTATTTAACGGAATTTTAGGACGTGTTTATCATCGATTTTGAAAGGTCGGACTGAATTGAAACTTTGCACATATAAGGGCCGAGGATAACTTAGTACTTTTTTTTTAAATGTCATATTATTTTGATCAGAATCATCAGATTCTGGCGCCAAACACAAAATAGTCCTTTTTAGAGCTTCAGTCGAGGGCGTTGTGTAAACGAATAAAGCTACACAAAAATAATCTGTGATAAAAATTGCCTTTATTTTTTTTATAAAACAAATCAGCAATACTATGTAGCTATATTTTAAGGTTAACTCACTGTAATACTTTGTATGGTTCACTTTTACATATTTAATTATTTGTGAAGGTGTTTTTATAAACACAATACTAATCCTCAATCAAATTAACACACAGCGAAAGTAAATAAATAAATAAATGTCCCTGGACAAGTTACACAAAAAGAATCTAACCCCAAAGTAAGCAAATTATATGCTTGTGATTATACTCGTATGATGTGAGAGGTAGGCGGAGGCATAACCAGGCAACTACGACTAGCCGATAGATAGATGACAAGCCTATCGCCAACCGAGCACATATTCAATCTCGAAAACCGTTATTTTTATAAGAAAAAAAAATACAAATTTTAATTTTTTTTGCTGTCGGTCGGGCAATTAAATCAATCCAGCGTGTATTTCATAACAAAGCTTGTCTTCTTGATTGCCATACCAATAAAAAACTAATCACTATCAACAAAGTATATAGTTTTCATATTATAACATCTGACTGCCTCGTTGGTCGAACACACCTAACTCTACTGGTTAGCCTACACGCCTAACTCTACTTACCTATCGTGAGGTGTGGGTTTGATTCCCGACGGACTCAGGCATTTGTGTGTAGCATCGATGTCTGTATTTAAGTTGAATTAGTTATGTGTATAAATATCGTTGACTAATACACATAACATAAGCTCAAAACAGAAAAAAATCATGCTTGAAGTCAACTAGTCTGAAATCAAACTGTATTCAAACTTGAGGGCAACACCTTAACGCGTCGGTTATAGTAATTACTAAATTAGGAAATTAAGTTTAATTTTGGGTGTTGAAGACACGGCAGCCGCTCTCATTAACCTATATTTTCTTACTTTGGGGTTAAATCAATTTCGTCCGGGGGTATTATTTTATTTATTTCACATGATGGACCACTGAAACCTGATTCTTCGTGCCTATGTACTAATCAAGAATATAATAGCAAAAATAGGTAATTATTTAACAATTAAAAAGGAAAATAATTTTGTGTAAGCTCAAAAAAATGTGATTAAGAATAAAAACAATTTATTGTATAAAAGGCTTAGGGAAACTTCAAACTTATCTCACTGTAAACGCAACTCACCCCGAGTTGTATTATGATTATTTACAATTAGTGTGTACAACAAATTGATTAATTATAAATACGTAATGACATGTTTTTTTTTTCCTGAGAAATCCATCATGGATACCCGCCACTTTCGGCCACGGTTGCGCCTGCGTTATACGTATTTAACTCCCGCAGGAACTCTTTGAGATATCGGGGTTAAAAGTACCTTATGAAATTCTTCTTTTATTGCCTTTCAGTATCTTCTACACACAAAAGTTATACATAACATCACTCACTTGCAACGTGAAAAAAGATAAACAAACAAATAAGCAAATAAATCCACTTTAACATTTAGAATATTGTTAGTAATGAATTTGCAAATAGCCCGACATTAGTTAAAAGTTATTATTCAATTTAACATACCTACTTTTTTAGTTACTTAACGTAACTTAGTCAACTATATATTAATTGGAAAATAAAGGTGTTTTTAAGGGATATCTCTCAAATAGCCTCGCTTCACAAATAACAGGGGAAACCCGGGTAAAGTGGATACCACAGGCAAAGCGAATATTGTCTATAACTCCCAAATTGTTCGTTGGCCGGCGGCCGTGTTATTATCGCAACGCTTGCCCATTGCCGCTCCGTCCAGGGCAAACACGTTGAATCCAATACGCGTCGCGTAGCGCGGTCACAGTGTGTTTTTTGGAAAAAAAATATTAATTTATAATGGTAAGTGTTTCGTTTATGACTAGAATACTATTTGTGACGTGTTCTTTGTTACGAGTCGGATTTGATGTATGTTTATGTAGCTTCCAACTTTCCGGATACGAGTAACGAGTATAGGTGATCTGCTTTTTAAGAAATTTGGGACAAATTCAAAAATGTATGTGAAGGGTAAAGCCGATAGGGCAAAGTGGATAAAGTGTGAAATAAATACAATAATTAGAATTGTAGTAAAAACATTTTTTAAAATTTGTTTCTTATATTACGATGGTTATATTATTTTTAATATTTAAATCTAATGCAAATAGTGTTGTTGTTCGCTTTGCCCTAGTACCAGATCCACTTTACCCTGGGAACCGGGCATAGCAGATATTAATACAATTGATGAAAATTGGCTTCATATCTAAAAGTTAAATTAATATTAAGGACATTTGTTCTTCTTCTTTTATAAATATGGCTTTCAATCGTTTTTCACGACTTATTAACCCAATGTCAGGTACGGGACAACCACACAGTAAGTATTTTACTTATCTGAAGATATTGAGCTACCTAAAAAGAAACACACACAATATATATGTCAGCACCAAACTTTACAAAAGACAGACACACATGGGTTAACCTATTTTTTTATAATTTTAATTTTGTTAGATTTTATATATCTACATAACAAGATATTTTATTGAATCAGGCGTTACTTTGCGGAAATCCGTTATAACAGATGTAAAATAAGCCTTTATTTTGGCAATTCTGCGTAAGCAGTGTAACTGTTGTGGCAAAAAATCCTCCAAACGACACAGAATGTGACAAGCCTAACTGACGTTCCCACCACCCACCTCTGCGACCAGAACACGAATATAGGAAGAGCTCGGGAAACAATATAAATTGTCACGTTCTTTAATGTGACAACCCTACCTAAAGATCCCACCTCCCACCTCCGCGACCAGATCACAAATAGAGTCCGAACACAGGAAACAAAACCACTTGTCATGTCCTTCGCCAACTTTGTCGAAGCACTCACCACAGAGGACACCAATGAGTGCGATTGGTCTCGGAGGTGGGTGGTGGGAACATCAGTTTAGCTTTGTTTAATTCTGTGTCGTTTTGAGGATTATTTGCCACAACAGTTACACTGCTTACGCGGAATTAGCAAAATAAAGGCTTATTTTACATCTGTTCTACATAACAATTTTAAAATATTGCGGTTATTTGATAGTAGTAAACATTTATAGTTAAAAGGTTTAGGAAAACACTTGGAAGGATATCATACAGGGATGTAGGGAATTTTGAGCAATAAAAAGAAATGTGATCAACTGTGCCTTCCTCCTGTCCACACTCGCAGATAGGAGAATCTCGAACACGTATTTTATGAAGAAAAACTCGGGTACAAACGTGACCAAGCCTTAGTCTACTGACAACAGATATTGAAGTTTTATTCATGGATTGAATCTGATAAAACCATGGTTTTTCTTGAATGCATGGTTGAATAGTTGCATAATGATTCCCTTTTATTAGGCTAGACTGGGCCCAGTTTGTACTCCAGTCATGAAGAAGATCATGTCGAGCTGCCGAAGAAAGATCAAGGGGATGTACACAGAAATGTTCACAGATTCTTTAGCCAGCCCATCTACCACCTTATTATCTTTAATCCCTTCATGTCTAGGTATCCAAGCCAAAACTACCTAAATATTATTAGTAGAGCATTTGTACAATATATCTCTAATTTGAAAAGTGATACTTAGTTTAGCTCTAGAACAGAAATTATTATTTGAAATAGTTTGTAAACAACTGAGTCAGAAAATATTATTGACTTATTAAGCTTGTGGGATTCAATGTACTTAATAGCTTCAAGTATAGCTAGGCTTTCCGCTGTATAAACAGAGGAAATAGGAGAGCATTTATAGGATAAAGCAACACGAAATTTAGGTATGCAGACAGCTGCTCTAACCACGTCAGTAGGGTTTTTTTAGAGGCGTCAGTGTAACCCAGAAGCCAATCTGGGTACTTGTTATTAAATTAACAAAATCTTTAAATAAGCTGTTTGCATTTATAGATTACTTATGAATGCCTATATTTAAGTGTATGTTTGGTTGATGTAGAAGTGAATTGAACTTTGTGTCAAATAATGGTAATTTGGAAGCTTGACATAAGGGTTGGGGTATCTGTGACAGTTTCCTGAGACTATTTGTAAAGCGACGAAGTTGTTTGTGAGACCAGTAGACGACTCAATGAGAGAGGATAATGCTGATAATTTTTGCAAGAGAGGATGGGAAGACAATTGGGAAATTCTATAAATGAATATATCTGCAAAGAACTGCCTTCGTAAATTGAGAGGAGGATCACCGCACTCCATCTGGAGGGCATTAGTGGGTGTAGATTTCATAGCCCCTATTATGATTCTCAAACATTTATATTGAATTATGTCCAGTTTCGATAGAGGAGTTTTGTTGCATGGTTTGATTAAAAATCAACCATAGTCTTAAATGCTACGAATAACAGCATTGTAGACTAGTTTCAGTGCGTACGGATGAGCGCCCCACCAAACCCCTCCAGGCCGCAAGGGATCGGAGTAAAATGATGCCCCTCTCACATTTATTAATAGAGTAGTTCAAATGATGTAAACCAGACATTTTTGAGTCAAATATCATGCCCAGGAATTTTGATTTGGTTAGGACCTTAACAAAATGATTGTCTATTAGAATGCTAATTGGAGGGATAGATCCTTTTCTAGAAAAAACGACAACTTTTCTTTTAACAGGAGATATATGTAATCCATGAGAGTTTAGCCAGTCCTGAAGATAATTTATAGCAGTATTAAGTTTGGCGAAGACATTAGCTAGAGATTTGATATAGATATATGTCATCAGCATATTGGAGAATAGAACAGAAACTGGTAACAACTGTATCTAAATTATAAGAGTACATATTGTATAAGAAAGGACTGAGCACAGATCCCTGTGGGAGGCCTTTGTATATCAGACGGGCGGTAGAGGTAGTTCTTTGGTAGCGGACTATAATTGAACGTTCCATGTAAGGATAGCATATGAAGTGAACAAACTTCGGGGGAACACTCAGATGGAGCATCTTTTGTCTGAGTAAGGGGAGTAGGACGTTGTCATATGCTGACGTAACATCTAAAAAAACCGCAGCTAGGGATTCATTTTTAGAAAATAATAGCTTAATATCTGAAATCAATTTAGAAAGATTATCCATTGTGCTCAGTCACTTCCGAAAATGGAACTGGCAATTAGGTAAAATGTTTTTGTTTTGTATGAACCACTATAGACGGTTTTTTACTTGGTGATCTTTGATAGTGTCGAGGCAAGGGCTATAGGTCTGTAAGACTCCGGCAGCAAAGGATCATTTTGATGTTTTAATATGGGGATAATTAATTAGAGTTTCCAGTTTTTTGGAATGATTCCTGATTCAAAGATTTTATTAATCAGTTGAAGTATATGATTCTGGTAAACTGTTCCATACACTGTGATATGTCATTAGAAGTAGTAGTATCAGAATTAGAAAATGTGCCTCTAAATTTTCTGATGTTCTGAAAAATTGTTGTTGCAAGAGTTTGTGGGGCCAGACTTTCACAAATTTTGACCCACCCTTGCTTTTTCTTTTTAGAGCACAAACGCTTAAACTTTGCATTGTTGTGCTTGTAGGATAAAAAGTTTTCTAATGTCATAGAAGAGCAATACAGACGTTTAGCTTGTTTTCGTTGTCGGACTAGGGCAGTGCATTCAAAGTCCCACCAGGGAGGAGAACATATTACACCATTATTAATGTTTTTAAGTGGGATATGAGCATCAGCTGCAGTAATCAGAGCAGAGTAAAACTGCTGATAGGTTATATCGATGTTGCTATTCTGAATAGGAGGGATACATACTGGTCTGAAGCTCTTGAAAATGAATCCCAATCAGCACTAGCCAACCTATACTTAAGGAGAGCAGGAAGTTGTGGTTGAGTAATATTAGATTTAGGTTTAGATATGATGATAGGGATCTCTCTATCATCATATCCACCATCTGTGA
>NJDC01057882.1:0-37113 GCA_002245475.1 Calephelis virginiensis
CGCCACAAAATTTATTTTAGTTTACTGGCCCGAGACTGGATTTTTTTTTATTTATCGGCCCCGGTCAAAAAAGTTTAACCACCCCTGGTCTACCCGCTGTAAATGTTGAATACGAATGTTAAAAAAAAATGTTAAGTTTTCTAATATTTCGCTTTCATAAGAACTTTCTCTTGGCAATGACTTACTCAAGAAAAAAAGAATTAGCGAAATTGGTGCAATGTTCAGGTGTGATGCGACGAAGAAGGAATTGAACATTCATTTTTATAGTTACGATAATGTTGCTAGTACCAAAATAAACTTTTCGCCATGTTAGTCCGAGTCCTCTGAGTAGAATAAACCATGCGCCTCTCTGCCAGGCAGCTCGTAAGATGCGAGAACTGGTTAAAATATAGGTCATCGCTTACAAGATCACTGGTGGTAGAGTGCTTTGGAGCAACTTCTCCGAGTAGGGTACCACCGTCTTATCTATTACTGCCGCCATAATTTTTCTGTCCTGTTCCGGCCCCGAGGGTAGTTAAGGCGGTAGCACTTGCACAATTGACCTAACATTGCAGTCACAGGGCAGATACGCACCTATTGCATCAGGATCATCAGGAGAGCCTAGAGATTGCTCGCTGACCTTTTCACATAAAAAAACTGGAGTCACAATGAACTGTGTCCTTGACGCTTAATCTTAAACGCTTAATGTAATGAATGTTTGCCCCCTTGAGCAGTAAATAATAAGTTCGTCGGAGTAGAGGTCTTCTACTAGGTTACATTGTATATTTAGGTGCTATTGGTACGGCGCTATCATCTGGCTAGGACGATAGACACAAGTCACAGATCTACCAGCTACGGAACACGACAGTATCAAATTCTTTCCTATTGATTTTTTCTGCTAAAATTTTCGCTATACGTTTTTTGTTATGTGAAAGGTCAGTGAACAAGCACACGGATCCCCTGATGGTAAGAGATAACCGTGGCATATAGACGCAATAGATTCTACAGGTCCATCGCTGTCCTGTGGACGGGATGTTAGACCTATTCTGCAAGTCTACCGGCTACTCTACCCTCTTGGCCGGAACATGGCTGAGTGATTATGGCGACAGGAATAGGTAAGCCTGTGGATCCCTTCCCGGGTAAGCTGCTGCATACCACTTTACCACCAGTGGTCTTGTTAGAATGGGACGATACATCCATTTTGATTGGCTTATTAGTGTTATTTATAATCAATGGATTGTTTATAAAATTAAGATGTCTTATATTTAAGGAGCTATGTGATTGGGCAGTGCTGCGCGAACGGAACCGCGGTCGTAGTCAAGTTAATGTATCCAATACTCAGCACTTGGTGAAATTATACTATATAAACTTATTTTATTATATATTCACAAAATTGTAAACATAATACCTGAGAAATTTTCTATTTATTATTTTGGAAATATTTCTGTCTGCCAGTTTTAATTTCTTATCCACGAAAGGAGTATTACGATAGATTTGCTACCAAACAAGCACTGTTCAAAGAAAAAACTAAAAGGTTACTTTGAAAGGACCGGCCAAATTTTAATTTTAGGGAGGAAAGGCTTTAATAGTAATGCATTTTTAATATTATATTGCCAAATTGTTATATTCACTTTTATAAACATTCATTTAAAACAGTCCGCAAAAATGCTTCATTTGCTGTCACGCTAGTCGTACCTAGTACGAGTCATGACGCCACCAGCCAGGGAATGCGACTGCGTGTGCTTGGTGGGAACCAGTTTTGTGCTTTGTGTACGTTATAACCACGAATCTTGTATTTTGCCTTGGAAAAAAATCATAAATTGTTTCTTTCTTTAAATTTTTAATGACTTCATAGAATGAAAGTGTTATCGATTCCGAATTGTTTCTCAAAATTTGGTTGGTACTTTAAATGCCAACCTGTATAAGTATATAGCACTTTGTACATCCCGATCAAGGAAATCTTGGAAGTCTAGTACGTTGTCTATTTTTTAATACTATAACATTCTCTATTTTTTAGCGAAAGCCTGATTAAAATCAAACATTCCGAGCCCATCCAAACAGAAAGACAGAAATACTAAAACTTGAATTAAATTTTGTGATGACCAACAGAAATACGATAGAGATAGCAAACACAAATGACGTCAATCGACAGCTATTTGATGTACACTTTTCCATTTTGAGTTGGCCATTGAGATACGTAATCAGCACCCTGTTTCGACTCCTACGAATATTCGAACAGGGGAAGGCAATTGTGTAATGAAAATATTTGTCAGTGTATCTGACTGTAAGTGTTTATAGATATCGTTGGCGAAATACTATTACCAATAAGACCATTGAAGATATCCACCGCCTTATCTGTAGGGTTACTCTTGAATCTCGATTTAATGCGAACTGGAAATTGGAATCGGATTTGTGTCACTTTTTACTCTTGAAAACAAAATTAATGAATAATTAACAAAAAAAAGAATATAAATATAAAAAATAATTGTTACAACGAAATGTTATTAGTACGCTACTATTGCGCCCAAGAGTACAAAATGACACAAATCCGATCCTAATTTCGAATTTGCATGAAATCGAGATTCATGAGTAACCCTACTGTTCCTGTCGCCATAATGATAGAGCCATAAATCCAAATAAAATTATTTAATTTGCAATTTCCCGCCAAAAAATGTATACGTGTGGCGTGACAAAACAGGCAAAATAGTGCGCTATGAATGAATTGGACTTACCGAAAGTTAAAACTCCAAAATATATCCATCTCCACACAACACACACACACACACACACCACTAAACTGTTTTATTAGCACCAACAACACACACACTACTAAAAACTCGACGTACATTTCGCTTCGTAACCGAAGCATCATCAGAAGAATTCGACTGCACTCCACGAAGATACTCCACGCAGATACCCAGTATCTGCCTAGCCATTCATAACGCACTATTTTACCTGTTTTGTCACGCCATAATACGTATACATTTTTTGGCGGGAAATTGCAAATTAAATAATTTCATTTGGATTTAAGTAAGGATTTCCGCAAAGTAACGCCATCTTCTATCAATTTTGATAGTCATGTTTCTGCCCGGAGAGTAGGATAGCCGGTAGACTTGGACATCTCGGTAACACGACCGCGGCGCAGCTATAATGTCTCTCGTATCTTTGGGGCTGCATCTTTTGGGAACCATTTGCTTATTCGCTGTCTTATCTTATAAAAAAGTGATACCCATACTACTTTCATATAATATGCTTATTTAAGGGGTTAGATCAATTTGTGTAATTTGCCCAGAGGTAAATTTAAATATTTCCAGGCTCGTAATTACATTCAGTCGCTGCCGGCGCTGAACAGGCGCGACTTCCGCGAAGTGTTCCGCGGCGCGAACCCTCTCGCGGTCAACTTGCTGGAGCTCATGCTGGAGCTGGATGCTGACAAGTGAGTCATTTTGAAATTCTCTGTAGTCTGAGTGAGTTTTTGCACGAATTTACTTAACTGCGTCTAGACGATCGAAATAAATGTATGAACTTATTTAGTCGTTTCAAATATCCGCTAGAGGCGCTATCCTTGGGTCGTTTAAAAGCCAGCGCGATAGTGGACTACATTCTTTCAAAAACTGACACTCGTGCTCTGGTTATAAGGCTAACAATCATTACTCTCCAGCTGAGTTGGCAACCGAGCTAACGGGCACTTGATAGTAAGTTATCGTTGCGCATAGACATATGTAGACCCCACACAAATGTTGCGAAGTCGAAAAAAGAGATTAATGCGCCTATTGAATTACAACTATAGGAGAAACTTTTTTTAAGTGAAGAAAATGTGACTTTTATTAAGTGAAAAAAACACAGCGTCACAAATATCCCGCGTATATCGGATACGTCACAGATCCGTTGCCGACCTTAAATAAATAAGTACGCTTATTCTTGAAAGGTTTATAGGTCAGGAAGTGGGTTTGGTAGTACGACTCAAATTTCGTCTATAACACGCTGTAAACGAACACCAAATGCCGATATAGTGGACTACTGAAATTGACTATGACTTTGTAATAGGAATAATGGCAGAAAAATAATAATACCGTCCCATATTGGACATGAAAATAAAAAAAATCCCATACACCACGCATAGAGAAACTTACTTGTTTTTTAAGTAAACCATTCTTTAGTCGAGTTACTAATTAAGAGTGGTAAGAGTACAAATTGTACAAAATTCAGAATCAGAAAAACCTTTGCTATCGTAGACTATACAGAAGGCATTTATGCATGTCAGCTTTAAAGGCTACCACCGGATCGGAATCGCGGCCAAACTTAGATCCGGCAAAAGAAACTCTAAATTTTATATCGCAAAATTTGCCCCAAACTTGATTGCGTAAATATTAATAATTGAGTTTTAAGACATCAATGATCAAGGCTTATTCATTATAAATAAACGTAAAAGAAGAAGAATTTTAACTTTTAATGTACAGAATTATTTACTTAAGGGGCCATGTATGCTAAAATACGTCAACAATATACTGTTTTTTTCACACAAAGCAATTATGGATCTTGGCGACAAAAATACACAAGATTAACATTAATAATGCTTTATAAGACTAGTGTTTCCAAAACACGATTCATTTCACTTTGCTCGATAGAAAAAAATAAAAAAGTTAACCCTTTTTTGAAAGCAAAACTCAACTGTCTACTTCAATTATGAAATATATATTATACATATAACCCTAATAATAAATATTATACCTAAAAGATGACTGTTTCAGTTTTTAAATTTTTTTCAAATTACTTTTATAGTGTCAAAAATAGTGATTTGGCGCTTAAGACATTTACTTTAGAGCGCAATATTTCATAGTAATCATGGAACGGGCGAGTGCGTTGATTGGCTATTCTGGCTGACTAAGTATGGGGCCTTAATTGGTCGTTAACTTATTTAGTAATTAGAAAAAAAAAATTGCAAAATAATGATAACTTTTGTACGGACCCATAAGTTCTGAAGTTTAGTAATCGGCGATTTAGATGTTGTATGCTTGCTCTGTCTGTAGACGTATAACTGCGGAGCAGGCGCTCGCTCACGAGTATCTGGCGCAGTACGCGGACCCGACTGACGAGCCCGTCTCGGCGCCCTACGATCAGAGCTTTGAGGATATGGACCTGCCCGTCGACAAGTGGAAAGGTGAATATATATTTCAAAAAACTCCCAAAAACATCAGTTACACATTAAACCATGATTTTAGATAACGAACCGAGCCAAAAAAACGGTTATCTGTACCATAATGACCAAAAATACTGACACTTTATTCCAGTTAAAACTCTAGCAATAAAAAAGCCACATTTAATACAAACGGTGAAGCTGGAAACAAACTATCGGACTCGGCTGACGGCCGCGACTGAGCAAATTATCGGACGTAAGTCGCGGACGTGACCTTGAGCGTTCGGACGTCTAAAATATATCTGGCGCGGTGGATGTTTATGTCAGCCGTAAGCGTCCGCGGACGGTATGTGCACACTTGTAAGTCGTGGCTGATAATATGTTTCCAGCCTGACAGAACTAACCATTTGTAGATAGGTTATTAATATTGGCCGTTAATCAATTTTGATGAAACACAGATTAACGGCCAATGTTAGTAATGTATCTCTAAAGATCGATATCAATCTAGATAGCTGCGTATCCGCCGGCCTATCCTACACCTAATTGCCATGTTTATCCTGTCCATTAATATGTTGTTGGCAAGCGATAACATAAAAATGGATCAAAATATCAATCTTGGACAGCAAGTTTTGGATTAGGATTGATTATTAATATTGGCCGTAAGCTGGACTAGAATTTAGGTTGGAGACATATTCTTTTAATGGTAAAAGCCGAGGTTCCTTTGAAACATGTAAATTTTAGAATAGAATATTTTAGAATTTAGGTTGGAGTCATATTCTTTTCATAGTAAAACCCGAGGTTCCTATGAATTTCACTTTGTCCTTCCAGAGCTCGTTTGGAAAGAAGTGGTAGAATTCAAGCCTCAACCGCAGCACATGAGCACCGTCGTTGGCGTGAACCAGTAGTAATTTGCAACTGCTAGCTGTAAGTCGCCTTTAAGTGAACGGCAATAATATAACTAGTTACCGTAGGACTTTGATCAATCACTACTAGATTAAACATGCTCGAAAAAAGCAAAAGTTTTGGGGTTGTAAAGACAACAATTCTTTTGCGTTTCGGAGTAGTTTTTACTAACGCAATCAAGTAACAATGTTAACAGTAGTCCCCAATTAGTTTTTTTAATCAGTAATTACTCGATAAACGGTCAACTATAGTACAAGTAACGTCTTAACCGTTTCAGCTCAAATTCTACTAAATTCTTATTTGCCTACGTACATCGATTTCAGATTATCAACTGGGACCAAATTGTCTCATTTCGCCCTCGTTTTTGACACTATGTAAATTCTTAAGCAGCTATTTGTTAAATGAGATATGATAATGAGACATACAAATTACAATTACATAATTTTTGTATTTTTTGCTCTCAGTTATGTGCTTTCGAGAATATCCTATAATGGCAATTTTTAATTCTCTGAAAAAAATCTTAAAGAAAAGGGAAAAACAGTGTAACTGTAGATTAGTTATTGATTATAGGAGAAAATAACAAAACGTCCTAATTTAATTGCGGTTTGAACAACGTCAAAACTGCACTGTAGTAGTTGCTCAAAATCATAAAGAAAGAAAAGTAATGTATTATCGAAATAAAATATTTTTCTGAAAGTGCAAATTTTATTCATTAATTATCGAAAAGGTATTAACTGAACATATAGAAAAATATAAAACTACAAATTGACTATTGTATTTGTTCCAGTGCATACATAATCTAGTCGTAACTGCTTATCGAAGTCGTAGAAAGTCAATTCAAATACGTATAGAATTGTAACGGCCTTTGCAAAGAAGCAAGATTTTCTGATAGTTGTTCATTTTCTATGCCTTATTTACATAGGAATTGTTTTTTTGTGAACTATTTAAGTTTACCAGTATTTTTCGACTAACTTGTAAAGGCTCTAAAGGGTATTGTTAAAAACAATATCATATATTTATCGGTCAGTATATAACATGTATTGTAAAAACTGAAGTATGCGCTTGAGTGATTTTTGTTGGCCCTAAAATTGTCGTGTTTTGAGTGAGTTTTGTGTGAAACGCTGAGCTCTCCCTAATGAATTTTATTGGTTTTATGAAAACCTATGTTATATGGATTTATTTATACGTAAATAATATGTACATTGGCCTAATGATTTTTGAAAATAATTTTATACTTGAATTTAATAATTATACTACATCGAAATGGGTTAAATTAAAAATCTAAATAACCCTATCTAACATCTGCTTTTTGGATTGTAATATTTCTTATATTTTTAAGTAAAGTTAATATTGTAATGTTTTACAGTTTATATAAAAACAATCTTAATTGTGCGTGAAGTTGTACCCTTACATGTAGGTTCTTCAATTTTTCCCAAATTTAAACATTTGAATTAAATGTAAATTAAGTAATAGTCAGGTAATTTGTATGATAATATTTTATATTTCTATAGACCATACAACAAAATTCTTATCCATAAATATTTTTTTAGATATCCATTAAGACCAATAATGTAATAATAAGATTTTTATCACGATACCTAAATAAAAAAATAAAATCCGTCGGAAATGTATGTGAACAATTGACAAACGTCGACAAGTTACACTATTAATAAATATTGTATGATACCTCTGTACAACAATGTTACGCAACGCAAAAAGGACATTCTCAAGATCAAAAGTTCCGAAACTGTGAAAAAAAGGAAACACCCGCCCAATTCCTTTTTTTTTATGGAACCTCATATCAAATGAATACAAATCATAGAGACTAACGTATATTACAAAAAAAGTATTTTATCTTTCAAATGAAAGAAATTATTTTACTGTTTAATAAAAAAAAATCCTTGATGTTTAATGTAATGTTCCATAATTTACACAATTATATTATTTGGGAAAGCATACAATCTTGATATAAACTTGTTTTTGTAAAGTGTAAACTGAAAACCTAGCTGCATATTAACAATAAGTATAAATTACTGGGGGAAAACTTGACGACATAGGGGATATGAAACTTACTCTCAGAATCGCTGTCCTAGACAGTTTCGACGGATTATATTATGTACATTGTATATTTTTTTAACGAGTGAGATATTGGTCAGCATATGACTTCGTTGATTAATATTGTATTAATATAGTCTGCTTCGTGCTTAAATAGAGCTTATTTTTATAATGATTGAGCACAGCAAAATTTACCAAGAAAGTTTTCTGTGAGGTGGTATTCTGGTAATAGATTTTTTGTTTTATATTAGAGACAAACCTAATTTTGCCAGATTGAATGAGATATTTACTGAGTAATAGCGCTTATAAGAGATAAGCAAAATATTTCTTAATAATGTTCATGCTTGGTATTCATATATGTTTGTAATAACGTATGCAGTCCCCTTATGTAAACCAAATTTAGCTTCAATTTGATACAAAATGTTTTTAAAACAAGTGGTAGTATTTTACATGATTTTAACTATTAAAGCTTGAAAAATTAACGAATAATTAACGAAACGATAATAACTGCTGAAAATCAGTTTTCGCCAAGCGCAAGAATGCTTGAGCACTTTTTATACGTCAAGTAAATAATATGTAACTTATTTCATTAACAGCCAATATTAATAACATATCTAAAGATAAAGATAGGCCTTTCAGGGTTTTGTTGCTAAGATATTTTTGTTGATTATTGGAAAATAACAGTGGTTACTTGGCAACTGATCTAAAATGGCACAATCTCTTATCTTAGATAGGTTATTAATATTGGACGTAAGATTACAGTTGAAAATAGATTAGCATGTTTGTACACCAGGCAGATGTCACCAAGCGAGCTGAATAAGTGACAACAGTGCTTGAGTATTTAATAATACAGAAGATAGCTGTATTTGAAGTCGATTCTGACCCACATTGGTAGTAATTCTGTAGCGCACCTACTGCACTAATTTCAAATGATCGCTATCTTTTTTAACGAAAGTATTAAAGAGAGAAAAATTGTTTAGTGACGTCAGATTAGTTTGTACATGACAATTCTACAAACGCCTAATCTATCCAAGTTTAGTTAAAAATGTGACATGTTAATATGTCCGCACTAATTTGACATGTCTAAAATGTTGCATACGTGCTGTTAAATAAATACACTTAAAATAAGTTTAGTTAGCGCTCAGCACAATACTACCCTTGTTTAAACTTTTTTTAGATGTGTGCTATTTTTCTAATGAAATAAAAACAAAGATCGAATCTTTTTGACATGTCAAACTAGTCACGACATAATTTGTACAGGTGTGAACCACAACATTCGTCGTATAAATTAAACGTATGTGTAAAGGCGCGTTTTTCACGCGACTTTACAATCTGACAGCACTAGACATGTTTTGTACCCTTCTATTACTTGAAAAAACATAGCGATAAAATTAGTCAAATGTGCGCAGCCAACAAATATATTTTTAAAAGTGCTGCATATTTTTTTACTGTTGCAGCTAATGATTAGGTTAACTAGTTGTACTCGGTATTATTTTATTAAATAAACCCTAAGGATTT
Organism: Calephelis virginiensis; assembly: GCA_002245475.1. NCBI lineage: Eukaryota > Metazoa > Arthropoda > Insecta > Lepidoptera > Riodinidae > Calephelis > Calephelis virginiensis. Next base: position 9,593 of record NJDC01057882.1, read on the forward strand.
ATTCATATAAATTATATATTTGTTCTCATTTCAAATTGTCAATATGTGGAAGTTTTACCAAGTGCCGATTATTAAAAGCACTCAATTTATATTTTTGCTTTACTAGCAAATAAACAAACAGTAGAGCAATTTTATTAACCTATCTAAGGCAAGAAATAGAGCCACTTTAGATCATTTCCATTTTGGTTGCCTGTTATTCAAACATAAAAATATGTTAGCAACAAAACCTTAGTAGATATATCTCTATCTGTAGATAAGTTTTTGGAGCTGACCATACGAGAACACTGACAGTAAACTCAATCTATTAAGTATTAACATAAGCAATTCTAAGAAAAGTAAAAAAAACGGGTTGCACTCCGGGAGTGCCGGCAAAAGTGATAACTTGAATATTAACGTTGTGCATTTTTGATATTTAGGAATGGTTAGGGAATAATTGTGCACGAATTGCTTTAATTATCGGTATGAAAGTACTATTATATGGTAGAATACAATATTCATTTATTGCGCAATCGTATACATATAAACATGACAACAAGAATATTCGCGCAAGCGCCCTGCGCCTTTTTACGAATCAGGTCCCGTGTCCTGACTCGAGTTTAGAAGTTTTTACCCATTCGAAAAAAAGAGCGCAACGCCGATAGAAGTTTTCACTTCAAAAACGTTAGTGTCTCGATGAGGTTACTTTACCAATAGTGTTCTCCTGTTCTATAACAAATGCCTAATATTTTGCTCAGTGTTGAGAGGTGTGCTGTATAAAATTGTTTTACGTCTATATATTTTATCTGATGATTTTAGATTATTTAAGATTTGCCACAATGCGAATGCACTAATGGATTTTTTTAACAAGACGCCATCTTGTTAGCTATTTCCCACGATGAGGATTGCGCTCAAAATTGTAAATAAACGCTATATTTAAAATATATTCTGAATTATATCTCGCGTAGGCAGAGATTCATGCTACGAAACGATAGACTTGTTTCTGTTTTTGATATTACCTAAGTTTTGCTAACTGGAATGAATTTGTAATTTATCATCTGTGGCATTTTAAGAATCTGCACAAAATCCTTATCGTGGAGGGTTAAAGTATTGTTGATTAAATTAGTTTTAATATTATGAGTGAATACAAGTTTACCTCAGAAGTATTTTTTATTTTTACATTAAATCCGAATCATAACTACCTATCGCCTCTGTGGTCTAGCGGTTCAGTTGTCGGTTCATGAGGTCCCGGGTTCGATTCCCGGGTTGGACAAGAAAAAGAAAATTGGGTTTTCCCAATTTTCTAATAAAAAAATTGCTCGGAATTAGAGATGTGTCCGGTTGGAGCTAGGCTTGCCACCTATCACATTGTGAGACTTAGTGTACCCTTGTTGTACCTCTGCCTACCTCTTCGGGCATATGGGCGAGAAGATGCTTTTTTTTTCATTACTACCAGTAGGTACTTCTTTTTGCAGAGTCGAGCATAAGTTAATAATCAGTACCAACATGACCACCTCGGACCCACCGCCTTACCTGCTCCTGCTGCCATGACTGTGTCATGTTCTGGTCCGGAGTGTAGTGTAGCCGATAGACTAGTACCCTGGCCATAGGACAATGATGGACATAGATGGTCCTATGGTATCTTTATGCCACGCAAACGGGTCTCTTCAAGAGACTACATCTTACTGTGGTCTTTAAAGACGCATTTCCTGATAAGAAATACACATAGATATCAAAGAATGGTGTGACCGATCTGGTGGTATGGTCGATGTAAAATAAATGTTTTAAAGAGTATTAACAAACCCCCTTTAAACCTGCACAACTTCAACAATCAGGTTTAATTTTTATGTTATCCTATAATATTTAAAGTAAAACCAGTCTGTAAAAGAAATGTTTTGAGTTGTCAAGTGGCTATCGAATAACATACATTTTTAGGGTGGCAGAAACGCACAAACACCAGAGCCCTTACCATGAGTTTAGGACTTGTCAAGTTTATTATACTTGCTACTGTCTGTAAATTATTTGTATGATGCAAGATAAACTTTGACCAGCGCCTCTATTAGTAATTAAGATAAACACCTTTTAGACCAAGTGTCATCTAGATGACATAGACACCTTACCGAACGTAATCTGTAACAACTCATGGTGAAGGCTCAGTTCGTTCGCCGTATTGCCTTTATAATATTGTGGGATAGACCGAAACGAGAGGTAATAAACTAGTCCATACGCGAAGCGAAAATCTGAAATGTTATTTTAGCATTTCTGTTATTGAGTTATTGCAGCGGTTATTAAATCATAAGTCGCAATATCACTACAAATTTAATTAATATATAAAAAAAAAAACTTAAAAGTATTAGAAATGCAGTAGACTTCCCTGACAGCCTCGTTGGTAAGTCTCTGGATTTTTTTGATATAGGAAGGCAAACAACAGACGTATTTCCTTATAAGAAATTCACGTCGCCTAGAAACATCAAAGGTGGTAATGGTGCGTTGCCAACCTGGAACGGGATGTTAGGTCTCGAGCAAATGTAAGTTTACCGACTACATTACCCTCCTAACCGGAAAATGTCAAAGGCAAGCACCGAGTCAAGCAACAAAAAAAAATTGTTTTTTCCAATTTTCTAATAAAAAAATGTTGCTCGGGATTGGAAATGTGTGTTGGCCACTTGCCACCTATCACATTGTGGGACTTAGTATCTTCGGCTAGTTGTGGGTGCCCTGGTTGTACCTCTGCCTACCTCTTCGGGGATATGGGCGTGAAGATACAGTACAGTCTATTAATTTGTTCAACGGTATTAATTGATTTTTGGCCGCTGATGTTCAATTCGAAATTGCGCCCGACCACGTGCTACGAGTGAAACACAAACAATTCTTACAAAATCATATAATTTGTTATCTGTGGAGTTAAATATTTCTTTTAATTCCGTTTCTTAACCTATGAAGAGGATTGATTGTTTAGGACTTCAATATGAAATATCATACAAATTAATTTTAATACTAGCGAACTTTGTACCGCTTGAGATTGACAGCTACTGACTGTAAGGGAATAATTAAATTTTGTTCTTCCTATTTTCCCTGCAATTTTTCTATTCACATGACCTGACGCTAGCACAACGAAAAATAATTAGCAAAATTGACGCATCTGTTCACGCGTGATGCGATGACCAATGAAAATACGGATTCATTTTTTAATACCAGACTAGCGGCCTGCCCCGGCTTTGCACGGGTATAAAATAAACATATAAACCTTCCTCTTTAAACACTATCTATTAAAAAAACCGCATCAAAATCCGTTGTGTAATTTGAAAAATTTAAGCATACCTAGGGACAGAGAAAGCGACGTTGTTTCTTTTTTTTATACCAGATACTCTAGGTATAGGATTGGGGGTGCATAAGTTAAACTACAACAGGCACTAACACTATGAATGTACATTTATTCCAGTAATGATCATTTTACATTTAGAAAATATGAAACATTAAGTAATAGGGAAATATACACTGGAATCATTTTGCCAAACTCCCTACTTACATCACAGAAATTAAATAAATCAGAAAATAGACACAGCGAAATTCATAAATAATTAATTTATATAATTGTAGAGATGATTATAAAACTCTACAAGGTAGAAGAAAAATAACCACAAATAGGATTTGAACTTTATGTACAATATGACACATTAAATATTCTATTAGGCTTCGATTAAAGTGAACTACTGAAAAGGACCCTCAGTTAAATGCAATTTTACTTTAATAATTCATTGTATCACCGCAAAAAACAATATTACATAATAATTTAAGGGCAATTAAATTGCGAAAAGCCGACTAACTATTTCATTAGGTACCAAGTCGCGATTTGATAATTCTTATTTCGAAAGATTGATGACTGTGACATGGTCCTACATAAATTTTATCAAGATCCTACTGGTTGCTTTAAGTACCACTAGACCAAGTCGGGAACATGATCTATCTTTCTAAAAAAGGAATCATCAAAATCGTTTGATTATTTAGAGTAATTATAAATTAGAGGTAACAAACATACAAAAAAAAACACTCGAAAATCTTCTTTTTTGGTTTTGGTTAAATATGTTGCGGCTCGATTTAAACAGTAAGACATGACATTAATTAAATTTTGTAACTGTACACATTCGGACTGTCTCTTACTTGTACTTTGCTTGTTTTGATAGAATTTTAGGCCCATACAGTAATTTATTTCACTCGAAACTATTAGGCAACGGTAAACGAACAAAGCTTAGAAACTAACTTTTCGATACTGCTATGCAAATAAACATTAGGAAAGGTTATCCCTTAGGTCTAATAATTGTGTGTTGACTATAAACAAGAGCCGTTTAGTGTTGCCAGCTTTCCGGATAAAGTGGGGTAAAATTAAGATTTTGTGTCTGGAGTCTTGCGTCCAAATTTCATTAGAATTTAAAATTTGTTAACTACAATCAGAATAACTGCTTGTACATAATATCACATTCATACTTTTGTTGTGACTCTTGATTATTTTAGTTGCCCAGTGGTGTACAAATTCTTAGCCAAATGGGCTAGTCGGTCTGGGTAACCTAACATTTAATTACCTGGCAACCCTACTCACGTTTTTCAGTTTGAAATTGCTTCTAAGCAAAATTTACACTTTTATAATGAAATCTTATACTTTAACATTCACTGTAGTATTTCAATAATTAAACAATTTAACTAGATGATTGAATAACATAGTAGAAAAATAATAGTACGCTACCAATTCCAACACCAAACCAAACTGAGTAACTCAACCTGTATAATAAATTTGTTTAATTTATTATTTTGAATAATAATTTATTATTAACGCATTTATGTGTATCTTCATAAGCCGATCCAAACAGTGAAACCTTAAATTTCTTCAAAATATTTTGTACTCGATCACATATCGCTAAGCATAAATTATGTTTTCATGCTTTATTCGTTCATCGCTTTTAGGTACCCGCTTAATTTGATCCGTAGATCCCATTTGATAAGCTAAAATCAAACATGTTTTATCTACAGTCATGAGATCTGCCTACACAGATAATATGAAACAGTTAATAAATTACATCACAATGATCTACAGTGCTGTGGACGTTCTGGTGATGGTTAAATTTAAAGGTATGTTGTCTTCAGAATCTGATTCCTCTGAACCACTGCAATCAGTTTGTTGCGTTTCTGAACCACTTTCTGTGGTGCCTTCTTCGTCAGAATTTTCAGTATCCTCTTTCTTATGGCTATTGTAGGAGCCACTGGCCCGACTATTTGGTGCGGAGGTTGCCGACGAAGACGACGACTTGGAATTACATTCATTAAGTTTCCTGTGAATATTTATAACAACACTTTTCAGTCTTTTACTCTCGCGGCTCAACCGGCGGCTAGTTTTCTCTAGTTTACGTTTCCTGCTTTGTGATGTACCACTGGTACCGGGTTGGTCCAACGAAACTTCGATTTGAGCTTCTGTGACGTTCGAGGCGCTCGAGTCGCTCTGCGGTCTCGACGATTTCACGCCTTTGCCCAAATAAGACTTACATTTACTCACTTTAACTTTACTATAAACAATTTGAATGTTTTTAGTTTTAGGTTGCAGGCGTGCATTACGTTTGTTTTTCCTTTTACGTTTCCCTTTGGATTTACTTCGAGATTTCTTTGTCCTACTGCTCTCATCACTCGAACTAGAGGATTCGCTAGATGAGGTGGAAGAGCTCTTGGAGCTCGACGAGGAGTTGGAGGGAGTGTAGCTGGAGGTGGAGGACGAGCCTGTCCCGCTGGGGGAGCGTGCGGCCGGAGAGGGTGTGCGCCCCTTGTCGGGGGTGGCGGTGGCGGTGGATTGCTTCCGCTTTTTGCGCCGCGGAGGTGAGGGTGTGTAAGTACTAGTTTCACTGTCAGAGTTTGGAGGCGCCTGCTCATTCTGTTTCTTTAAAGTAAGTTTCACGAGTGGTGGTGCCCTGTTCTCCTGGTTCTCACTAGGCTGTGGTTGCTCCGCTTGTGGAGGTGTATCTTGAACGATAACATCACTATCCGATCCGAGCAAATCTACGACTTCCGGAGTTCTATCTTGTGGAGGTTTTATATATCCCACTACCATTACTTCTGATGAGTCATCGTCTGAATCGGATTGTGATATAGTTTCGATGGTAATTACGTTGTTTTGAGTCGTGGAAGGTTCTGGAATGTAGTTTTGAGGGTAGACCGGGGCCGGGAGCCTCGACGGGCCGGGGGGCGGTTCGGCCGGTTCAGAACTAGAAATCATGACAATGTCAGAATCGGCACTCCCATCTGATTCAGAACTTGAAATTACTTCGTTAACCATTGTGGATATTCGCGTATCAGTCGTGTATTGCACATTACGATCGTACCCAGCCATGTCATATGGCGTGGAAGCGAAGCAATACAGTTCGTGAAGAAAATGCTCCGTTCTGTCGCCGAAATAGCGTTGCATGGCCTCCCTAAATTCTGTGGAGTTAATGTGGTACTGCGGTAGAAGTTCCAAGATGCGAGACATAACATATGATATATGTCCCACATTCTCATTGAGCAAGTAGTGGAGTTCTCTGTTCAACCACGGAACTAATCGGTGCATCTGTGAATCATTGTATCTGCAAATGAACAATTTACTGTAAATATCACTTGGATGATAAAAATGTCATGTTTAAATTACAATAAATGCAGTCCCCTACCTCACCTATTCCTGCCATTAAATCGTTAACATATTTTCAGTGCTGAAAGGTACTGACCTGTAGAACTCCGGTGAGCAGGCCCTCAGCCGGCCGGTGAAGTCGGGCAACGGGCGAGCCCACAGATTGTACCGGTAGACGGAGCGACGGAAGGCGGCAGGCGAGCGGCGGCGCGGCGGCGGGGGGGAGGGGAACATGTCCGCCATCGGGTAGTACCGCGTCAGCACCTGCTGGAGCGCCAGCGTCTCGCGCCGCGGCAGTGTCAGCGTTGTCCTAGCGCATACCAAACACACATTTTAACCTATCAAAGACCTAAAACATTCAGTAAAATGTCTTAAATGACTCATTCATGCCTCAATGATATGTCTAAAATGTGTTTAATCGGAAGGCCTAATAAAATCTGTAAAAGTACCTTCGGGTTGTAGGAGTAAAAATTAATCATGAAGTACTGGCTAATTAAGTTTGGCTGACTGGGATAAACGTAAAAAAATCGTGGAAACATTAAAGTATGTAACACACTTCAAACGATAATTAAGCGTATTCTTTATCAAGATCGTTATAAGGTAAACAAAACGGCTGAACTTCAACCTCTTGCATCTACTGCATTAAATTTAAAAGCCTACAGCAAAATACATGTTCCTATCGACACTGGAATCCAAACGACGTTTATAATTAGAGTTTATGCTTAACTCTTTTACCAAGGCTTTTATAATAATCGCAATTACAACGGCTTCCAAACTAAGCTCTTGGAGACTCTAGGGACATATACCCCGACACTTTGAACTAGATGTTAGCTTACTCGCCTAATCCCACCAATCAACCGCGTGGCTTGATTTTGATTCCTGACGAAGGTATGTATTTGTGTGATGAAATTTAGGTCTGTATGTGTCTAGGTGGGTTTATTAAATTTATTTCAGTATCTATTCAAATATTGCTATGTATTATAATCGTTGACCAATGATTCCTCCAACACAAGTATATAATATGCTTACTTGGAGATTACATTCAATTTGTATTATTGGTCTAGGGACATTTATTTACCAATATGAAATCTATTATACATATGCATTATAAATTATTGTTATCAGGTTGGAAGTAAGCTTTATACGGTCTTTAATTGTTTGATTCCCACTATCCTTGTCTATTTTAAGCATATAGTATGCAGGCGATTTTTACTTTGTCTTATTACTCATGATTTTATAAGACTCTATTGCTTGTTCGATTTTTTGAAAAAAAAAAACACAAATTTCAAATAATGAAAACCTGATCAAATAATCTAGTTATCACATCTTGCTGTGACATATACATATTAATATCTTATTAAAACTACAAAGGACCCGAAATAATGCATTACTTATGTATTTATGGAACGTCTCGTTGGTCAAGGGGCTAGCGTACACGCCTAACTTCACCAGCCAACCGCGTCGCTCAGGCTCAATTCCTGACGAGGGCAAACATTTGTGTGATGAACATTTAGATATCTGCGTTTCCGTGGATAATACACTTATTCTGGTATCTATTTAAGTATTTATATGTAATAGTATCGTTGACTAACATCCATAACACAAGCATACAATTTGCTTACTTTTGGGCTAGATTCAATTTGTGTAACTTGCCCAGGAATATTTATTTATTTATCACAGTGTTTAACATCGTTGGCATAACGATAGTACTCGCCGTTTAATTCAAACCAAAGAAGTGACTAAGATCTCCGTCATAAGACAGTGACGCACCAGTAACATCTATATTGTCTCTAGCGAAGGAGATCCCCCTACTTGTTTGCTATGTTATTTTAGTCATTATATTGAATCATTATGACCGCCTCGTTGGTCGAGTGGCTAGCTGTAATGGACCCCCGCTGGCTGCGAAGGACCAAAGATGTAGTGGACCCCCGCTGGCTGTGAAGGACCACTAAAGATGTAGCGATCCTTACAAGGACCAAAGATATAAATGATCCGGCCTCGAAGGACCAGAGATATAGTGGATCCCTACAAGGACCGCTAAAGGTGGTTACCGATCCCCGGTTCGAGGGACCAGCGTAGGTAGCGGACGTGAGACTTTTTCGCCGGCGATGAGCGTACATGCCTAACTACACCGACTAACCGCGAGGCTCGGGTTCTATTCCCGACGGGGGCAAGCATTTGTGTGATGAACATTTAGATGTCTGCATTTCTGGGTCTGGGTGTTTATTAAATTAATTCAAGTATCTATTTAAGTATTTCTATGTATTAGTATCGTTGACTAACACCCATAACACATGCATATAATTTGCTTACTTTGGGGTTAGATTCAATTTGTGTAGCTTGTTTATTATAAGCTAATACTTTATTTCAATTGTCTTATTATTGTAACATATTATATATTTTAATTAATGACATTACATACCAAATTATTTATTAAATATAGACATTTATTGTTTTTTATCTAAATTAAAAATTTTATTTTTGACATTTAATATAATTCTGTGTTTTATTTGGAATTATGATTGTTTGTTTTTATTTGTAATCGTGTGAATTGACATGCAAGAAAAAAAATATTATTATGTGGCCTACCAAAAACTACGATTGTAACAATACACAAAAGTTATTTCTGTTAGAAGCTAATTGAATACTGTTTCTTTCTTGTAACTTAAACAAAATTTTAAAATGGTAATTTTGAAATTGTGATACATAATTGAATTTTGATTGATTGATTTTAATATAGATTTAAATATTTATACATATTATACTGTGATGGTTGCATGACATGAAAATGGTGAAATAGAATTGAACAATCGTTTTTATAAAACCTCAATGTAACCAACCACCCTGTTTCCCGCAATAAATGATGATTATGATTATATCATTCAATAAAACACGAGTATTCCTCAATACTGAATCAAAAGACAACGATACTGTGTTAAACAAAGTTAAATTTTAAAATTTATTGCCGCAGGGACATATATACACTCCTGTTCCAATTTTATACACATATTAATGCCAAGTCTCTTGCAGGGCTAGCAGGAGTCAAGTGCCAAATGTCGTGATCATTGGGAACCTGCACAGATTTCTCCAAATTCATTACACTTTTCATATAAGCACGTCCGTTTCACAGACTGGACACTAGCCTCGGATATGAACCAATCGATTTTTATCGTGGAAATGTCAACCAAGTTTTGCCTACGAATCTGGGAAAAATATCATTCCACATTCGCATGGCATTTCTGTTTTGTTAATCTTTCATTCGCCATTCTTTCCACGTGATCGAACCAACTAAGCACCCTTTCTCATTTTAACATCAACACTTTCTTTCTATCTCATCCTTTCTCGGATCTCACTGTTATGAATATGATCAGCGAGCGTTAAGCCACCAATTTTCCGTATCGCTTTCATTTCGACAGCATTTAATACATTTTCAAAGACTTTTCTAACACATTCAACTCGCGCTTCCATAAAATAACAGTGGGATTATACAATGACGCAAAGCAAGTCTAGTATCCCGACTCAAAACCACGCTTTGAAATGATTTACCCAGCGCTCCATTTACGCTATTCCTTGCACACAAGTCTCCTTTCTACATATGCGCTGCCCCTCCTATCCCTACTAAAAGCGCTACTAAGATATTAATATCTTAGTAGCGCTAGTATGAAATTAAATTTCATTGTTGTTGTTCCAGCACTTCATCGTTATCTAAAACTCTACGTCCGTTCTGGCGTCGTCTCTTTCGTTTACCAATATTTTTGTTTTCTTAGCAATCAAATGTAAGCCTCTTTGTCTGCCATCATCTTCCATAACTATGACCAGTGTTTGCAGCTCAGATGGTGTAGAGCCCCAAAATACCCATCATCTGCATAAAGCATCCCCATACCCATTTCCACATTCATTGATTAACATTTGTGCAAATCACTACATGGTATAAAGCAAGGTCGCTTCCTTTGTTCCTATGTCCATTTGTATGCTTAAATGTTTAAACTACTCAACGGATTTTGGTACGGTTTTTTAATAGATAAAGTGATTGAAGGGGAAGGTTTATAAGTATATTTTATACCCGTGAAAAAACGGGGCGGGCCGCTAGTATAAGATAAACAAGTGTGCTGACAACACACAACTCTGCTTAACATCCAGCCAAGGCGATATGTTGCCGTCTATACGCATGTGTGCGTGCTTCAGTCTAAATCAGGGTTTCTTCAAGTTGGGTCAATGGACTACTAAGGGGTCCATGCTGTGATAGATACCCTGGTCCGTTAACGTTCTTAAATTATAATTATATTTTTTAATTTTATTATTTTTAATTAAATTAAATTATAATTATTTAAAGTAAAGTATCTTCACGCCCATATCCCCGAAAAGGTAGGCAGAGGTACAACCAAGGTACCCACGACTAGCCGAAGATACTAAGTCCCACAATGTGATAGGTGGCAAGCCTATCGCCAACCGGGCACATTTCCACTCCCGACCAACATTTTTTTATTAGAAAATTGGAAAAATCCAATTTTCTTTTTGTTGGCCGACCCAAGATTCGAACCCGGGACCTCATGCAGTCAAGTCCAACACCCGGACCGCTAGACCACAGAGGCGATTATTTAAAGTGATCTTTATTATTTGTTTTTTTATCTACAAAAGGACATTTGTTTGAAGCAAAGACAGATATATAATTACAATACTTAACAAAAAAACTTTTCACTCATGAAAGTCCCTGATGACAGGGCAGCTGCATCTACAAAACTACTGACAGTAACTATTGAACAGTGATAACTATTGACAGAACGTACAAAATACAAATGTAAGGTAATGAAGGTCTAAAACTCTAAGAACTTAGAATCTTCACTGGCAACTCCATAGAACTCAGGTTCCGGGGCAGGAGTATTCATGGAGGACCTTAACATCAAGTTATCAGGGCCTTTAGGTATACACAATTTTGTATTTCAAGCTGAATGAGACAAGTTATCCCAGTAACTCAGATCACTAATCAATTGATTAGGATACTTACAGATTGCAAAATGGTACTTCTAGCTTTACAAAGAAATATATTTAACTAAATTCCCGGCAACACTGCATTTCTCGCCTGCAGTTTGTATGGGAAAAATGAAAATGTTGTTCTTCCTAGTTTCCTTTACTGGCAGTTTTTTTCTAATTTCCTCCTATTTTTAAATCTTTCCCTGGACATCCAAAAACAATTCGAAACCAAAATTATGTGCATGCATACAGGAAAACATTTAATTTTATATAAATTAAATTCTACTTTGATCTGAAAATCATAAAGAGTTGACAATTCAACCACATTACAGTGGATTGAAAGTCATAGTAACTCACGAGGGAATGACTCAATGAGTGAGCTGGCTCCTCGTGTGTCGAGCATGATCATGACAGGACCACAACCCACCAGCCCTTGCCATCAAGGTGGTTACACTCGAAACTAAATACACAAACAATCTCACAACACCACTCACTCTGAGTAAATCACGAGGATTGTAGGCAAACAAAATAAGTCCTTGCAAAACTTGCAATTACCATGTTAATAAGGCTCAATAGAAAACCACCTGTCTTAAATGTTAAAATGTATATAAATATTTAATTTCTTAAAATTTAATTAAATATTTGCAAAACACAATGTGGTAGAATAAAATGGCATGCTTAAATATATTTGTAACAATTTTTTAACACAAATTAATAAATTTTATTTCACTGATTACCAGAGTAACTACTGGGAGACATGGCCCTTTTAATATGCATATTTGTGATATAGGTGTCAATGACCGTCTGCTGTGCAAAGCCAGCATGGTGACAGAAAAAACATCCGCCCACATAAGTGTGCGTTACCCCAGCAAGAAAGTAGCACCTAGAGTGATATGAGTGTGACACATAATTAGTGCTCAATCTGCTGTAAATGTGCGCCGAATAAAAAATTTGTGCATGTTGTCGTTTTGGAAATAAACGGAAAAAACACTTCCTGCTGGGCTAACGTTGCTCCAGCAAGAAAAATCTAAACTAATCATCGGAGAGTTAAAAATTGCGTATTAGCAGAAACCTTATATTTATGCAACGCAAACCCCACATAATCATCGAATGCAAAGGTGTAATGCAAAATACAAAATACTGGGTCAGGGATCGCAGATATGAGTTCACTCACGAGGCCTTTAGCAAAGTCAAGAAGTTGAAGCTTCCTGGAGGAGCTGAGCAGACAAAAGTAGAGCCAATGCAAACCTCTCAACGCAAAATAGGGTCAATGAAGAAGTATACAGTATACAGTGATTTATGTCTGAGTTTGCATGGACAAAATAATCTTAGTATAGTGGTTGTATATTTATTGTTAAAAAACAGTTGTTGGAGCATACTAGACACTTCCTTAAGTAAATTATTGAACTGTTTTTTAAATTAAGAATAAAGATTTGGTCTTCCAATCTCTAGTACAGTTGCATAGTAGGACATCTGAGCAACTGCCAGAAGAGAGTAAATCTGCACTATTTATTAAACCTAGAATTTTTATAGTCATGTTTATTTTATAATCCAGTTATAATATAAATCTTAATTAACACATGTGATATTTGTTTGGTGATACAGAAATTTCGGTTCGGTGTGAGAAATGTTTATCACATAAAAATTAGTCTAGCATTTTGATACGTAATATAAAAGTCAAATCTTATTTATGTGAATGCTTAATTACTGAAAAGAAATTCAATTCTCATTTTGATATTGAGCAAATACCTATAACGGAACCTCCGCCATGCTGCAGCTGCAAGGTTATCAATTTCAATCCTTTCTACACTTTCTTCAGTTTGACGCTGTTCAACCATATACTCCTCATATTGATGATTTGAGCGTACATTATGGATAATAGATCTAAAATTCTGCTTGCAAAGTGGACATTCTGCCTTGACCTAAAATATAAAAGTAATTACAGTAAGAGCTAGTTTGAATAAAATAAAACTAATTTGCTTATTGAGTATTTTTATTTCAGAACTTACTTTGCTCCAAGTAAGTAAGCATTTAAAGCAAAACTGATGAAGACAAGAGTCTGTGAAGGATTTATTTCTGCAAGTTCCAAGACATATTGCACATTTTGGCGGGGGTGAGCTATGACCTCCCTCGTGCCTTGGGCTACTATCATCACTTTTGACACTGCTGGGGTTTGCGCTTGAACTGTCATCTTGAGCTGTAGTTGATAGGTCCTCCATTATAATTGTTCTTGTTATCTGTAAATTGATATAAACAGAAATTATAATTTTAGTCACATTACACTTTTAAATCTTACTAGCTGACCCGGCAGACATTGTACTGCTATATTTTTAATGCGATTTTAGTAAAAAAAATGTACTTATCACTTAGGGGTATGAAAAATAGATGTTGGCCGATTCTCAGACCTAGTCAATATGCTCACGAAATTTCATGAAAATCGGTCAAGCCCTTTTGGAGGAGTATGGGAACGAACATTGTGACACGAGAATTTTATATATAAGATATATAAATTATGAAAGTTATGAAATGTACATATAAACCTTCCTCTTCAATCACTTTATCTATTCAAAAAACCACATCAAAATCCGTTCTGCAGTTTTAAAGATTTAAGCATACAAAGGGACAGAGACTTTGCTTTATACTATGTTGTGAGGAGTGTGAGCTAAAATCTCAAGGAAGTAATTGCTGAATACATAAATTCAAACTACCTACTTATTAAGTAAAGACATTAAATATTCCTGTAAAAATTACACAGTTTGACCTAACCAGTAACAAAATTAAACATTAAACTGTCTTTTTGATCCAACTATTACAAAATTTAAGACTATTAAGAAAATAAAATAAAAGCTAATTTACTTCTAAAATGCCAGTAATAAATAACAGTATTCACATTTTATAATATTGCACAATGTTTATAACATACAGATAACAATTATCTTAGTTAAGACTTGTCATTTCCCTATTCAATAAATATTTATAAAAATTTGCCACTCTTGTTCAATATAGCTACATAGACGGTAAAAGACAGAAAAATGTAGTGAGGTACAGGACGCCTATGTCAAGAGGCGAGTTACAGGATATCTTATTATAGACTTAAATTTATATAACAAGTGCTCAAAATTGAAGACCAAACACTTTAATATTGTTTATGAAAAAATATAGTAATTTTAATCAATGGATCCAGTAGTTTAGCAGTTGAAATTAGTACCATGATTATTGTTCTCAATTGGAGCCACTTACCTAAATAGTATAAGTGTAGATTTTAAAGAGGAAAAAAAGGTTTTAAATTGAACAATTTCTAATTTTATTGAATTGCGAACAACTAGCCTAAATCATTATATGCCTAACGTATTCCTGTCTCCTTAGTATCTGTGCTTCTTGTTGTTATTGTTTGAAGAGAAGGAAATCTAGAAATTAACTTAGCATATGAAGGTAAAACATCCTAATGTTACCAACACATAAATAATGCACCAATTTCTACTTGTAGTACATAATCTACTAATAATAAATCTTTTTTTCAATGGCCTCCCTATAAATATTAAGGACAATTTAGATTTAATTGTATTGTTCATCACTTTTTGTATACAAACCTGAGTAGGTTTAGTTTCACACAAACTATAGTAAATATAAGATTTTTACAATAATTTAGGGCCAAAACAAATTTGACCAAAAATATAGAACCTCTTTCAAACATTTAATCAACATAAAAATGAATATAGACAACCAATATTTACTATATTTCAAACATTAAATATAAGTTTAAATACATCTTCAATTATCTGAAACAATGTTTTTTTTTAAAAGCAAATACCTAAGCTAGAACAACACAAACTAATAAAGTAAGCCTAATTTTTTAAAAGACTTAGTGTTTACATAGTTTTTTGATGTGAGGGGTCAGCAAAACAAGCGCATGGTTCTCCTAATTATAAGAGATAGCTGTGGCCTACAAAAACTATAAATGTTATATTATGTGCTTTGCTGTCTTGCAGTTTAATTTTTCAAGCTGCCTGGCAGATGCAGATGGTCTATTCTGCTTAGCGGACCTGAACCACCACAGGACAAGTAAAGTTGTAAAAACATTATATTAAATTTTTTTCAAGATGTATTATATAAGAAATAGAGATTAGACTTATAGACATTATTTAAATTTTAGAATGTGACATACCTACTTACTACTTAAAATTCTATTATAGGTTTAATTGTGAAGTTACACCATACATTTTGGACAATACCTATATTTAGTAATATATTTTACGACAAATCGAATATTTTATTCATAAAAACAACAATTATATTTCTGGATTTGTTACAATTTTGTCACTTTCTAGACTTGTATAACTAAGATCGTCAAAAAAATATTAAAAAACTAGTAAACTCAAATTAAACAAGAATAACAGGTATATATTACCAAAGAATTAAAAAGCTAATTCCTAAAATGCAGTTTGAAAAAAATCGAATATGCAATACAATGTTAGGAGGTTTAAGATATTTTTATCTGAGCTTTAGTAAAAAAAACCAAAAGCTCAAAATGACGTGCGCTGTTACACTTTTTATGCATTCACATCATAACTCAACAATAATTTGTTGGAAACCGAAATCTTTATAAATATTGATTTCGCAACTAGAAAACCTTTTTACAAAAGGTAGGCAATAACGAATCACAAATCACACTTGACAAACAACTATTGACAATGCACGAACATTTTTTATGGTTACCTTTTCATTTGGAATTATATGTGATCAGCTTCCAGAGTTAAAACGGTAATTCAGAAAAGTGGTTAATTGTTTCGGTGTTACTATGCCAGATACAAACAACAACTACTCACAAGTAAACCACTAAATTTAAAATTATTTCTGCAATGCAAGAAAAGAAACCAGCATCCGTTTGGAATGTTCAATCCAGTTCAAGCCTATGTACTTTGTGGTTCAAGCAGAAGTCGAATTTGACATTTAATATTTATTGACAAAAATAAATAGACAGATTTATATATTTAATTTACTCCTAGCGGAGAGACAGAACCAAAGATCAATTGAATCCATAGATAATTTATATTTATATTTCCATAGATTATGCTTATCACCTCTGTGGTCTAGTAGTCCGGCCACTTCTCAAGTACCCGGTTTCGATACACGGATTGAGCAGCAAAAAAAAACTAGAAAATGTATATGTATTTTCAATTTTCTAATAAAAATAACGTTGCCTGGGATTGGATAGATGTAATATTTATCTGATATATTGACTAAGATACACCTTAGATATTGTACTAAGGTGTGTCTTTGTCTAAATATCAGTAATTTCACGCCCATGTCTCCAAACAGGTAAGCAGAGGCACAACCAGGGCACCCACGACTAGCCGAAGACACTAAGTCGCACAATGTGATAGGTGGCCCAAACGATTATAGCTTAGGAACCGTCAACAATAGAGTGTACTCATTCCTTAAAGGTCGACAACGCATCTGTGATACTTCTAGTGTTGCGGATGTCTGTGGGCGGAGGTGATCACTTTCCATCAGGTGACCCACTTGCTTGTTTGCCTCCTCTTCTAAAAAAACCGACGCTCGACATGCTGACAAATTTTAATTTTACTAGAAGGTTCATTTTTCTTATCACCAAACGATATAATGAGGACTCATGCAATTAAATTCGAAGGACAGAAAAAGAAGCGGTGGCCCTCACTCCGTTGTAATATATATAAAACCAATGTTGTAAGTGGTTTTTCACAATAACATATTAACATTATGTTTTTTTTTTGTGATAAAACAGTGAACAAACACATGGATCTCCTCGTATTAAGCGTTAGTTTCATGACCAACACTGTGATTATGAATGGAAATGGTAAAAGGCTGTCTAAGTAATGGAACAGCAGTCTTACACCAGCGTTTATGTTGGTAAAAACGCCTATTTCATTTATGTGTGCTTACTTACTTGCTTGTTAGCTACCGTCGTAAGGCAGATGATATATTCTACACTGGGGACCCGAACCAGCATATGGAAAGATATATGAGTAGCGTCCTATTTAATTTGTTAGTTAAACAAAAAAAACTCAAACTCTCCTCAAATTAAGAAATAGTAAAATATAATATGTGTACTCATGTTAAAGATATTCTTTGTTAAAGATATTATATTTACTCTTTGACGGGGTGTAGCATTAAGGTCGTTGTCGACGGTGTGTGCTCGGAGTCCAAACCTGTCAATGCTGGTGTTCCCCAAGGCTCTGTGATTTCTCCTACTTTGTTTCTTCTGCATATCAATGACATGTTGCAAATGAGTGACACTCATTGCTATGCAGACAACACTACTGGGGAAGCCTTATATTTTGGCTGACATAATATATCGCGGGAAAATATCATCGAAAGCTAGAACCAACTTGTGTCTTAAATTGACAATCTTTTGTCTGAAATTTCGTTTTGGGGCTGGCAGAATCTGGTGCAATTTAACCCTAAGAAGACACAAGTTTGCACGTTTTCCGCTAAAAAGACTCCCTTTGTCGCATTTCCTCGATTTGAGAGGGTTCCCCTTCCTGCCGGCGTTGACATTTCGAGCAATGTTCAATTTCGTGGTCATCTGGAAGAGAAGGGTAATATAGTCTCTAAAAAATTTGGTGTGCTCAGTAAAGCGAGACAGTATTTCAAGCCAACCCATCGCTTACAACTATATAAAGCGCAAATTCGGCCTCATATGGAGTACTGTTCTCAGCTCTGTGCAGGGGCTCCACAGTACTAGCTCCTCCCGTTTGACTGCATTCAACGTAGGGCAATTCGAATTGTCAATGACCGGGCAATTACCAATCGGCTTGATTTCTTAGCTATGCGTAGAGATGTTGGGTCACTCAGTGTTCTTTACCGCATATATCATGGGGAATGCTTTGAGGAGTTGTTTGGTTTAATTCCAGCCGCTGATTTCCACCTTCGGACATCGCGTCACAGCTTAAGGTATCATGCCTATCATCTCGATGCGTGGCGATCTACAATTGTGCGATTCCGAAGACATTTTTTACACCGTATAACATTTTTGTGGGATCAGTTACCGAGGGCTGTATTACAAAACGATTATGACTTAGGAACCTTCAAAAAAAGAGCGTACTCATTCCTTAAAGGTTGGCAACGCGTCTGTGATACTCCTGGTGTTGCGGATGTCCATGGGCGGAGGTGATCACTTTCTCTCGTTTGCCTCCTTTTCTATAAAAAAATAGGTAGGTACTCGTAGGTAGGTATTTTGTTTAGAATGAAA
Source organism: Calephelis virginiensis (assembly GCA_002245475.1). Taxonomy (NCBI): domain Eukaryota; kingdom Metazoa; phylum Arthropoda; class Insecta; order Lepidoptera; family Riodinidae; genus Calephelis; species Calephelis virginiensis. The sequence continues at coordinate 28,414 of NJDC01057882.1, forward strand.
TTTTAATTTCGTAATATCTTTTGAATGGAGTGTTCGATTTGAATAATTCAATAAGTAATCTTAAGACATTGAAACAGCCTTGAATATGAAACTATCTATTTAGATAAGGATAAATGTATGGAAAACATGGTCCGAATATGGTCACTATTTTTATCACCTTTCAAAATGTATAAAAGTAACTACTTTTATACATTTTGAAAGGTGATAAAAACACACACACACAACTGTGTTGCCGTAAGTATAATAGGTAATATATTACTAGGTGGTGGAGTTTCGCAATCACTCGCCGGGATTGATACCACCACCTTACCTATTCCTGCCGCCATAACGTCCAATGCTTGCCGTTGACGTGCTCCAGTTTGGAGGGTAAGGTAGCCGGTAAACTTACTTTTGCTCGAGGCCTAACATCCCGTCCTCAGGTTGACAACGCACCATTACCGCTTTTGGTGTCTCTAGGTGGCGTAAATTTCTTACCATCAGGAAATCCGTCTGCTTGTTTGCCTTCTATTACCATAAAAAGAAATATATGTGGTGTCGCGAACTTTTTTGTATTATAGATTTTAATTTGTTCTTTAATATTGTAGAATATCTTTTTATGCTGTCATATATATAATTTCCGCAGCGCATGCAATAAAATAAATTTGGTAGCTATTTTCCTTACACCTTGTGTTACATTATTGCCGTTTGAGTAGGGATTCCGATTTTTTTTAATTAAAAACATAGCCCAAGCTCATCAGGGATAATGTAGGCTTCTAATAATGGAAGAACTTTTCAAATCGGTGCAATAGTTTCGGAGCCTGTTCAATACGAACAAACAAACAAATCTTTTCTCTTTTATGATAGTATAGATGACAGATTTCTCTATCTCTTTCCTCTTTACTATTAGTATAGATTCCATTAAGTTAGGATGAACATATAATGATGTACTCGTAAAGCTAGTCTAGCATCTTGACTCAATCAAAACCTTGCTTTAAAATAGTTCTTTTTACGTTATTATTTAATAACTTATCAGATTATCATTTCGAAACACAAACTTTTAGTGGAAAATTTGGTGGTTATGTATATAGGAGATAGTAGACCGTTTCTTGTTAGTGGTTTTCTGGTGGTTTTGAAACATGAATCTGGTGGAAAAACCGTTTAACTGTTGGCAGCACTGTGTGTCAGTCATTTCAAACGTCAATTGTCTATGTATTTTCGATTGTGCAGAAAAAATATTGAATATTTTGTAATTCATACTTTAATAGATATTGAGTTCTATTGCTTTAATCCAGTATGAGTTTCCTTAAAAAGGTAGGGTAAATAAGTTAAGCTTTTATTTTCAGTTATTTAACACAATTATATAACACTTTAATTTCATTTTTTTAGACTACAGGTCTTACGGGACTAGTAGTTGCTACTAATCCACATCATACACTTGGATCTTTGTATGGAAAAATTCTAAGGACTTTGCAAAAAATGCCCGAAACTTCCGTTTACAGAAAATACACTGAACAAATAGTTAAAGAACGAGCAGCTGTTTTAACCCAGGTTAGTTCATTATTTGCAATTTACGCAGTATTTAGTGTACTTACATGTTTGTTAGGACGCCATTATGACTGTGAATGTGTAGGAAGCCAGGCAGGTCTACAAAGATTGTGACATTTGTCGGTAGTGTCTGCCTAATCCGTAAGGGACTTCAAAATAGCTAACGAGTGTAATGTTGTAGTCTGGAGGGTAGAACCCGTGTATTTGAACAATTGGCCTAATAATATCCTGACTACAGGACAGTGACACACCTATGGTATCTGTAGGCCATGTTTATCTCTTACCATCAGAAGAGCTTTGTAGATTGGGCAGTATAACCAACTTGAACATTTACATCAATGGGATCGATCATATTTAAATTTCTGTTATTAATTTTCAGACTAAAGATACATTTGAAATTGAGGCTAAAATTAATTGTGGACAAGCAGAAGAATTAATAATTCAGGCAGAAAATGAACTCAATTTAGCTCGTAAAATGTTAAATTGGAAACCATGGGAGCCTCTTGTCGCTAAACCCCCTAAAGGACAATGGGACTGGCCACCAACAAAAGCTTAATTTATAATAGATTTACATATTAAATATTGTGTTGTTGTTTTAAATAAAAGAAGTAGATTTAATAACATTTTTATTACACACATAACCTTTTCACCACTTCCAACAACCATCACCTCTAACTACTAAATAGCTCTCTCTGGCATGACTAAATGCAATTTTGGAAATAATTTTTGTTTGCAATCAGTATCAATGTTTGCCATTTAGTATTTGCTGTTAGTAGAAGTTATAAGTAAACAGATGAATTTTATGATGGTAGGAAATACACATTGCTATAACCACCCTTTCTTCCAAAACCAGAAAACAACAATAGTGACCACTGATATATGGTCATAATTTTTTACTTTATTATTGAAAACAGTATTTTCAATATTTTACATAAACTTAGATTACCATGCAACCAATAAAAAAATCAATACAATATTCAATTTCTATTATCATTAGTCTGCAGCAGAAGTTGACGCCTTATATAAATAAATGTGAATTAGTTAAAAAAATTGTAAGATTACTGTGTTAAAGATTCATAGTGTCTGTGTTGATGTCTATTTAGATTAAAATTACAGGTTACAATAGTAGTGAGCCAACATGTTCTCAAAATCAATGGGAGGTCTTAGCTATAAAGCCACAGTATTATGTTTGATACTACTTCAATTTTAATAATTGTCTCAGGGGGCAAGATTGTTGTTATTCACTCAATTCATGTGTTCAAAATTTTATTTTAATCATATAAGTAATGTTCAGATGTTTTTAAAATTTATTGCAATTAAATTTAAACAGAAGCACAAAACTCAAAAAATGGCTGGACCTATTTGGCTATACTTTAATTCATATTGCTTACTACTTAGTTCTAATGATTCAAAGAAACAAATAGATTTGTAAGGTAAAATTAAAACAGAACTATTAAGCATTTTAAATTAGCACTCAATGTCACAAGGAAAGAAGTAAATTCCTACAAAATAAGTATCATTACAATAAAATATTACCCTTAGTTTGAATAAGAGGCAAATATAAAATGTATATATATTTGGAAACAGGCTATGTGATAGTACTCATAAGATTAGTTACTTAAATTTTAATTGCAACCTGACCATTTTTGACCCTCTTAAATTTGCAGTGGAATACCTGAGAATGATGATGCAAACTGAACTAGTTTTATATTCATACAAGAGATATACACAGACCTTGTACATTATATTTGTTAACACTAGTTTGCCATGTGTTCAAGAAACCAGAGTACAAGAACAACATCAGTTCCACAAGTACATCTATTTCATTCTATTTTTATATAAAACCATGACATTATACCAAATATGAAATTAAAACCAAGATATTATCTTAGTTTTAATTGAATTCACTGGATTGTGCCCATAGTGAATAATAATAGAAATAGATGATTTCTATTAAAACAATAGCTGCAATCTAAAAATATAAAATACTATTTTCTATGTGAAAATCTCTTAATACTGTAATTATTCCTCAGTTATCAAGGTGAGGTTGACCAAATCAAATAGAACAAAAACAGATTTTTGCATTTTTCTCAAGTCATGCAATAAAATTTTTCATTATTATTAAAATATTAATTAATAATACTCAAGTAAAAATGGACCAAAGATTTATACACCTACCATGCAGTTACTTTTACCTTAACATATTTCAATATACTTAATAATATTTCATAGTGTTTATTTACTCTTAAATAAATATAAGACAAATTTACAATTGTAAAAATATGAAATAAATACAGCAGAGTATTAATAATTATCAATTATAGTTTGCTATATGCAAAAAAATCAGAGGTAAAAACACTTTAAAAATCAGTCATCATTGATTGTCGCTTTGTAATTAAATATATTTGGAGTATTCTTATATATTAATGTTTAATTATCTATGTGTAAAAAGCATTACAGAATGTTTAGTGATCTTTGGTAAACCTCTGCATTCATTATATTCATATTATAACTTCACATAGTCATGGAATATTTTGTATTTCTCTTATTTTAGTTGCAAATTGCATGTTATAATATAACTTCCATTATATCACTAAGCTAGTATTATGATTTATGACAGTTAAAATATTGTTATTTGCATTTTGTTCAGTAATAGTGCTGACAATACTTGAAAATATATAAAATTTTTAAAGATACATGACAGTATAATCTTATTTTACACATAAAATACCTTTAATTGAGAGCATATTTATTTATAAGAAAATAAATTTCATTTACATATTTGGCACATTATATCATGTACAGAAAAGAAGTGTATTTTACCACTTTACAAGTAAAATCCATTGTTTACAATAATAAATGCATACAAGAATTAATTTGCCTAATTTAGCAAAACTCATTTTCTTATTTACTCCCGGACAAATTACTGTAAAACTACATACTTGTGTAAATTAAAAAGTGATACATAATCTAATTATCAATGGTAACTCTTTTTTAATAAAATTGTCATTAATACATAATAGTTACCATAATGTATGAACTATTTAATCATATTTACAATAAAATGTTAAATGAGAATGTTGTTAACTATATACTAAAAATAAATAACATTATATAATCAATTGCTTTTGTTATACTTACAATACCAAAATTCAACATAGCATAGTCACAAAAAGTATAAATAAAATTTAAGTAGAAGTAACACCTTTTCTAGCAACCAAAAGGTTTAATACAGGATGTTTCTTAATATAACTAACAGCTTTTTTGTGGGTCACCATGGTAAAGTCATAACCATTGCATTGAAGTATTTTGTCATGCATCCGTAAACCAGATTTTGCAGCTGGACTTCCTTCATGAACTTCGGTTACATAAATGCCCTGGAAAATTAAGTTAATGTTTTATCAGTGGTTAAAGTACTGAACAAAAAGTTCAGGCATGTACCACCTTCTTATTTGGTATTCTAATTTATTCTTTGGCAGGCATTTGTGTGATGAACATTTAGATGTCTGCATTTCCGGGACTGGGTGTTTATTAAATTTATTTTAGTATATTTTTAATATTTCTAAGTATTAGAATCTTTGACTAACACCCATAACACAAACATATTGTTTACTTTGGGGTTAAATTCAATTTGTTTTTGTAACCAGATAAAAGCATCAGTATCTAAAGTAACAATAGGAAAAATGGATCATCCACATAAAATATTTTCCCATTGCAATAAAATAACATACCAAATTGTTAGGTTACATTTTCTGATCTATCTTCAGAAACTCTTTAACTTATTACTACCAGACATTTTGAAACTATTTACTTAAACAACAAAAATCATCTGTTACGACCGAAAGTCTAAACAAACCTAACTTTTAGGATAATTATGTGGTAAAATCTTGTAACTGGTCCAGATCTTTACCATTTCTGTTCCATACTTTCAAGGCTCGCAATTGTTGTCTTCCAGTCAGGTAAGAAGTAATTTAATAGGTAAAAGCCAAGGTCTCAGATTGGTAGTGCACTTTTATTATTTTTAATGTATATAGGGGATGTATAATTATTTGTGTAAGTCATATATATATACTATGATAAGACTTAAACAAATAATTCCTTAAAAAGCTATATGTCCTTACTCTTAGCCACGGCTTCAACTATAGCATGCAATAAGCATAATGTCAAAGTTTGGTTAAAAACTAACAAACAAGAACCGAAAATGTTCCTCAGATTATAGCTTTTACTTGGTTTTATTGTCGGTATTAGGACATACAAAGAATTTAATACTTAATAACTTCATCGCCTTAAATTTTATGAAGTACAAAAAAATTCAAAATACTTACGTTGTCAGTGTACCCCTGGGGGCTTTTTCGATAATCCTGGTCTATACCACCTCCTATTTTAAAACCACATTTCATTACTTCCCTACCCTCGGCGTCAACACCCGCTTCTTTTTGAAGCGTAATTGGTATCTGAAAAATAAACAAATAGGATGAGTTTTTTTCATTAGTACAAACCAATGTTTATGGGAGTGGTCTACGTACACTTAAACACTCCATAGCCGTTCCGGCTTGGTGCTGAAATGCCATCTTCGCCATGATTGTAAAGTTATCGAATACACCTTGTTATGATAAATAAAAATGTATACGTATGAAGACTAGTTACGTAAAAAGCGGATAAATGAATAAACCCAAAGCTACTGTTTCAGGCCTCCAATCTTTTTGTTTCCTGACTCCTGAGTCTTGAGTTTTGACAAATGACAATTGACAACTAACTCTGACATTTCTTCCTTTTCTTTTTTTTTTAAGATAATTTGCCCCTTTCTGGGGCCGGCTAATACCTTTAGGCTGCCAAGTCTTCCGTATTAATTAATTCTTATACAGTCATTGGTAACTATTTAAAAAGTCATGTCTGGATTTTGAGTAAAGCGTTGGCTTCGTTACTCAAGCTCGTCTAGCGAGATTGACGGCAGCGAGGAAATACATGAGACACTAATTTATTCATGATTATTTCATTTGTGCACTTTCACTGACCAAAATTGTACACAATATGCCACCAAAATTTACTATTTTCACTCAATATAAACACGAAATTCAATAATTATAAAAAAATTAAGACAATCTTCATTCACGATGGTTCCAAAAAAACCTTAAGATTATTTTTAACTAATGGGGCGTATTGCATTGTCAATATTATTGTTACGACTTTGAGTACCTATATCTCGAAAACGAAGCGTCGTACAGCAAAACCCCAAAAACGCATAAGTAGGTATTAGGTCTACTATCGAACAGTGAAGAAAGTTCTCGAAAAGTCGTTGATAAGAGAACAACGTTTTCTGGAACATTCGCGGTCCGCGGCGAGTAGTACCTATACACAGCGCGCATTGTTTACGTATAGCGCCGCAGGTAATAAATCATGTCCTTGACGTAATCACCCGAAGATTCGGGAAGCGTCTATTGTGTTAGATTGTATGAGAAGTTTCTCGAACCATGGGCATAGCAGTATATAAGGAGGCATCGAGCCGCGACCCGCCAGTTCAATTTCGGAAGCGAAATCGAAGCGATCTCTACTAAGCGACAAGGAAGAATTATTTCGGCGAATACAGCGAGGACATTGGACCAGTGATTTTACTTAGCGATTCGGATTCTGTTAAGAGGATTTTTGTGGAAGCTTTCAATAAACGTCTTCTACGTTACAAACGGCATTTTATTACCCATAGCTCGTAACATTATCATGATTAGTATACAGTTGAATGTACTAGAGTGAAGTTTTGTTTCACATTCGATTAAAATTAAGGTGATCCAAATTCTACATGGATATCAGTAGAAAAGCAGCTATAGCAATAAAAATACTCGTATTAACGTTGAAATCTAAAGAGAAGAGAAATTGCCGGACTCCTTTGCAGAATAGACCATCTGCCTTTGGGCCAGTCAGCTCGTAAAAGGCGCGCACAGGATTCACGTCACTAACACCGTGACATCGTACTAATGATAGAGTTTCGCAGCAACTCGTTCGGATTGGTACCACCGCCTTACCTATTTCTGTCGCCATAGCATCAATGCTTGCCGTTGATGTGTTTCGTTTCAGAGGATAAGGTAGCTTGTAAACTTACTTTGGGTCGAGGCTTAGCATCCCGGCCTCAGGTTGGCAACACACCACTACCGACTCTGGTGTTTCTAGACGCCATGAATTTCTTACCATCAGGAAATCTGTCTGCTAGTTTGCCTTCCATTAAAATATAAAAAAACACACCTAAATATCACACAAGAAATGATCTTGGGCAGTGATGTGGACGATTTCGGCAATTAATTTAAAATATTTATGTTTAGGGTTCCACAGAGCTGGACACGTTTCATTTAAGAGAATAAATTCCTTTAAGTCATTATTTCCTTCGTTAACATTACTGTCAACGACACAGCGTATACGTATTTTGTCACATATCGTCACTACTCACACGTTGTTCCGTCATGGCTGCAAGCGAATACTGACATAAAATATCTCGATGCGCTTACATTTCAATATTATTGAAGCCACGCCCCCTGAATATCGTGGATTTCAAGATTTCCAGAAATCTTGTGATATTATCATGATACCGCGATACAGCATATTACACTATCAATATTATCATGGTATCGTGAAATTATTGATAATGTAATACTACCCAATAAGTTCCTTTCTAGGATCGACTAAGACCTTCAAGCCATGCTGCCACATCTTCGATATTGACAAATTCTTTTTCTTCTTGTTTATTTTCAATTCCCTACTTTAGATTATTATGATATAGTCATATTCTTAAGTCGATAAAGAATGTTTTGTCCGGCTTTTGAATAAAGCGGTGACTCATCTTTACGTATAGAAATAGGAATATATTTTATAGTGATGTGCTATAACAATTGTCGATATTTTATATTATGTTCCCATAAAAAATATTTGGACAAGATATGAATGTATACTATTGCCATTGAAAATATATATTAATAGTTTTGCGTAATCAGATTTTTTTCAAGTGCTCTCTTTAAAATAAAGAAAGTTGTTGGAATGTCATCTGATCATTTTTTTTGGTAATGGTAATAATTCTTGTAATAAATATAAAGAGTTCATTTATATAAAGAATAAACATATTTGCACACCACAATTTAAAAAAAAATATGCTCGTAAAGAGTGATTAAATATTATTTCTTTCGTTTCATTACA
>NJDC01057883.1:0-11671 GCA_002245475.1 Calephelis virginiensis
GTGACAAGGACGTTCAAAAAAGAAGAATTAGACGGAGGGTTGACAGGCTCATCCGTGACCACGGCCTATGCAACTAGGCCGAAATATCGACAAATAAAATAAAAAGAGATCGTGAATATCCCGTATAAATAATTAAAAATGTTATCCAAACCGGAAGACGACAAACTCATATCACAATAACATTACACTACATCGTCGGCACGCCGCTACGCCGCCGGTCTCGGCGACGAAGACTTCTCTTGCGCCCGGCGCCTAACGCCGAGCGACGAGCCACAAATACTCCTCCATCAAGTCCACCCAGTAACCAGAACGCAATACCAAGTCGAGGTACGGTCTCCCGGGAGACAGCCCTTGGTGCTGGCGTTGTAGGTAACAGCCCAATCCATCTAAATAATGATGTCTCGGGCTGAGCACTCTGCTTGGCCCACAAAGCTCGGTGAAGTTGCAAAAAATCGCGAGATTAGCAACAAATTAGTCATTCCAAAAAAAATGTAACAGAAAATGTAATAAGCGCTTAAAAACAGAAAAACACATTCAAGTGCCACCACTTGTCGGAAATCGAATCCGAGCTCGGTAGGCAGTCAACACATTGTGCAGTTAAACTTTGATGCCTATCTGGTACTCGTATTACAAATTGAATAAAAAAAGTATCTTCACTCCTAAATCCCAGTAAAGCAGATGCACACCCAAGACTAGCCGAAGAAACTAAGTCGCACGATGTGATAGGTGGCCACTGGCAAACCTATTGCCAACAGGGCACATATCCAATCCCATATACTACCATATATAATACACATTTTCTATTTCTTTGCTGCCCGACAAAGGGATCGAACCTGGGACCTCAAGAAGTCAAGTCCGACGCCGGACCGCTAGACCACAGAGGCTCAGATGTAACATTATATTGGATTACTTTTAAAAGACGTGCCAAATTTTAATATAAGGAAGTTAAGGCAAAAATGATAGTGAATTTTAAATATTAACTGCAAAATGGTAATATTTAAATAGTAATATTTATTTATTTAAAATAGTCCGCGTTAACACTTAACTTGTTGTCACGCTACGTTGTACCTAGTACGAGTCATGACGTCACCAACCTGCGCATGCGACTGCGGTGGCGTTTACGTTATAACCGTGCATTTTGTTGTATTTTGCGTCAAATAAAACTCATATTTATCATTTTTTTAATTTTTGTAACTACTTTCTTTATGATATTGCAAGGCAAACAAACAGACGGATTTCTTGATGGTAAGAAATTCACGCCGCCTAAAGACACCAAAATTGGCAATGATGCGTTGCCAACCTGAAGCCGGGATGTTAGGCATCAAGCAAATGTAAGTTTAACGGCTACCTTATTCTCCAAACTGAAACATATGACGGCGTTATGGCGGCAGGAATATGTAAGGCGGTGGTACCAATTCGGGTGAGTTGCTGCGAAACTCTACCACATAGAAACCATGTAAGGGAGCGATTAAGTATTAGGTAACGCAATATTTGAAGAATTTTGACCCGCCCTCCTCCCCTTGTAACGTTACGTAACGTTTTTCTGTACCCCCCTTCCCCTCTCTAAACGTTACGTATCACTCAAGTGACCATTTCTCCCCAAAAGTCGCAAAAAGTTATATCATAGTTTTTATCCTTGGTATACTTTCAATTTCCTTTGCGGTAATAATACTAAATAAAATTCAAATATATTTATATTTACTAAATAAATAAACTACTTTTTATTTAAAAAATACAATGTAACGTAACGTGTTGTAAGAAAGACCCCCTCCTGCCTTTGCGTTACAAGGGCAGAAGGGGGTAATCGTAATATTTTACAAGACCAAATTGCATTGCGTAATACTTGAACATCCCCTAAGTACCATTAAAGTGTTTTAGATTCCCAACCCTCTCTCAGAATTTGGCTAGTCCTTTAAATGTTACCCTGTACATAGTAACCTTCGTCTCGCTGATAATACTTTAATTTTTTTATTCACTGCTTATCCAACACACTATCGATATCGATAAGATATGACATATCTATATAACACTATTATTTGAGTTCATTGTTGCAGATGGAATTCGAATTTAACAATAGCCATAAATTTTAATTATTTAATCAGATCATATTGCATAAAAAAATGCAATTGTTAAATGTGTAAAATTTTAACAATAGCCGGAATCCACAAATCCATATAATATTACGGATACCGAGTTCATTATCCAGTCTACTGTTTGTAGCCTTTTGTTTAATCAAAAATTCGTCAATCACATATATTAATTAATAATTCAGAGCAGAAAAACTGCAAAAACCGACAATATTTAATTATGTACCACGGCGCGATTAAATTTGATACATTCGTCAAGCGTCGAAAATCCGAATGTATTTTAAAGATGTATGTCTATATAGGGTTGTTATTACATAATTATTCGTTTCGCTTAAATTGAAATAAGGTCAGCCAATTTTAAAATAAAGCCGAAACACATATTTAAATAAATGTAAATATTTCGCATTGGTCGTGTTAAAATAGATTTATTGATAAATGAAATATGTGGAAAGTGGAAAATGATAACACTTTATTTTAATATTTATTTAACACTTTGTAACCAAATTACATACGGAGGACATAATTGATATCAGACAATTGACCCGGCTGGCGGCTTGTTGCCTTGTTCGATACTAGATGGCGCTATGTGTATCGTTTTAATTAATTAATATTATAATATTTACTTCTTACAACAGGTCCCACATAGTTTTTATCAACGCCCTAATAGCTTTTGAGTTATACTAAATAATGTACACGTTTTTGTTTATGTTGACGATTTCAACATAGCAGAAAAACCACTAGTCGAATCATGCCAAAAATAATTTTTAAGGAAATAATGTCCTTTTAAAAAATAACTATCAAAATCGGTGGGGTATTGACCACAAAACGCATTACAAACATACACAATACAGAATTGGAGCTTAGAACCTCCTCTTTTATGGAGACGATTAAAAAAGACGCAAAAATGTGGCGGTGCGAGAATAAGAAATCTAAAAAAACTCAAAGCAAACAAGGTTATTTTTTATTTAATTCCAATAAATGTATTTAATGGATATATTGATTCACATAAAATTACTTGATTGTTGGAATTATTGCGCGAAGCCTATTCCATACTTTCAATATTCTCTGAAACTCAATTCCGTACTTAATTACTTATCACAATATTCATTATGACGTCTTTATTGCGAGTTCAATCATATTGTTTTAATTAATCAGGAATCTGGGGAGCTATTTTGGAATTATCAATGATATCAGTATCATCTGGTGATAGACCTCAATAAACGAAATGAAAATTGCGTATAGAGTCACTTCATAAACAGAGAAATTTGGATCTAGTTTTTTAAACAAAATATCTTATGGTGATCATTTTGTCATAATTGTGACATTTGGCACTCGATCTCTCTGTCTATACCTTAAGGCCCCATACTTAGTCAGCCAGGAGAGCCAATCAGCGCACTCCCCCGTTCCATGATTACTATGAAATATAACGCTCTAAAGTAAATGTCTTAAGTGCCAAATCACTATTTTTGACACTATAAAAGTAATTTGAAAAAAAAATATAAAAACTGATACAGTTATCTTTTAGGTACAATACTTATCTATGTTTATGTTAAATCTGGTTTTTGCTTTCAATTTGCTTTGTATCAAAAAACCAGTATATTGCTGACGTATTTTAGCATACATGGCCCCTTAAAGGACTTGGTGTAAAAATATGTATGTATTTGACCCTAATTCACAAATATAATCTTAAAACTTAGTATGCTCTATTTTTTTAACAAACGAGTACCAATTAAATGTACTGCATTGTTCTTCTTCTTCTTTTATAAATCTGCCTTTAAATCGTTTTTCACGACTTGTTTAGCCAATGTCAGGTACGGGAATTAAGTCTTTATTTCAGTCATTAGTCACTATTTACAAAGTCATTTCAGGTTCTTGGGTAAAGCAGTAGCTTCGTTTCTGAAGCTCTTCAAGTGAGATTTGGCGGCATCTAAGAATACACGATACACTAATTTCTTCATAATTATTTCACTTGTGCACTTTATCTAAACAAAATTACACTAATTCCCACCAAAATAACTAATTTTACTCACAATTAACACCAAATTAAATAATTACGAAAAACATACGACTATCTTCTTTCACGATGGCGCCAAAACTCCTACTGCATTGTTATTGGTCTACAAAATTAACATAAAGTTAATTTCAATCAATCAGAACGCGCCATTACAATTTGACAATGAGAACAAAGGCATAGTGCCAATCGCTACAAACGCTACATCTCACTCTCTCAGTATCGGAAATATGCGAGAGACATACTTAGTACTCGTTTGTCAAAATAAATAGACTATAGTTAAAAAAAATAAACTGTAGATACATGAATCTTGTGCAAGGATTTATGATTTTATGAAAAACTTAAACAAGTGGAAATTAAAACAAAACAACGGGTTGCTCTGGATTCATTTATTGCGTTATACACAAACATGACAACACGAACATTCGCGCAACGCGCCCTGCGCTGTCTTACCGTTGTCGATTAGGTCAAGTATCCTAAATTCAAATGTTCCATAAAGCGCGCAACTCCACTTAAGAAGTTTTCACTTTAAGAATACACAAACCTGACAACTAATTATTGTGCAAGTCTATCGGCTTCCCTACACTACAGATCAGAACGTGACACCGTTCATCATTGTGATTTATTTGTCTATAACGATTAGTATTCTTATTTTTTTAAGTATTCTTAATCCGATATTTAAATATTATTTATATAATTGAAGTTTGATCACATATAGGTATACACATACCTACATGTGATCTACATGTGATATATAATTAAATGGCATTCAAATTTCTTAAAATGTTGTTTATAGACACTAAACCCATAAACTTTTGGTAAAAAGAATAGGTTACTGAGATTATAACATAACACTAAATTGGCGTCAACTGATGTTATAACGGTGAGAGAAGGTAGAGCAATGATAAAACTGGCATCGGAAATGCAACTGGCCTCTTCAATTAAAATAAGTAACTGAGACTTCATTTTATCCTAAAATGAAGAAATAGGTGAGTACTTTAAGTTTTGACAGCGAGCGAAGGTATGGCAGTGATAGAAACTGAAATCAAAGACGCTGCTGGTCTCTTTCATTTTTTTTATGATATTGGAAGGCAAACAAACAGACGGATTTCCTGATGGTAAGAAATTCACACCGCCTAGAGACACCAAAGGGGGAAATGAAGCGTTGCCAACCTAAGGCCGGGATGTTAGGCCTCGAGCAATTGTAAATTTAACGGCTACCTTACCCTCCAAACCGGAACACGTTATGACGTTATGGGGGCAGGAATAGGTAAGGCGGTGGTACCAATCCGGATGAGTCGTTGTGAAGCCGGGTGAAGTCTATGCTCGCCTTTAACGAGCTAACTGGCAGGAAGGCAGATTGTCTATTCTGCAAAAGAGCCCCGACCAACACGAGGCTTAAAAGGACTAACTAAGGTTACATTTTATCCTTAACTGATTTTCATACAAAAAATAAAGACGAATGAATCCCCGGATTCTAAGATATTCACGCCCCCTTTACATTTAAATGATATTTAAATTTCATATTATAAAGAACGCCCGTCTTTTGAAGTTTTTAATTTATTTGTTTGGTTTCATCCTAAACGGGGTGAGGGTGTTATATTAGCTTCCTCTTCCCATCTTCCTATTGGAATATTATCCCGGTATTTATTAATATTTTTATGGGTTTGAAAGCTAAAAATTAATAATCTGATCGTATTACTGTCGGTTATGGACATAGATACCTTTAGACCAAGTATCTGGCTAGGTAGATAGTGAATATCCTTTTTTTTATGATATTGGAAGGCAAACAAGCAGACGGATTTCCAGACTGGGAGAAATTCAGGCCACCTACAAACACCAAAGCTAGTAATGGCGCGCTTTCAACCTAATGTCAGTATGTTAGGCCTCGAGCAAAAGTAAGTTTCGGCTACCTTATCCTCTGAACCGTAACACGTCAACTGCAAGCACTAACGAAATGGCGGCAAGAATAGGTAAGGCTATAGTACCAATCAGGGCGAGTCGCTCCGAAACTCGACGATCTAATCAGATGTCATGGTTTTGGTGACGGTAAGCCTATGTTCGCCTTTTACGAGCTGCCTGGAAGAAAGGCAGACGGTCTAAGTGTGCTTAGTGTCACGATCCTTGCAAACCTCCCTGTGTTGGTCCGGGTTTCCCTGTGTTGGTCCGGGCTCCGTTGTAGAATAGACCATCTGCTTTCCTTGCCAGGCAGCTCGTAAAAGGCGAGCACAGGCTCACCGTCACTAACACCGTGACATCTGACTAGGTGGTAGAGTTTAGCACAAACTCGCCCGGATTGGTACCACCGCCTTACCTATTCCTGCCGCCATAACGTCACTATGTGTTCCCGTTTGGAGGGTAAGGTAGCCGGTAAACTTACTTTTGCTCGAGGCCTAACATCCCGGCCTCAGGTTGGCAACGCACCATTACCACTTTTGGTGTCTCTAGGCGGCGTGAATTTCTTAACATCAGGAAGTCCGTCTGCTCGTTTGCCTTCCAATATCATAAAAAAAACCTGCCTAACTTCCTCCACATCCACTTATAGGAATAGGTGCGGCAATAGACTATTCCCAGAGCAGCAAGCACAGCGCTCTATCACCAATGATATTTTTGACAATGAACTATTTACTCGTAATTTATGCTCGCCTCTTACGTACGGGCATGAAGGTAGATGGGGTATTCTACTAGGAGACCTGGCCCATCCCAAAAAAGACTAAACCTTTGAAAATTATCCTTTGAAAAATCCTAAAGGCATCCTGTCTCAAAGGACCCTGAAGCTGAAATTCAAATCAGGATGCCCTCATTTGGCGTTTCTTTCAAAACCAACACTGAAATTAAAATGTAGGCGTATTTAAAATTCAGCATAAAATTTTATCACAAAGGATTTAAGTCAAAAAATTAAAGGCGACCCTTTAATATGCAAATAAGTTTTTTATTATTCAGCTTGGTTTGGCAAAATCACTGGCCTGAGTAGGGTTGTCACCTAATCAGATCGGAAAATATATGAGAAGGGAAAAACGCTGAGTGTAAAAATTGTTTTAATAAGGTACTCCTAATTTTTTAAGATTAAGCCTTGTTACAACCTAGAGCACAAGTAAGTGAGAAGTAGTGATGTTATAACGTCAGGGCCAGGTATCGTATAATTATGTTAATTTTATATTACTTATGAATATACATTCAACTTAAAAACGATTAAGCTGAAGATACGTTGTCACGCAATGGCAAAACTAATGCGAAACGAATACTTATACGATTCCGGTATATTTTTATAACAAAATGAAAAAAAAAACCCTTGTTTAAAATGCTCGACCAAGTTACAATAGCTTAGAAGTGACAATCATTTACATTAATAGTGGGTTAAGTATTCCAAATAAGAGAACATATTAGTTACTAGTTATTATTGACAAATAAAACAATATAATCACAGTTTGTATTGTTTTTTTAAAAAAACAGAAAACAATCAAATTATTAAACAAAAGAATAATACTTCGGCCACAAGAAGCAACACACATCTACAACACGACTACAACATATATGGTGTCTATAGGTCACAGCTGTCACTTATCATCAAGATAATAATTTGCTATCTTATCACATAAAAAATATAACACCTTACAAACTTATAATATACTTTTTTCCAAACTGAATTGAAGCCCAAACTAAGCAGATGATTTTCTTGTTTTATGTTTTAAAAAATACTTTTTTTTAGTAATAATAGTTTTACTGCTCTTAAATTATTTATTAGAGGTAGCATACAAAAGGCTTAGAATTGTCAACCCTATTGACCACGTTATATATAACGCAGTGGCAGGGTTAATTTTCAGCTTAACCCTTTGTAATGAGAGATGGAGGACAGAACCACATAGAACTATCAATCAAAATTCCGTAATGTTTGCATAGGCGGGGGTCGAAAGGTCCACAAGTATTCTTTTGACCCAGAAATGCGATACGTTTCCAATGAGTTCATTTTGTGGCGATCTCTTGGTTCTCTCCTTTTAAACCTATACCTATATCCTATTAATATTACAAATGTGAAAGTTTGTATGTTTATTTGTTTGTTACTCCTTCAAGCAAAATCTGCTTAATCGATTTTCATAAAATTTGGCACACACATAAAAGGTAACTTGAATTAACACCTAGGATTGTTTTTATCCTAAAAAAATGTTCCTGTGGGACCATTCACCACGCGGGCAACGCCGCGGGCAATAGCTAATATACTATATTAGCGACAAAATTAGTTTACTTTGAATATTTTATGGCGTCGGGATCTGAAAACACCATTTTTAGTGGAATAATACAGTGAACGTTCTGGATTATTCCTCTGGTTATAGTTTTAACGTCGGCAACGCGTCTGCGATACTCCTGGTGTTGCGGATGTCCGTCGGCAGCAAACTTGCTCGTTTGCCTCCTCTTGTATAAAAAAAATTGACTTTGTACTCTTCGTTGTCGGCACATGGTAGAATTCCATTATATACCTTTAAATAACTATTCTCTATATTGTATGTATTGCGGAATAGTACAAGTGTTACTTAAAAGTGCGTTTTACTATATATGACGTTATAATATAAGTTTTAATATTCCATATTTTTTATTTGGTCAAGGTCAATGTCCGTGCGACGTACGGATATCAGCTGAGTTCATCGATGTCCGACGTTGTAGCGATAATAACATTTTTTTTAATATATTACTTATTTTTATTTATGTTTTTTGTTAATTTTACGTATTTTTTTTAATATTGTAAACATGAAAGTGTACATGTGTGTTGTGTGTTATATGTCCTTTCATGTTGGAAAGATAGTAATGCATATATTTTAAGATATGAGGCTTAGAGTGATAAAGGCTACTTTTTAACCCCCCACGCAAAAAGAGGGTCGTTATAACATTGACGTGTTTGTCTGTCTGTCTATGGCAAAATAACTCCCGAACGAATGCAATGATTTCAATTTAGTTTTTTTGTATTAAAGGTAACTTATGTGCGAGTGTTATTAGACATGTTTGATGAAAATCGGTTGAAGATTAACCGAATGTCAGCAAATACACTTGGATGGAGTTAAGTTCTTGTATCGGGTTTTTTTAAAATTTTTAATTTAATTTATTATCTTATTAATTAAACCACGTAGTAGCCGCAGACAGCATCTAGTATTTTCATTTTGAAATACATACAATAGCTATAGAAATATCTCAAAGCGGAAACAAGAAAATGTACGAAAATACCACAGATAATTCCAACAATAAATCATTGACTTTGTTGGTCGTCGAATACGTCGGGCCAAGTCGATATTCGTGTAGCACTTTCCCGTTGTATCTTTGATAATGATGGATTGTTGGTGACCAGACAATGGAAAATAGACCTTAAGATAATGGAATTGAGTTCTGATTTAAGTGTTATAGCTATGTTATAAGTTTGGCTATTTTGTTAAGACAAGGAGCAAATGTTTAAGATGCCTCGTTTCGGATATTGCGTAGCCGGAAATGAATGGTTGACCAACTGTCCTGACTGATAATTCCGTGTTGGTATCGGGCTCCTTTGTGGGATGAGAAAGCAAACAAACGCATTTCCTGATTGTGAGAAATACTCGTCACCTATAGAAACTAAAGGTTTTTTTTTTAATTTGTGATATTAAAACAAGCATGCGGCTATAGAAAGGAGTAGTTTATCAATTGGATTGTATGTTTGTTAAGCGATTACTTCCCCAAAAACTAATACATTTTGATGGTTATTTTTGGAAGAGTAGTTTATGATTCCGAGGTTGTGTTGTAGTTTTTAAGTTAAATTTGAAGTATACAGTATGTAAGTATCTTCACGCCCATATCCCCGAAGTAGTAGGCAGAGGCACACCCAACGCACGACTAGTCGAAGACGCTGAGTCCCACAGTGTTATAGGTCGCAAACCTATCGTCCACCGAGCACATATCCAGCCACCTTTATTTTTATTAGAAAATAGAAATTATACATTTCATACATTTTTGTTGCCCGAACAGGGGATCGAGGCCGGAATCTCAAGAAGTCAAGTCCAACGCAAGACCGCTAGACGACAGAGGCAATGAAGCTATATCTGATGATGAATAAATTTTCACCTACCTAGACGACATCATACTCAATGCTTTCTCCTAGGTTTCAAATAGTTTCAATTTTTGTTGGAAACACTTTAGTATCAGATAAAGGGAACAGTAAACAAAACAAAATATTTTAACGAACACCTTTTGCTTTCTTGCGACATCTCCATTTTTCAATTATAACTATTGACCGCCTCGTCGGTCCTAGGACAAGCATACACGGCTAATTCCATTGATTAATCACGAAGCACACTTTTCTATTTTGAGTTGGCAACTGAGATACATAATCAGCCCCCTGGTCGCGGAGGTGGGAGGTGGGAACTTTACGTAGGGCTGTCACATGTTAAAAACGTGACAATTTATATTGTTTCCCGAGCTCTTCCTTTATTCGTGTTCTGGTCGCAGAGATGGGCGGTGAGGACGTTAGTTAGGCTTGTCACATTCTGTGTCATTTGGAGGATTATTTGCCACAACAGTTACACTGCTTACGCGGAATTAGCAAAATAAAGGCTTATTTTACATCTAGGTACATAGGATTGACAACACACCACTAACTTTTATTTGTTACAAGCTGTTGCCCGTGGCGTTCGCCGCGTGGTTAATGTTTCCACAGGAAGATTGTTTGGGATAAAAACGATCCTACGTGTTAATCCAAGTTACCCATCTATGTGTGTGCCAAATTTCATAAAAATCAATTCAGCAGTTTTTGCGTGAGTACCTAACAAACAAACACACAAACTTTCGCAATTATAATATTAATAAGATAGAAAATCCGTCTATTCACCTTCTAAACATATGTGTAATATAAAAACAAAGTTTTCGTTTCAACTTATTACCGTATAACATAAGCTCAACAAAACAAGCTCGAAGAATCCACACCTAAAATAACCGAATTAGAAGAACGTTTCTGTTTACTCAATTCCAAATATAGAAGTGCATTTATCAAAGGACTCAGCTTTTTAACCAGATTATGTAAATAAACACATCCATCTGCCTGATTACAGCAGGTTATTACGAAACCGTTTTGGTTTCTGATGATATTACATCATAATCAAAGCTAGTACCTAATGCTCCATGATTTTTATTACATGCTTTGCAGCAACAGCTAACGCGAATTAGTTCCATCTAATTTTTTTTTCGTGCTGCGAAAGCGAAGTCTAGCCGAACCGGCGAATCTCAGTTAACACCCAATACATAATAAATATCGCTGGACAAGTTAGACAAATTGAATCTAACCCCAAAGTAAGCAAATTATATGCTTGTGTTATGGGTGTTAGCCAACGATTCTAATACATAGAAATACTTAAATAGATACCAGAATAAATTTAATAAACACCCAGACCCGGAAATACAGACAACTAAATGTTCATCACACAAATGCCTGCCCCCGTCGGGAATCCGTCGGGTTGGTCGGTGGAGTTAGGTGTGTACGCTAGCCAATAAACTAACGAGGCGGACAAACTCAATACTCAATACTCTCTGCCAAAGCCGCAAGGGGATTTGGCATGAAGATATG
>NJDC01057884.1:7403-24300 GCA_002245475.1 Calephelis virginiensis
TGTGCACTAAATTCTACAGACTATTTATCGCTTATAAACAAGTACTCATTATATAATAATATATGAAATTGAATTAAACAGTTACTCTATTCTATGGCAACTCTTTTAAAGCTATTTATTATTTTATTATTAAGAAAAAGTCCCGTATCGCAGTAATTACGCTTCATTTTGAAGTAATTACGTACTCAAGCCATGGACACACACGTAATTCTGGACGCAGCAATAAACTAAACTCGCACGGCATACGCGCGAATCAGGAAACGCGACGTAACTGCGGACGGGTTCTTTGTCACTCGATTACGCGCGTATGTCTATGTGACTATACACAAAAGCGTAAAACGCCCTATCTGGGCAAGCTCCCTAACAATTAAACCAATCACGATTAAATATCGTAAGTTAAAACGAAAAAAAAGAAAAGAATACTGCAGTGATTTTAATTCGACATCATAGTTCCATTTTCAATTTGTAAAAAAAACATGTTTACACCCGTATCACGTATAAATAGGTCGAGGTATAACCAGGGCAACCAAGACTAGACGAAGACACACAAGTCCCATGATGAGATTGGTGGCAAGCTTATCGCTAACCAGGCACATATCCATTCACTGGCAACGTTGCTTTAATTACAAACTTGAAAAAACACACTTTGCTTATATCGCCCGAACCGGGATCGAACCCGGGGTTTCATAGTCAAGTCCGACACCGACATCTAGACCACATAGGCGATTTTCAATTATATTATAACAATCACCAGTCGGTTTTTATATATAATGTATTAATACGTGAAACAAAAACTTTGGACCCCTTTTACGAAAATTGCGCTGACGGAGGAGTATGAAATTTGGCACATTTATAGTTTATGTTTAGAAGTGCAGAACGCTAATATTTTTTAATGATAATGTTTATAAAGTACATTAATTAAAAAAATAAAACATTACGCCTACTACCATGCATTAGACACACACAAACAAATATATTGATGACAACAATAAAAGATCACAGACGGCGCACCATACAGTTTGGAAACAAAATAGTTGGTTTTGAGAAATAAAGATGGCGTTCTTATCAACAAGATATTGAAATTTATTATAGTTAAATTTCAACCAATGGGCGACCACTAATTCGTATAATTATTCCTATTATAGAAGACCTTAGTCATGTTTTAAAAACCGAAACTTTTACAGCACTTACCTTCAACTTACATAGATTTCAAGTTTATAAGTACAGAGCGCTCATCCTGAAAACACTTTCCTTACGAAACTGGTGAAAAAAGAATTACATTTTAATTACCTATACTGTTAGCTTTATTCAGCTAAGTTATTAAGAAATGTGCAAACAATTTGAATCCTTTTACTTTTAGGGGAATCTCTTTACGCCCGTAATTCTAAAAATTCACCGCTGTATCTTATCTCTGAAGAATTCTTGTTGAATATAAATAACAACCATTTCCTAGTGTTACTTTATGTCGAAAATCACTTGTTCTATCCATACTCAATATAACAAAACAGATAAAATTAAATTAAAAATTTAAAAACCAACGACACAAGAATCCCATCCCAGTATATTTGCAGACATTCGGTTAATCTCCCCACTATCACCTCCCACAACTTTTAAGCGGCTCAACCGATTTTTATCAAACATGTCTACTCGTAAAAACATTCGCACGTAAGTGACCTTGAATACAAAAAAACTAAATTGAAATCGCTGCATTTATTCTGGAGTAATGATGCCACAGACAGACAGACATCGCAAACTTATAACAAATAATCTTTTTGTACTATTCTTTTCTTATTATTTTATTCTATTTATTCTCTTTTATTTATTTCAACTATTATAGCAACTACCAAGTAGAATTACGTACGAAATGCCAGTGACATCTCAATAAAAAAACCGCTAGTATGAGGACATTTTTTTATAACTACCTTGTTGCTAACATTTTGCTACTTACAACTTCTCCGGGCTTTGTGGGTCGAGCAGAGTGCTCAGCCCAAACATGTAGCCAAATAATAGCTGTCTTTAAAACTTCGTCTAACAATACTCTCTATACTAATATAATAAATTCGAAAGTTTGTTTGTTTGTTGTTCCTATATAGATATTATAGTTTTATGGATAGTTAGAAGGTTGGAAATTAGTAACACAAGGTATTTTTTGTCCCGATTGCGATGAATTCTCGAGGTAGAGCTAAATAACTTCTAACTACCCCGGAAAATCTTAAATTAGTACATACATACATGTCTTCACGCCAAGTTTCTATGTGGACTAGACGGAGAATACTGAGTGCCTTGGACATTTGTATAGTTTCTACACATTTGCTATTCTTTAAGTACAAACACGCTGCTTTCGAAAACTTTTTATTTTATAAAACAAAATCGGAGTTTAAATTCGGAAGTAACACAACTTGAAAGGCTGTATCTATTTTAATGACTCCTGGTTAGTTTGATTTTTCTCGGGCCCGAATGACAAACTGACTAATAAAACACTTAAAAATTAAATAATTTAGGAAAATTGATGCTTTTTTACTAAATTTGTATTACTTTTACTAATTATTAATTATAAAAACAATTCATATTTCAAAGTTCGCTACTCAGCCAATGTACGTTTATAGATTTTTTTTATGTTAGAGGTCAGTGACAATACACACGAGTCTCCTGATGGTAAGAGTCAACCGTCGCCTGAATATATCACAGATGTTACAAGTGCGTTGCTGTCAAGAGGCCGGGTTGAAAGGTGCAAGTCTAGCGGCTACCCTACCCTCCAGACCGAAACTTGACAGTTATAATGGCGACTGGAATAGGGAAAGTGGTGGATCTTCACGCCCATATCCCCGAAGAGGTAGCCAGAGGGACAACCAGGGCACCCACGACTAGCCGAAGACACTAAGTCCCACAATGTGATAGGTGGCAAGCCTATCGCCAACCGGGCACATATCCAATCCCGAGAAACATTGTTTTTTAATTGGAAAATTGGAAAAACCAAATTTTATTTTTGTGGCCCGACCCGGGATTCGAACCCGGGACCTCATGCAGTCAAGTGCAACACCTGGACCACTAGACTACAGATTCGACTACACCAGTGGTCTTGTTGGTAATGACCTAGATTTTAACCTGTGCTTGCTTCTAACTAGCTAACTAGCAGAGAGGCAGATAGTCTATGCTACTCAGCTGACGGGGAAAACTTTTTTTTTATTTTTTTTTTATTTTTGGTATGGGCTTAAGCATCTGCCAGTAGACATTATACAAAATGCCACCAAAATTTACTAACTTGACTCAATATATACGCGATATGCAGTAATTAAGAAAAAACCACGACCTACTTTTCTCTTCGCCTCTGTGATATAGGGGTCCAGCGTCGGATTGACTTCTTGAGGTCGCGGGTACGATCCCCGGGTCGGTCAACAAAAAAATGTGCATTTTTAATTTTCTAATAATAATAACAGTTGGCGATAGACTTGCCACCTATCACATTGTGGGACTTAGTGTCTTCGTTTAGTCATGGGTGCCCTGGTTGTTCCTTTGCCTGGTACTTATTTTATTTTATAATATACTGATAATTGTTGTCCGCGACTCCGTGTTGAAGTGACTTTGCGAGTGGTGGTAGTAGTTGCTTTGGTGGCCCGAAGATATGTTTTTTCTGTTTTTATCTTTTCCCTTGATGGTGCTAAAACTCTTCACAAATCTTAAAATACATAGAAGCTATACAATATGTAAACTAATCCTACCAATACTACCTCATGCAAGCTTTCAGTGACCCTTTTAACGCGTGTAAACTTTGCCTTTTGAACTTTGCTATTTTAGAAACTAATAAATAATTGACATTGCTAATCAATTACATTGCCTTTAAGACAATCAATTTTAAATTAGTAAAGTTGATCCCTACCTTTTGAATTGGCTAGGTGATCCAAGCGGATATACTCGTGCGAAATTATAAGTATTAGACTAAATATTACATTTTAATTTTATATTCGCCTCTGTGGTCTAGCGGTTGTGTGCCCGGTTGGAGATAGGCTTGCCAACAATTACATTGTGGGACTTAGTGTCTTCGGGTAGTCGTGGGTGCCCTGGTTGTGCCTCTGCCTACCTCTTCGGGTAACTTCGAATCTGAAACTCGTAACATAACTCGACATATTTTGAAATTAACCAGTATGTTGTATGTTTGTCTTCTTGTATTACGTCTGACGTATCAGTAACTGTTTATCGCTCTAGTTCTAAGTACACTGAAGCTGTTAAGCTAATAGCTGTTATCTGTTGTAAATACAATTAAAGCATTTTTTTTACCAGCAAGAAAGGGTTTATCATATATCCGCTAATATACTTGTGCGAAATGTTAAGTAGAACTACTTAGTCTACAAACCTGATATGATATATCTTAATATATATAAATTACGTGTCACGTTGTTTGTCCGCGATGGACTCCTAAACTGCTTAACCGATTTGAATCAAATTTACACACCGTGTGCAGTTTGATTCAACTTGAAAGATAGGAAAGCTTACATCTCAATTTATGATAAAAAAATTTACCATCCGAGCGAAGCTGGATCAGGCTAGTTATATTATATATTATGAATATTTTGATTTCAAGTTTCAGAGCTAACTTGACGATTTAAATTTAATAAGTAAAACGATCATATAAAAAAATTCAATAACCCCTGGCTAAACCCTGTGGTCTGTGTTGTAACATCTTTGTAACACTCATATTCCGCAAATAAATATTTTTTCTTTCTTTCTTTTCTTCTTTTTTGGTCCAGTTTAGACGGCAGGGTAGCTTACCACCTTAAACCTTAGGCTTGAGATCCTTGCTTAAGAATGTAAGCGCACCCTGACATATTTGGTGTTTAGGCACGGCTATACATTATCAGGGTATTCACTTAATAGTACAGCTACACAAGAAACTTTTTTCAAGAACTAAACTACTAAATGTAGACAAAATGTATGAGATGTCTGAACCCTAAAATGATCCACAATAACACTGACTCGTTGTCAATATAACAGTCGATTTTTTTTCAGGAAAGGTAAATTCAATATTCGCCCTGGTAGAGAACCTGATGCCCCTCCTGTATGTTCCCATGTATACCAAGGTATATGTGGCCACCATGGAAGTACTTCCTGGAGCTGTATTCTTAGTGGGATCTGCTATGACCGTTCCCGCTGTTATAGTATTTATGTAAGTGGCGTTTTTATGTGACAAGACAGCTAACAAGCATTCGGCTCTCCTAATGGTAAGAGATAAACATGGCGTATAGACACCATTGATGTTATAGGTGTGTCGCTGTTTTATGGCTGAAGTGTTGGTTAAATAATTTAAAAAATCCCGAGTTGGTCCGGGATCCTTTTCAGAATAGAATAATCTGTCCTCCTGCCAGACAGCTCATAAAAGGCGAGCACGGGCTTACCGTCACTAACCCCGTGATATCTGACTAGGTGGTGGAGTTTCGCAGCGACTCGCCCGGATTGGTACCACTATCTTACCTATATCTGCCGCCATAACGTCAGTGCTTGCTGTTGAACGGTAGCCGGTAAACTTACTTTTGCTCGAGGCCTAAGATTCTGGCCTCAGGTTGCCAAGGCCCCATAACCACCCTTGGTGTCTCTTAGACGTGAATTTCTTACCATCAGGAAATCCGTCTGATTGTTTCCCTTCCAAATAAAATAAAAAAATACCTCTAATCTCGCCTCTGTAGTCAAGCGGCCCGGCGAGTCCTACTCGACTCCATGAGGTCCCGGGTTTGATTCCCGAGTTGGGTAACAAAAATAAATTGTGTTTTTTCAATTTTCTAAAAGAAACATCGTTATCCGGGATAGTACAGTATGTGTCCGGTTGGCAATAGGCTTGCCACATATCGCAGTGTGGGACTTAACGCCTTCGACTAGTGTGGTGTCCTGGTTGAACCTGTGCCTACCTCTTTGGGGATATAGGAGTGAAGATACTTTTTTTTAGAAAAACTCCTAATTATGGTACGCATTTTTACAGTTGGATGCTATGGGAGCACCGGAAACAAGTCAGAAAAACCAAAGAAAACGGAGTCGATAAAAACTTCTAGTCATATTAAGTGTAAGTGTTTGGTCAAATAGCTGCTGTAAGGAAGGCAATCTTCGAGATGTATTATGCCTTTCAGTCTATTAGTGTTGTGTCCTTAGAAAATAAGTTTTAGGGTGAAAATTTCAAATTCTACATTTGCATATTAGTCCTACCGATTTTTTAATAAAATGTATTAAATAACTCGTATATATGACTCGACATATTTCGATATTAAACAGTTTGTTGTATGTTTGTCTTCTTGTACTATGTATGACGTGTCAGTAACAGTTTATCGCTCTAGTTAGTTTTAAGCACACCGAAGTTATTATGTTAAGCTAACAACTGTAATCTGTTGTAAATACAATTAAAGTATTTTTTGTTTTTTTTATAGTAGCAAGAAATTGTTAATTATTTATACGTTAATAAACTCGTACGAAATGATAAGTGATCTACAAGCCTGATATCATATCATATATATACCATATTATATATCACATATTTTTTTCCTTTTTTACACAGCTGCAAGAAAGGGTTAAATATTTTACACATGTTATTTTTCTTTTTTGTACCTGAAATATTGTTATGGTTGATTAAGTTAATATTAAACTCATATCAACATAACAAGTGTTTAAATATGAAATTAACAATTTTAAAAAAGTTAATTTGGTTGTTACTCTTTTTTTTTCATTTTTTAACCCATTGTCGGTATATATATGACATTTTCAAAAACCGTTTCAAGATTCTTTAAAATTACATATACATCGATAATTTTAACAGACCACATGTGAAGCTGAAGTAAGACGGGAAAGAATAGATATTCTACATTTCTCTTAAGCATTGACTCGAAGGTGGGTTTCTTGAAAGAAATCTGTGGAGGATAGCCCACCCTTTTGTATATTTGTACATTACTTATGTTATGACTGTTTTGTAAACAATAAAGAACGCAATAAATAAAGTCGAAATTAATTGTTTTAACTGTTTTTTTATCCTCGTTTTGTAAAAATAAATTAACTGAATTTAGTTTGGATAACGTTAATTGAAAGGTCAATTTATTTAATCAATAAAGTTAGAACAGAAATAAAACCTTGAATTGTAATAAAACGATTGCTGCACAATTGAACTCAGATGATCAATGAAATGGTCACAAATCTCGTGACACGATGAAAATCTGTAGGGTTACTCTCGAAGGGGGACTCTATTGGAAGTTGGAATCGAATATGTCATTTTAGGTACTCTTGAACACAATACTGGCGAATTATTACCATTTAGTTAATAGTAAATAGTAAATTATTTCGTCCTATTCGTCGAATTTATTTGTAACTAAATGTTAACAATCCCCTCATTCTGTGTTTAAAAGTACCTAAAGTGACAATTGGAATCGTATCCAATTTCCAATTCGCATGATATCGAGATTCAAGAGTGACCCTACTGGTATGTTCTGGCATTTGAATTACGATGACGTTCAAAAATTTTATTTGCTAACAACACAACGTCATAAAACAAAAAATCTTCAAATCAACTTTTTTTTAATTTTAATAAGATATTTTTGTATTTTTCTTTCTCATCAGCATATCTGCATTTATCACAGCTTTTGTTTTAGAACATGTATGAACTAATGTACATCACTTAGATCAAAATATATTTATTTATTTATTTATTTATTTATTTATTTAACGCTTTATTGCACACAAAAATTAAAATACACAAAATACACGAGAAGTTAAAAATGCACAAAAGGCGAGCTTATCTCTAACTAAAGAAATTTCTTCCAGCCAACCCAAAAAAAAATTAAGCTGTGAAAATTAATATATTTTGATTAATATATAAATATAATTTGATCAAACTAATTAAAAGGTCATTAATTTCCAAAAATTTTGAGATTGTCCATGACCGATATTTAGAAAGACTTGTTTGGTACTTAACAAAATCAGTCTATGGATTTAGTTAATTTAGCACCTGACGTAAAAATAGGTATATCATAAGTTTGACGTATGTTTGTGTGTCTGTCTGTCTATCTGTGGCATTATAACTTTTGAACGGATGGACCGATTTGTAAGCATATAATGCTTATTTTGGGGCTAGGTTCAATTTGAGTAACTTGTCCAGGGACTTTGAAGCAGATTCATTTATTTTAAGCTGACGAGCTCGTAATGGTTCTTCTACTTTACAAATTCTATTTTTGATGACATTTATATTACTTTTCTTTGTTTTTATTTAATATTCACATGTTTTGTAGATATAAATAAAATAATTGATTGAGGGTATTTAAATAACTTCGAAAAAATTATGAGGTTATACGTTCGATTTTTTTCTGTATTTTCCAGCCAACCAATCCCAAAAAAAATACTTAAAATAGCGTACTACTGTGATGGTCCCATTACCTCCAAGTCTGTATCTGATAATGGAACCTCCGAGAAATATAATTACATAATACACACATACATACACAAAAAAATATCAAATTTTTGTGCATGTAGATGATTTACTTATTGAAATTGAAGTCGGGTTTTTGCCGTTTTTACTATAATTAAATTATTTGACTATACTTTAAAAATATAAGTGTTAAAGGATTACTAACTCGATACTTTAGCCCCGGGTCGGGCAACGAAAAGAAAATTTGGTTTTCCAATTTTGGGGATTGGATATGAGCCCGGTTGGTGATAGACTTTCCACCTATCACATTGTGGGACTTAGTGTGTTCGGCTAGTCGTGGGTGCCCTGGTTGAGCCTCTGCCTATCACTTCGGGGATATGGACTTGAAGAAACTTACTTTTACTTTAGTATAATATTACACAAAAAAATTAAAAAAGTAGGAATCACTAATTCTGATTGATAATCATTAACCAACTCAAGATGACATCAAATATGTTTAAATACGCAATCGACTAGGTAGCCATTTTGTTTTTTTTTTTTTGAGTTTTACATCAAATTATTTGTCATAAATAATGATAAACACATGAAAAAAACAGTAAACAGAATTGCAGAGAAAAAAATATTGTAAGTAATACTTTTTGCGTGATATAATGTTGATGACGACTGACGCAGTAAAGGCAATCCATAAAGTTTATAAATAGAGTTTATATTACTACGAAAGGAATATTTCATTGGCTTATGTACTTATCTATAAGCGCTCTCTTATATACCGTCACCTCGTCGCTAAGCAAACTGTCATATCAATCACAAAAGCTCTGTAAATATTGAACAGAATATAACAAATAATCAAAATACAAATACAAGTAATCAAATTACACATGTATGTGCCACGTCTATTTTGTTTCGTATAATACACAACAAATTATCAAGAGGTTAACAATTATAGTCGAATCAATCCAAAAAATGGATTTAGAAAATAATACCAAAAATATTAAAGTTAGTGACAACATAGAAGATAACGTTAATGAAGAATCACCATTAAAATCTGAACACAATGATATTAAAAGTGTTAAAACAAACAAAAGCTTATTAGAGAGAATTAAAATTATAAAACAAAATGTAACGGTGGAACCGATCATGTTATGCTATGTAATGCCTAGTGTGTTAGCATCGTTGGCAACGCAAAATTTAAACTTAGAAAAGGCATGCCTCGTTAACTTGAATTTCAGCACCGAAGTTTGTGACGCTTTAAAATCTAGACAGACTGAAAATTATACACATTATGAAAACCGTGTTCAAACACTAATAGCTGAAATACAGGCGTGGAAGAATATCGTGCAAACTGTTATTCCTGTGCTAATAATATTATTTGTGGGCGCTTGGAGTGATAAAACAGGGAGACGAAAAGCTTGTATTTTGATGCCTATAGTGGGAGAGTTTTTATCGTGTATAGGATTCATAATTAATACATATTTCTTTTATGAACTACCTGCTGAAATTACAGCGCTTACGGAGTCCATATTTCCAGCGATTACAGGTGGATGGTTTACTAACTTTATAGGTGTGTTCAGCTATATTGGAGATATAACAAACAAAGAAGAAAGGACTATGAGAGTGGGTATTGTGAATATGTGTATGTCGCTTGGTTACCCAATCGGAAGTGCATTGAGCGGAGTGTTACTGAGGCTGATCGGTTATTACGGAATATTTTCATTGTCAGCCTCTCTTTATATGTTTAGCTTGATTTATGGATGCTTATTCTTAAAAGATCCAAAGAGGAATACAGTAAAAGAGGTAAGTTTTATTTTATAAATGGTAGAAACATGCAGCAAATCATCTGAAGTGGACTATTCTTTCCACGATAAGGTATATTCTTTCAACTGTCGTATTCTGATTTGGAGTGTAGATTAGTTGACAAATTTGTTTATGCATAAGGTTGATTATTCGAGATTAGCTATCATGGACATAATTTAATTAATATTGTTAAACGTCCATCGCGATTTATATTTCATGACATCAGTAGTATAACATAAACATAATTAAACAGTTGTTGAATACATGCTTTACTAAACACTATCTTAACTTAGATTCTCAACCAATAACATGCTGCAACGTCATCCACGTGTAGCATATTATTGGTTGTCTGTCAATTTTAGACAGTGCGTCTATTTTTGAAGTGAATAACTCTTTAGCGGCTTTGCGCACTTTATTTGGAATGGGTAAAAACTTCTAAACTCACGTCAGGACACTTTACCTGATCGAAAATTCGTAAGACGGCGCAGGGTACTTGCGCGAATGTTCATGTTGTCATGTATGTGTACGATAGCGCAATAAATGAATATTGTATTCTACCACATAAATGATAGTACTTTCGTACTGACAATTAAATCAATTCGTGCAAAATTATTCCCTAACCATTCCAAAATATCAAAAATGCACAATGTTAACATTAAAGTTTTCACTTCTGCCGGCACTCCCGTTTTTTTGTGGTACCTAATGCTTTATGCTCGACTGCTTTCCAGAAAACATTTTAAATGTTACCTTAATTAGCTGTTAACTGCGACTTCGTCAACCAAGAATAGGTTTTCATCCAAACTTTCATCCCCTGTTATAGTCCTTTGGGGGTTATTTTATGAAAAAAATGCCTTTGTCTGGATTGGCTGAGCAAAATCGATTTAGGCTGTAACATCGTAATCGACATATTTTAATGATTTTAGACGTATCAGATAGATAGATTTTGAATGACGTATCGATTACCATTACTACATAAAATAACATGGCTACATATGTCAAGTGTATTTTAGTTTAAAGTTGATGGTATATTTGCAAACATTCGACATGTCCAAAGGATGTTTTTCTCTTATCTACACATACTGGCGTCAACATGTCACAAGTCTCCTTAGAATAATGTACATTCGTGTGTAAATAAAATAAATATATCTGGAAAAATGACATAAATTGAATCGTACACCAAAATTAGCTATTATAAGCTTGTGTAATGGGTGTTAATCAACAATACTAATAGGTAGAAATACTTAAATAGATACTAGAATAAATTTAACAAAGTCCCAGACTTGGAAATGCAGACATCTAAATGTTTGTCATATAAATGCCTGCCCCCCCCCCCCTGGGAATGGAACCCGAGCCACATAGTTGATCGGTGGAATTACAAAGGAATAACTTTGAATTTTAAGAAGATGTATAGTAGTACTATTTAAGATATGCGGTTCGGCTATATTCGTCAAGCTTCGGAAATCCGAATGTGTTTTAAAGATATCTATATAGAGTTCTTATTACACATTATTAACCATTTCGCTTAAATTTAGATTAGGTCAGTTAATTTAAAAATAAAAGTATGAAGTGTCAAAAGAGTCAAAGAGTGAAGCCGAAGCGCATAATTTAAATAGTAGTACTATAATAGGGTGCTCAAGTTTGTATTAAACTCAATCAAAATAGATGCTATGAGATCGCGATAAAATCTTGCATGCGGGGAGTCTATGACACGATGGAGGACATAGGCTTTTTTTTATCGATATCTCAACGAGTTCGATGACCTCTCGAGCAAAGCAAATTGCAAACACTAGTTATTATAAGTAAAAGTAAGTAAGTAAGTAGCTTCACGCCTATATCCCCGAAGAAGTAATCAGAGGCACAACCAAAGCACCCACGACTTGCCGAAGACACTAAGTCCCACAATGGTGGCAAGCTCATAGCCAACCGGGCACATGTCCAATCCCGGGCAACTTTATTTTGTTAATAGAAAATTCAAAATATACTTTTACTATTTTTTTTTTGTTGCCCGACCCGGAAATTGAACCGCTAGACCACGGAGGCTGCTAGTAATTAATGTTAACTATTTTAGTTAGTTAGAAAGTAAAATAAAAACAAATGATGTATGTATCTTACAGGGAAAAGGATTTGTCGGCTTTCTTCGTGACTTCTTCAACTTTCGTTTAGTTTTAGAAACTTTCAAAGTTGTGTTCAAAAAGGGAACCGGTAACCGGAGGTTACGGGTTTGTTTGCTGCTCATTGTTGTCTTCGTAGTTTTTGGTCCCTTGCAAGGTAACATTGAATTTATAGTTTTTACATTACACACATACATAGATACAGATACATTGAACAGTTTAGTTTTTACATTTCCTTTGCACTACTTTGCTATGGCTTCCAATCATTCAAGGTGGACTTTGAACAACGCTCTTTGATACTCTTTCACTGAATTAGGTACAACTCAAACAATTTAGATTTCAAAGATCACTAATTTTTTTAATGATATTGGAAAGCAAACAAGGAGGCAGATTTCCTGATGGTAAGAAATTCACGCCGCCTAGAGACACCAAAGGTGGTGAAGGTGCGTTGCCAACCTTAAGAGGGGATATTAGGCCTTGAGCAAAAGTAAGTTTACCGGCTACCTTATCATGTAAGGCATCGGTACCATTCCGGGCGATTCGCTGCGAAACCCTACCACCTAGTCAGATGTCACGGTGGTAGCGACGGTAATCCTATGCTCACTTTTTACTCGCTGTCTGGCACAGGCAGACAAATGGTCTATTCTGCAAAAAGGGCCGGACCAACACGGGTTAGGGTTAAAACCAATCCACGTTCACAGAATTTTTCTTTTATCTTAGAGGTCAGCGGACAATCACACGAGTCTCATAATGTAACCGTAGATGTTACTAGTGCGTCGCTGTGCTAAGGCCGGATGGAAGACGGAAAACCTACAGTCCAAGTCTATCGGCTACCCTAGCCTCGGGACCGAAACATGACACTGTCACTATGGCGTCAGGAATAGGCAAGACGATGGACGATGCTACCTGGACAAGTCGCACCACGGCACTCGACCACCAGTAGTGGTGGTCTTCTATGAAACTACGTATACCTAGTATTTACCTCTTTTCCTTATTAAATTAAAAAAAAGGTGTGTGTGCGATTCACACACGATAGAAGTGAAACTTCAGTAAATCGACAAAAGAATGAGATGAATATATATATTTGTGTCTCTTACCTGCAAAATAATAAGATGAATATATATTTGTGTCTCTTACCTGTCGCTTTTTCGTTGCACCCCTTATGAAATTACAAAGATTTTAAAGAAGTTTCACTTCATAAACACTTTAAATTTAAGGCTAACAAAATTTCGTGATCCATTATTGATAAAATTCCTTTTCCAAAAAAACGGATATTCTCAATTCGATTGTTTGTTTCTTTTATTTGTTTGCCAACAAAAAATCTGTTTTGATGTTTTTTTTTTTTGAAATGGTAAATAAACACTCTGTTGCTAGCCGTAAAATTTTACCTCAAAAATCGGGGTAAATTCCTTAATCAAAACGAATGTAAACACAAATATAAAAACATGATATTGTTTGTATCAAGGAGGTAGATTACAAATAACGTAGTTGTTTTTGCTTTGTAAAAATAAACAACTGAAATACTAAGTAATAAAATATTCAAATTTTCAGGTGAATTCACAGTTATGTATTTGTTTACTCGATACCGTTTTAATTGGGATGAGCTTGAATACAGCTTTTGGTCTACATATAGCATCATTACGAATTTACTTGGTAAGTTCAAAATCATTTTTTTATTTTATTATTTAGGCTTGTCAACAGTTGTTACAATCATCTAATTTACAATTTAAAAACGAACAAACAACCAATTACACAACTTCTTACAGGTAAACACATTTTAAACTATATAAACTATCATTTATTATTTGTTTTATATTTATTTACTATTTGTTTTATAACTATATAAACTATCATTTTTTTACAGTAATAATTTTTTTGTCGCCTCTGTGGTCTAGCGGTCCGGGTGTTGGACTTAACTGAATGAGGTCCCGGGTTCGAATCCCGGGTCGGCCAACAAAACGAAAATTGGATTTTTCCAATTTTCTAATAAAAAAAATGTTGGTCGGGATTGGAAATGTGCCCGGTTGGCGATAGGCTTGCCACCTATCACATTGTGGGACTTAGTGTCTTCGGCTAGTCGTGGGTGCCTTGGTTGTACCTCTGCCTACCACTTCGGGGATATGGGCGTGAAGATACTAATAAATTTTTATTTGAAAAATTAATATTACTTTACTAGCTAATAAAGTTAAAACATTTGATTAAAAAAATATAATAAATATTTACTTAAATAAAACATGCAAAATCATTCACATAATATGTTTTTCTTAATTTTAACTACTGAATCTGAAAAAACATCCAAGTTACCACAACATTTGTTAACCATTTTACAAATGCGTGGCACAAGTGAATTAGCGCCAAAAACAGTTCTTCTTAAAGGTGGAGCTAAAAGGGTCGCAGGCTTTTTCCTAGGTACTCTAAAATCGAATCTTGCCAAAATTCAGGACAATCCATTCTATAATTTATTTATTTCCATAACAAGTCTACTTCAATCCATTCGCGCCTCTTTTCAAGTGAAATCATATTTAATTTATTTAACTTTTCTTTGTAAGAACAACATTTAGTTGAAGACTTGAGAAAAAACTACAAATGTGTAACAAATATTTTTTGTATTCTTTCCAATCTTAACGAATGGTTAGAAAAATGTGGTCGCCATACTACGCTACAGTACTCTAATTTACTTCTTACAAAACTGTAATAAAGAAGCTTCTTAGTGCGAATATAACAAACATCCTTGCTATTACAAATGTCAATTTACTGTCTAAAACTATACCCAAATCATTAATAGAATCCACCTCAAATAGGACAATACCTACAGACAGACAGATTTAAAAACAAAAATCAAATGCAAGTAAGCCGAAACATTTCTTATTCTTTTTTTTTTGAAAAGTTAGCAAACTAGCCCACGATTGTTGTGACAGTAAGAGACAACATGACATGATGATATAGTTGTGGCACTGTCATATAGCAATCAGTGTTGCCTTAATATGTAGTCCTGCCACCCTACCGTCTGGACTGTAACACGATTATGCCCACCTCTGTCATCAATCATCAGAATTGCAGGATAAGGATAGTTAAGGCAGTGAATCCCTACTAGAGTCAAAACTCAGCACTCTACCACCAGAAGTCATGTTGCTTTTACCCATTAAACCAGAGCACTCACTCATGTTATTCATGTATACTTGTTCTAGTTCCAAATAAAATTATTTGTATTTGTATTAGCCGTTCTACACAAGGGAGCAGGACCAACAAGGGGAAATAATGGTAAGAAATTAGGCACACTGCGATTGTACCGTATTAGTCAGATTACAAGCAAAGACAGAAGTCACAAACATTGGGACCATGTTGGTTAACTATTTGGTTAAATGAGGGAACACTTATACCTACTATTGTGTTTGTTTAAGTTTTCACAAAGCACCACAAGATTGATATGAGCGCCTTAACTATTCATATCGTCTTACGCGCTTTCCTATCACGTTACCTTTTACAACCGCTTTGTATGTTTCTGTTTTAAGAAAAGGAAAATATTAATAATGGACCAACCTTTCATTTATCATATGAAAAAATCTTAAAAACACTTAGTAACTAAAGTAATTGACAAAAAAGCGGTTCTCTGTAAAGTCGGTTTACTAACGATAGTTGAACGTGACAACGTTATAAGAACGGAGGCCGATTGTGCCTCTTTGTCGCTCGTTCTGCGCTCTCGCTTACACTTGGAACCTTAAATGGAACGCCTCAGAGCGAGGTAACGCCGTATAAGTCATGTTTTTTGGTGCGTACGGCCGGCTCCATCGAATTATAAGACATTGTCACGTCAAAACCTACAAACAAATCGTAATAAATGTGGTAACATGAGTTACGTAGAACGTATCAGTAATTATTAATGCATGACGTAGAACATAGGTTTTCAGGTGATCCCAATTGTCAGTCATCTGGCAACATACCAGCACGACTTTTATAATTTGCCTAGTTTTATATTTAAAAATTATACATTTAAAAAACTTTATATTTCTGTGCCCTTACCTTTAGTATTGGACCTTTTGTAACCGGGTATGTAGCATCGCACTTCACATATTACCATATACAGGGTTACTTTTAAAAGACCGACCAATATAAGAGAATTAAGGCTGAAATGATAGCATGTTTTAAATATTGATTGCCAAATTTTAATATTTACTTCTATGAACATTCATTTTAAATAGTCCGCGTTAATACTTCACTTGTTGTCAGGCTAAGTCGTACCTAGAACTAGTCGTGACGTCACTAACCTGAGCATGCGATTGCGGTCGGCGTTTACGTTATAACAATGCATTTTGTATTTTGCATCGGATATAAAATATAATTCGCGTTATTTTAATTTTTATGTTACTTTGTAATCGGAAAGTGTTATCGATTCCCAACTCTCTCTCAAAATTTGGCTGGTCCTTTAAATATTACCCTGTATATTTCGATTACCAACGGAGGCAGGCATTCCAAGCAGGCAGGTGTCACGAGCATCTAGCGCAGAGGTTCCCAAACTTATTTCATGTAACGCCCACTTTGAAAATCAGTTGTTTTGTAGCGCCCCCCCCCCTCGTTTTTTTCTTGTCAATAACCTCAATAACAT
>NJDC01057884.1:28040-39707 GCA_002245475.1 Calephelis virginiensis
TCTTTAAAATTTATAGAAACTCTGTTGCTAGCCGTAAAATTTTACCCCAAAAATCGGGGTAAATTTCTTAGTCAAAACGAATGTAAACACAAATATAAAAACATGATATTGTTAGTATCAAGGAGGTAGATTACAAATAACGTAGTTGTTTTTGCTTTGTAAAAATAAACAACTGAAATACTAAGTAAGAAAATATTCAAATTTTCAGGTGAATTCACAGTTATGTATTTGTTTACTCGATACCGTTTTAATTGGGATGAGCTTGAATACAGCTTTTGGTCTACATATAGCATCATTACGAATTTACTTGGTAAGTTCAAAATCATTTTTTTATTTCATCAGGCTTGTCAACAGTTGTTACAATCATCTAATTTACAATTTAAAAACGAACAAACAACCAATTACACAACTTCTTACAGGTAAACACATAAAACTTTCTTTTATAAATATATAAACTATCATTTTTTTACACTAATATTTTTTTTAAATTAAAATTACTTTACTGTCTAATAAAGTTAAAACATTTGATTAAAAATATAATAAATATTTACTTAAAAACATAAATAAAACATGCAAAATCATTCACATAATATCTTTTTCTTAATTTTAACTACTGAATCTGAAATAACATCCAAGTTACCACAACATTTGTTAACTATTTTACAAATGCGTGGCACAGGTGAATTAGCGCCAAAAACAGTTCTTCTTAAAGGTGGAGCTAAAAGGGTCGCAGGCTTTTTCCTAGGTACTCTAAAATCGAATCTTGCCAATAATTCAGGACAATCCATTCTATAATTTATTTATTTTCATAACAAGTCTAATTCAATCCATTCGCGCCTCTTTTCAAGTGAAATCATATTTAATTTATTTAACTTTTCTTTGTAAGAACAACATTTAGTTGAAGACTTGAGAAAAAAAGTACAAATGGAAAAAATATTTTTTGTATTTTTTCCAATCTTAACGAATGGTTAGAAAAATGTGGTCGCCATACTACGCTACAGTACTCTAATTTACTTCTTACAAAACTGTAATAAAGAAGCTTCTTAGTGCGAATATTACGAACATCCATGCTATTACAAATGTCAATTTACTGTCTAAAACTATACCCAAATCATTAATAGAATCCACCTCAGATAGGACAATACCTACAGACAGACAGATTTAAAAACAAAAATCAAATGCAAGTAAGCCGAAACATTTCTTTTCTTTTTTTTAAAAAAAGTTAGCAAACTAGCACACGATTGTTGTGACAGTAAGAGACAACATGACATGATGATATAGTTGTGGCACTGTCATATAGCAATCAGTGTTGCCTTAAAATGTAGTCCGGCCACCCTACCGTCTGGACTGTAACACGATTATGCCCACCTCTGTCATCAGTCATCAGAATTGCAGGATAAGGATAGTTAAGGCAGTGAATCCCTACTAGAGTCAAAACTCAGCACTCTACCACCAGAAGTGTAACGTAGTGGGGATGGCTTAGCTACCACCCACCACTATGTTAACAGAAAAATAAACAAACAGTCAAACTTCCTAAAGTTTGGCTGTTGGTAGGGAATCCTGTAGCAGATATATAATTAAGCAGACTATTGTAGA
Organism: Calephelis virginiensis; assembly: GCA_002245475.1. Classification (NCBI taxonomy): domain Eukaryota; kingdom Metazoa; phylum Arthropoda; class Insecta; order Lepidoptera; family Riodinidae; genus Calephelis; species Calephelis virginiensis. Next base: position 29,637 of record NJDC01057884.1, read on the forward strand.
ATCCAAGTCGAAAAGCAGACTGTGCTAGGATTGAAGTAGAAAAGCAGACTGTTCGTGAATAATCTTTCTGTTCTACATTTTAAAATTTAGATGGAACTCAATACATTTTTTTTAATACCGGCCAGTGTAATTACCAACTACAAAGGCCAGCTATTAAAACAGTTTAAGAAAATAATATTACAGAAGTCATGTTGCTTTTACCCATTAAACCAGAGCACTCACTCATATTACTCATGTATACTTGTTCTAGTTCCAAATAAAATTATTTGTATTTGTGCTAGCCATTCTACACAAGGGAGCAGGACCAACAAGGGGAAATAATGGTAAGAAATTAGGCACACTGCGATTGTACCTAATAGTCAGATTACAAGCAAAGACAAAAGTCACAAACATTGGGACCATGTTGGTTAACTATTTGGTTAAATGAGGGAACACTTATACCTACTATTGTGTTTGTTTAAGTTTTCACATGACACCACAAGATTAATATGAGCGCCTTAACTATTCATATCGTCTTATGCGCTTTCCTATCACGTTACCTTTTACAACCGCTTTGTATGTTTCTGTTTTTAAAAAAGGAAAATATTAATTCATTTATCATATTATGAAAAAATCTTAAAAACACTTAGTAACTAAAGTAACAAAAAAAGCGGTTGTCTGTAAAGTCGGTTTACTAACGATAGTTGAACGTGACAACGTCATAAGAACGGAGGCCGATTGTACCTCTTTGTCGCTCGTTCTGCGCTCTCGCTTACACTTGAAACCTTAAATGAAACGCCTCAGAGCGAGGTAACTCCGTATAAGTCATGTTTTTGGTGCGTGCAGCCGGCTCCATCGAATTATAAGACGTTGTCACGTCAAAACCTACAAACAAATCGTAATAAATGTGGTAACATGAGTTACGTAGAACGTATCAGTAATTATTAATTCATGGCGTAGGCATAGGATTTCAGGTGTTCCCAATTGACAATTACAGTCAGTCATCTGGCAACATACCAACACGACTTTTATAATTTGCCTAGTTTTAAATTTAAAAATTATACATTTAAAAAAACTTTTTATTTCTGTCCCCTTACCTTTAGTATTGGACCTTTTGTAACCGGGTATGTAACATCGCACTTCACATATTACCATATACAGGGTTACTTTTAAAAGACCGACCAAATTTAAATATAAGGGAATTACGAGTCGTGACGTCACTAACCTGAGCATGCGATTGCGGTCGGCGTTTACGTTATAACAATGCATTTTGTATTTTCCGTCGGATATAAAATATAATTTGCATTCTTTTATTTTTTTGTTACTTTTTAATTGTAAATTTTGTTATCGATTCCTAACTAGGTATCTTTTAAAGTTTGGCTGATCCTTTAAATGTTACCCTGTATATTTCGATTACCAACGGAGGCAGCCATTCCAAGCAGGCAGGTGTCACGCGCATCTAGCGTATATTTTCGATTCTGAGTGTTTATTACGTTTATTCTGGTAATCATTTTAGTATTTCTTCTGTGTATTAGTACCGTTGACATGATCTTATCTTATTCGTGTAATTTGTTTAATTTCGTGTATTTCAATTGTTCAAAGTTGTTTATAGTTATAAACAGACTACAAAAAACAAGGCGGTTCACAATTCGTCTGTAAATTTTTTTATTATTTTGTTCGTTTGTTTCTTACGAGATTACTATAAAATAAGTGAAAATGTATGTATTAATAAGTGTAACTCATAAACTACTGTTATAAATAAATAACCCTGGACAAGTCACAAAAATTAAAATCTAACCTCAAAGTAAGAAAATTATATGCTCGTGTTATGGGTGTTAATCAACGATTCTAATACATAGAAATACTTAAATACATACCAGATCACATCCGGATACATCCATACATCCGAGTGCTTATTAAATAAATTTAATAAGCACCCGGATCCGGAAATGCAGACATCTAAATGTCGGGAATCGAACCCGAGCTTCACGGTTAGTCGATGTAGTTAGGCGTGTACGCTAACCACTCGACCAACGATGTTGATAAAATTTTTGTGGGACCATTTCGGAAACATTTGCTATCTTTCGAAAAAAAAATTATTCAATAGCAACGTGGTATTAAATTAAATGCTATGAGTCGGTTTTTGCAGTATTACAGCGCTTAATTATTATCCATTTAAATATAATTTTAATATATTTTCAGGTACTGCTTTTTCCATTAGTTTCTTCACAAAGTACTTGAAACTGGATGACACACTCCTTGGGATCATATCTTGTATGAGTAAAATAGTGGCGTCATTTGCTTATGGATTCGCCAGGAATAATTTGGAGATATACCTAGGTAAGTTTCCAGTGATTTATCTTAATTATTAAACTTTTCTGAATTCGTATGAGTGTAAGAGCATTACCGCTGAGAGAAAGTTCCTCATAACTGTCTCATTATCCTAACCTCGATTCCAGTTTTCCCAAGAAGCAACCCAGGGTCTGCTTTCCTACTTTTACTTTAAAATTTTTAATGGTATTCCATGAAAATGAGTTAATAACACGTGTTTTGTTCTGCAATGTCTAGCGAGCGTATCTTGGGTTTCTTTCATCTTGAGTAGACCCCAATAATTCTGACAAAAGCAGCCTAGTCAAAGGAAAGTTTGACTTTCGTCATAACATACCTTGCTTGTTAGCAGTCTCATTTTAGTAACACATTAAACGAATGATTTTTGTAATTTTTGTCTATTACGAAACATAAATAAAAAATTATGTAGCAGATTTTTTTCAATTCTTCTTCTTTCTTAGAAATATGGTTTCCAATCGTTTTTAACAATTTTGTAAAATCTTTCTTCTAATTCTGATTCTTTGGTTATTAAATGATTATTTGCTTATTTCTTCTATTTTGTTATATTACGTCTTCGATTAGCGTTTTTCTAGTCATACAAAATACTAGCCTGTGCCAAATTGCTAATGTCAATTTGAGATATCGAAATTTGGTAGTCAATTTCTACTATTTGTATTAATCTCGATAATAAAATCACTATATCAATATTATTTTATATTTTTAAATTTTAAAAATTGCAATTTACCAAACAATATTAAATCAGTTAGAAGATATTAAATTTTATAAGATCGCTAATAATGACGTAAAGTCATAGTGCAAGTCTGCCGACAACCTCACCCTCCAGATTGCAACATGACAGAGTCATCCTGGCGACAGGAATAGGTCGCTATACCTACCATGCTTCCCTTGCCATGCTTGCCCGAGATCCACCGCATTACCTATTCCTGCCGCCATAATAACTCTGTCATGTTCCAGTGTGGGGTAGGGTAGCCGGTAGACTTGCACAATAGCCAAATCACGGCCTCAGACAAGACGCACTTGTAACATCTATGGTGTCTATAGGCCACGGTTATCTCTAACCCTCAAGAGAGCCTTGTGCATGTTCGCTAACCTCTCATATAAAAAAGCCATTATTCTTTACCATTTGATGATAGTGACTGAGCTCGTGATTATTATTATTATTATTATTACATTTTTTATGATATTGGTAGGCAAACAAGCAGACGGATTTCCTGATGGTAAGAAATTCACGCCACAAGGCACCCACAACTAGCTGTAGACACTAAGTCCCACAATGTGACAGGTGACAAGCATATCGCCAATCGGGCATATTAAATCCCGGGCAACATTAATTTCATTAGAAAATTGAAAATATACATACATTTTCTAATTTTCATTTTTTTTATCTAGTAAAAACTACAGCGAAATGACTTAAGTTTTCGACAGTAAGGCCATAATTCACCGGGACGCCATTGCGACGTGGCCAGCGACGTTGCCATGGCTAGGTCTAGCATTCCTGCGTCGCCAAAGCGTCGCCATTCGGTTGCCAAGTGCGTTAGCCGTCATACATCTCAATACGAACTAGTTGGCGACGTCACTGGCCACGTCGCCATGGCGTCCCGGTGAGTTATGGCCCTTAATTTTAAGCAATGTTTCAACATTTTAGAACTAAAACAGTCTCAAACTTTCACATAATTTAAACTTCCAAGCAACAGAAACTAAAACAAGCTTCCTGAGCTAGAACAATGAACTTTGCTAGCTTTAATCCGTTTCAACCAGTACTAATTATTAACACGTACCGTATTAGCATAATACTATTATGCGAAAGTGTGTCCGTTTGTCCGTCTTTCACACCAGCACAGTTATTATAAAGTTTTTGTGTGTGGAGACAGCAAGGAGGATAGAGGGTTCAGTTTTGTGTTAAAAATGGCAGATGAAAAGATATATATGTGTATGTCCATCTCTGGTATCTTAACTCCTAAGCAAATGTAACGATTTTGATGCGGATTTTTGTTTGAAATCGGACGTAATCTAAATAGTTCTTAGCTACATTACAGAAAGGATTTTTGGGGGTTATTAATGTGTTTAATTTTATGATTGTCTTCTATATGTATATTTTGAATTTCTTGCTGTTAGTGCTCGCTATTGACGTGTTTCATCGTAGAAGGTAGGGTAGACCTTCATGCGTGGCATGTCCTACCCAAAAATAGTGACCCACAAGTCATATTTATGGTTTATATAAGCAACAATTATCTTTACTTTCTTACGGCCAATGCTAATAATGTATCTCAATCTAATGGATTTCAAGCAATCTAGATAGCTGCGTATCCGGCGACCTATCCCAGACCTAATTGCCATATTTATCCTGTCCACAGATATGTTATTGGCAAGCGATTACATAAAAATGGATCAAAATATAAATCTTAGACAGCAAGTTTTGGATTAGGATTAATTATTAATATTGGCCGTTAGCGCACTATTTTGTCTGTTTTTTTACGCCATAATACGTATACATTTTTTGGCGGAAAATTGCAAATTAAATAATTTTATTTAGATTTAATTATCTTTACCTCAGGAAATCAAAATTTTATACTAATATATATTTAAAACACCATAGTCATATCTGTTCACACGATAACTGACGGTCTATGACGTGGATCCTATTCAAACCTTGATGTTGGGTAATCGTATTGTAATAAAAAAATGCTTTTGTCACAGAACACTCCAGTAGTTTCCATTTCTAGCTCCAAAAAAGGAGAAGGTCTTACGATGATGTTTTTTTATATATTTTGATGGTTAATTTTAAAAACGTATTAATACTATCATGATACGACTAGTGATTTTTGAGTTATACTTAATAGTGTATACAATTTTCGCTTATGTTGAAGAACGAACAAATGGAAATTTATGTATTATTATCGCCTCTGTGGTCTAGCGGTTCAGGTGTCGGACTGGACTGCATGAGGTCCCGGGTTCGAATCGCGGGTAGGGCAACAAAAAGAGGATTTGGTTTTACTAAGTTTCTAATAAAAAAAATGTTGCTCGGGATTGGATATGTGCCCGGTTGGCGATAGGCTTGCCACCTATGATGATAATCGATTTCTCTGTCATTTCTGAATCTTTTTAACTCTAATTGAAAGATATGCTCTTCCGAGGTGGTCTTGTTTCCAACAAATCTTGATATGACTTTGGATACCCAAGGAAATCGAGGGAGATCTTATTTTTTTCTTTGTGAACTTCGATTACAATTTTTTAAATTTCGAAGTCGGTTTTTTGTTCTATTACTGTGCTTAAATTATTGTAGACATTTTTTGTAAATATATTAGTGAGTGAAAATGATTATTCGTGGGCGCAGCTATGAAAAAAACTATTGACCGAATTTAGTTTTCACCAAAAATTTGATAGTTGTGGAAAGTGTATAAAAAGTCTGCATTATCAAAGTTAACAAATATTTTTTTTTGCAATTTTTGTCATCGCCATTTATTGTCGTTCAAGAACTGATTACTTTTTAACCTTCACTTGAGACATAAACGAAATATATTTGATCTATTTTCCCGTAGCGCCTTTATTGGAAATACTTAATGGCACCTCGTTTATCGCAATGAGATCAATAGCAACAAAACTTGTCGATGGTGAAGAATTTGGTAAGTGTATTTGATTACTAAACTTATTTTAGTACAGCCAATTTGTTTTATCATTATAGATGTTTTTTTATACTTGTCAAGAGGTAACGGTAACTTTTCCTATCGTAATCTGTTGACTTGATTGTCGTTACATCATATAAAAGACGTTACGAAAATAGTCGCTTGTGTGTACCTTGCCTTATTAAAAAAGCCTTTCATTTATTTGAACAACATAATAAAGTATTTAAATTTATACTTAAATAAACATTTCCTACTTCTATACATCTAATTATATAAATAAATTTGTAAGAGATAAAATTAATTTTATTTAATAGCTAGCAGTTTCCCGCAGCTTTTGATAAAACAAAGCCTATGTCACTCAGGGATAATGTAGCATTCTAAAAGTGAAAGAATTTTTGAAATCGGTCCCGTAGTTTCGGAGCCTATTCATTTCAAGCAAACAAACAAACAAGCAAAAAATCAAAACCTTTCCTCTTTATAATATTAGTATAGATTTATTGAGAAATAAAATCTACCAGGAGATTATAACTGTAAACTGAACTTTGTTCAGTGAATCCTAAGTCTAAAGTCTGATTTGCAAGCATTGTAATTAAATCTAACAATTAAACTAAATGTAACATGGTTTTTTTTATTAAAACTCGTCCTAATTAATTATTGACACAGGAGAATCATTAGCTGAAAATTTTCATAAGTTTCTACTGGTGGCGACGTGCTGTGCAACAGCTTGCCTGGATATAAATCCACTGCCTTACCTATTTCTGCCGCCATAATGACTGTGTCATGTTCCTGTCATAGGTATGTTTTATAACAACAGAGAGCCGTGTCCTTGTTCGTTATAATGTCTCCTAAAGTCTGATCATCACAATTTGGAGCCAGTGTAGACGAAACTAGTAATAAAAATAAATTGTACTTGTTTAAAACAATGCATATAGCATGCCACGACTGCCATTGTGACGTCGTTTTTCAATTTAGGAACAAAATAATTTTAATTTAAAAAAACGATGGGTTGCACTCCGGCAGAAGTGAAAATTTGAAAATTAACGTTGTGCATTTTTGATATTTTGGAATGGTTAAGGAATAATTTTGCACAAATAGCTTTAATTATCAGTATAAAAGTAATATAAATTATGTGGTAGAATACAGTATTCATTTATTACGTTATCGTAAACAAACATGACAGCAAGAACGTTCGCGCAAGCGCCTTGCGCCGTCTTACGAATTTTCTATCAGGTCTCGTGGCCTGACGCGAGTTTAGAAGTTTTTACCCATTCCAAAAAAAGTGCGCAACACCGCTAAAGAAGTTTTCACATTAAAAATGCGATAGATACACGTACTCGTATTTGTAGTACAGTACTTTGTTTATAAAAGAGACAGTCCAGTAAATAATTTATTTTGGTCGAAAACTTACACTATATTTTATTTACAAAAAATCATGGGATACGAATATATTTATGTTATTATACAAAAGAGTATTTTTTTATGAAAGGTAAAATGAACTCTTTATTCGGGCTGGCAGAAGCGATAACCCCTCTTATTTATGGACCCTTATATTCGAGGGTATATATCATGACCCTGCAAGTACTACCAGGTGCTGTCTTCATACTTGGAGCAGCGTTGACGATTCCAGCAATTGCTATTTTTGGGTATGTATTATATAACTTTAAAATTGTTAAGGTTTTTTTATGATATTGCAAGGCAAACAAGCAGACGAATTTCCTGATGGTAAGAAATTCGCGCCGCCTAGAGAAACCAAAGGTGATAATGGTGCATTGCCAACCTGAGGCTAGTAATTTTGGGACTCGAACAAAGTAAGTTTACCTGCTACCTTACCCTTCAAACCGGAACACGTCATGGCAGCAGAAATAGGTAAGGCGGTAGTACCAATCCGGGTGAGAAGCTGGGAAACTCTATAACCCAGTAGGAAGTCACGGTGTTAGTGTCGGTAAGCCTATGCTTGCCTTTTACGAGCTGCCTGGCAGGAAGGCAGTTGGTCTATTCTGCAAAAGAACCCAGCAGAAAAAGAAGACTGCAAAGAAGGCAGCTCGTAGAATGCGAGCATAGGCTTACCGTCACTAACACCGTGACATCCTACCAGATAGTAGAGTTTCGCAGCGATTCGTCCAGATTGGTACCATCGTCTCACCTATTCCCACCGCCATAACGTCAGTGCTTGCCATTGACGTGTTCCGGTTCAGAGGATAAGGTAGCCGATAAATTTAATTTTGTCCGAGGCCTAACATCCGCGCCACCATTACCACATTTGGGTTCTCTAGGCGGCATGCATTTCTTACCATCAGGAAATCCGTCTACTTGTTTGCCTTCCAAAAAGCACATTTCAAATTTGTGACACTAATACATACATACATACAATCTTCACGCCAAGTCCCTTACGGGGTAGACAGAGAGTATCGAGTGCCAGACCTCACGATCCTGACCAACCTGTCTTGCTTCCTTCACATTCATTACCCTTTTCATATAAACACGCCGGTCACAGAAATACAATCAAAAAATATTTGTCTCTGTTTCATCAATTAAAAAAATATGGTTCACAAAAATAAATTCAATGTTACACATAATAACACGCATTTTATATACAGTAACATTTACAAGATATTATTTAGACGATCATTTATACATTCAAACAAACACAACCCTTGGAGCTTAAAATTGTTTGTTATTCCAGGTGGCTATACTTCGAGCACAAAAAGGATAAAAAACAAAATGCAGAAATTTCCCCCGTTGAAAAGTCTTCAAAGTAATTTTCCGCGATACCCATTTCCCAACTGCGAACTAGGCGATGACGTACATTGTGCATACGGAACTGGAATAATTGTTCTCATTTGTAACGTTTTCACCCATTATAATTCAAAAGAGCGAGTTCTATTGTTCTGTTTTTAAAATGTACAAATATCATGAGTATAGTCATATTTTTAAATGAAACTTTTGTAATGAATCATGATTTTACTAGCTGTAATTCATAGTCTTGTTCACATTACATAGTGTAACAAAATTCACACAGACTAAAAAATTAATTAAACAAAAATTGTGTTTAATTAGACTACAAAAGAACTACTAAAAATTATGAACTATAGGAATTTTGAATTTCGTGTAAATAATACAATTTGTCAATTTTGGTTGGTCAATTTTTATGTTCAGTGGAAGTGCACAAATGAAATAATTATGAAGAAATTTGTATATTCTGTGGTTCCTCGTTATTGCCAACTCTTCTTAATTGAGCTTGAGTAATGATTCCACCGCTTTACTCAAAAATCTGGCATTACTTTCTTTGAAGATTTATGACTAATATTGAATAATTTCAACCCGATTTTATAAGTCGGAAATTTCAAGTTCACTAATGGCAAATGCTAACGTTAACGCCAAAAATTAAAGAAAGAAAAAACCGTTTAATCATATTAATCAATTCCTAGTCCCTGAGTCATCCATCAATCCAAATACCAATCCAGGTATCAAAATACAACGCAAAAGAAGATGAAGGTCAGAAGCGAAACAGTCTATAGCATGTAGAACATTACTGTGGAAGAGAACAAATAAGAATAGAAAAGTTACGACCATCAGGCTTTAAGTACTGAAGTAACAAATAAATGATGAACTGATGTCAATTTTAAATATTTCTAACTCACTCTAGTGTACCGACCTCTCTTTCTAAAAGTCTTGAGATATCAATCAACCAAACAAAAGAGGTCAAAATATCTGGAAATGACATCTGTTTTTTGTCCACCTCGTACCACCTTGTAACCTCCAGTAGTTTCATGGTTAAGGCTAGCGGTTTATTATTGTACAGGTATTTTACTTGTTTTTAATAAAATTTGTTTTTAAAGAAACAGTTTTTTTTTTGTTTTAGGAAGTCAAACAAGCAGACGGAATCTCAAATGGTAATAAATACAAAAAAATATAGAAGAAGGCGTTACTTTGCGGAAATCTATACTTAAATCCAAATAAAATTATTCTATTTGCATTTTTCCGACATAAAAAATGTATACGTAACATAGAGTGACAAAACAGAAAGACAGTGTGTTACGAAAGAATTGGACTTTGAGTGTGTGTGTGTGTGTGTGTGTGTGTGTGTGAGAGAGAGAGAGAGAGAGAGAGAGAGAGAGAG
>NJDC01057884.1:47400-62848 GCA_002245475.1 Calephelis virginiensis
TCCGCCTAGAGACACCAAGGCTGGTAATGGTGCGTTGCCAATCTGAGGCCAGGATCTTAGGCCTAGATCAAAAGTAAGTTTACCGGCTACCTTACCATCCGAATCGGAATACGTCAATGGCAAGCATTGACGTTATGGCGACGGGAATTGGTAGGTGGTTGGTACTAATCCGAACGAGTCGCTGCGAAACTCTACCACCTAGTCAGATGTCACGGTGTTAGTGACGGTATGCCTTTGTTCGCCTTCTCTGAGCTGCCTGGCAGAAGGGCAGACAGACTATTCTGCAAAGGAGCCCGAACAACATGGGGAAAACCTACCATCAGAGGATTTGCCTGCTTGTTTGTTTACCGAGCTTGTATAAAAAGATTTTAGTTTATGTGACATAAGAAACTAATCAGGTGAATTATTTGCAAAGGAGCCCTGACCACAAATATTAATTTTGAAGATGTTTAATGTAAAGCACATTAATTAAATAATGTTTTAAATTTAAGAGTAGGTAAACAATTACTCTGTCTAGAAGGCACTGAAAAAAGACATTGCCTTATCACAACTGACATGTTTATAAACTTTATAAAATTTCAGAAGGCACTGAAAAAAGACATTGCCTTGTCACAACTGACATGTTTATAAACTTTATAAAATTTCTAATGCTCCGCTAAACTTGCGATTTGTTTTCTTTCACACACAAACTATGTAGGTACGTGTGTTTCATACACATTGAAAGTGTGTTCTTTTCCCCCAACGAAAAACGATTCTCTTACCCCAACTAATAATCCAATCATCAAATAAACACTGTTTATCGAATTGAGTTCAGCTATCGCTTTAAGTCCTTTTTTATGTCTTCTATGGATTGACAACGAGTGCCATGAAGTAGTAGTTTGAGTTTAGGAAAAAGAAACAAGTCAGCTTGAGCCATGTCTGGTGAATATGGTAGTGGCATGATGGTATTTATTGAGTGTTTGGTCAAAATTTCGTTCACAATGATGGACTTATAAAAAACGCATTATCGTGTCGCAAAATTAAGAATTTTTTCTCCACAAATCTGGACTTTTTCGCCAAATTTGCTCTGTTAAACGCTGCATAACACTATTATTTACTGTTTGACCAAAAGGTCAGGTTGGTCAGAAATCTAATCGTCTCTGTGGTCTAGCGGTTTAGGTGTTGGACTTGACTTAATGATGTCCCGGGTTCAATTCTCGGGTCGGGCAGCAAAAAAATAGATATTGTATATTTTCAATTTTCTAACAAAAATAATGTTGCCCGGGATTTGATATGTGTCCATTTGGCGTTAGGCTTGTCACCTATTATTTTGGGACTTATTGTCTTTGGCTAATCGTGGGCGCCACTCCGAAGCTTGTTGATTAGTTTGCATGTCAAACTCGTAAATCACTCATACACGTCGTCACCACTGTCAATGCGTTTCGTGAATGTTGGCTCGGAAGTGACTCGTTCTAGAATGTCCTCAAAGATTCTGATGCGATTGAGTTTCAGAGAAATTCAGTTTGTTTGGGACTAGCCGAGCGGCAATATGTCTCATACCCAAATAATTAGTTAAAACAATACGGATCGCCTCCTGAGGTACAAAAAGTTCCACAGATAGTTCAATTGCAGACGTTGGTGGCTTATCAGAGCGAGGCAAATATTCCATCACTTCTCGACCGCATTTGAACGCTTTGTATTTTACGCTTTGTTTGTACTAAATATGATATAACTAAAAATACTGTTTAATATAATTAAAAAATGCAACTCAATCTCCGCGTCAAAATGAATAATAATTGTGTCAATCCAGCAACAACAAAAATTTGAATTTGGAACCATAAACAAATAATCCATTTCAGATAGTTATTTGTCTGAATGTATATTACCACTGCTGCTGCTGCTTATAGAAAACAAATACTAATGAAAACTAGTAGTTACGAAATTTTTTTAATATCTCATATTTGATTTAGTTTTAATTTGTGTAATTTGTTTCGTCAATTTTCTAACAAAAACGATGTTGCCCGGGATTAGACGTTTCTTTCCTGTTGGCGACAGATTTTCTCTATCTGATTTTTGGGGTGTACAAGCGAAAGATAGGTTTTTTTAAGTTTACTGAGCAAACTGTGCCCGTTTTTATTATTTTTTGATAAACTCATCCCAAAATTCTAAAATAGAAAAAAAAAGCATCAGAATTAATAATCTCCTTTTGGAGTCGCATAAAACATCGTGATGTAATTATATAATATTGTTCTAATAACACCTATTCCAAATTACAAAGTTCGAAACAAGAGGACGAATCTCTAATTGAATGTAACCAACATTATTTAGATTTAAGCAAATCAGTCGCGCAAAACATTGCTTTTCGCTTACACTCGTCCTCGTTTGTCTTGAAGTTTTTGGGCGCTTTAACTACAATAAGAAGTTTGTTCGGAGCTAAATACATTGGAGTGTTATAAATCTCTGAATGTTTTAGCATAAGTGACGCGCAGTAAGACAGCAAAAACACCGACTCCAACATGAGACAACCAAGGTACCCAAAAAAATTATTTATTAAATATAACTCAAAATAGTAGTACCAGTACAGTACAGTATTATGATGCCAAATCATGGTGGCTATCCGCACTGTGTAGCTTGTGTAAAAAATATTTTAAAAAAAGGTAACTGCAAAATTTTTTTTTGTTATACTACAAAATTGTATAAAACATTACTATGTTATGTTATCGGTGATAGCGACCCTATTTCTACTAATAACACCGTAAAGCCTTTTTTTAACGTGTTAAGAAATCCTCATGGATACCCTCCACTTTCGGGGGATGAGACGGGTTCTGTCAGACTCCTACCGACTTAAACCACACGGTGTCCACCCCTTCGCGAGGTACCTGGGCTGCAGGAACCACTGCTCTAGCGGCGCTGGATCTCGCAATCGCCATCGCGAAGGGGGGTTTTCAATAGGGAGTGCCTATCGTCAGGAGTGGTGGACGGAGAAACGGTATGCACTCCTTCGGAGTCTCAGTGGCGACAGTCACCTCTATACCTGCCGCAACGCCATCATTACCGGGTGGACAAGATAAAACGCCCACCCCCTTCCTCCGCGGGCTTTACTGTCGCCACCGCACGCGAGTAAAACGGCCGACTGCCCTTGCTCTTTCCTCGTGTCCCCTTTACACCGAAGAGAGGTACTGAGGTACAGCCGTCCTAGTCCAATAAGCTTCGCTCGGGCCATGCCTGACCTGGGGTACTCAGCCCCCCCGCCATAACAAGGCTTGCACCCTTGGGGGGAAGCTTACTTTACGCCCAATCTAACTTAATTTAACTGCCAAAAAAGATAGATTTTTTTAATACTTTTACACAATCTACACAATGCTTATGGCTTATGGTCTTCTGTGGCAACCTGTAGATATCTCTGAATACCATTTGACCTCACAAAAAAAAGTATGTTGACGCCCATATCCCCATAGAGGTAGGAAGAGGTACAACCAGGGCTCTAGCCGAAGATATTAAGTTCCACAATGTCTTTCACACGGCTAGCCTATCGCCAACCGGACACATCTCCAAACCTGGGCCCAATTTAACCACCTCGAATACGTCAGCTTTCAAACAAAAAGTCCGCATCGAAAGCTTTTAATCTGTTCAAACGTTACGACGCCAGAGATAAACAAATACACGGACACACACGCAGACACATTATACTTATATCACCCCTCTTTTTCCGTCGAAGGTCATTAAAGAGTCATCTCCACCATTACTATTTTATTATTGCTTGTTCTAAGTTGGTTACGCGACAACTCTTACGAGATTTTACAAGAATTTTTAGTAAAAAAAAGCAAACAAGACAATAATGTGTCTTAAAAATGGTTGTTGACGCTACTTTATGATATCTCTAACAAAACATTAAAAAAACTACTTACAAAAGTAATTTAGTTAACTAGATATGCAAAAATTGAGTATGTTTCTACCTTTCTAAAAATAAGACATACATTTAAATTGCCAAGCTCTTTTTAGAGTTAATTAAAAATAATAAGCTGTAAGATGTTTACCTGCCTTCAAAAAGCTTACTAGCTTACGGCCAATATTAATAACCTGCCTGAGATAAAAGATAGGGCTGATTTCGATCAGTTTCCCCGTGTTGGTGTGAGCTCCTTTGCAGAGTAGACCATCTGCCTTCCCGCCAAGTAGCTCGTAAAAGGCGAGCATAGACTTAACATCACTTTACATCTGAATATGTGCTAGAGTTTCGCAGCGACTCCCTCGGATTGATACCACCATCTTACGTATTCCTGCCACGATAACGTTAGTGTTTGCTGTTGACATGTTCCGGTTCGGAGGATAAGGTAGCCGGTAAACATACTTTTGCTCAAGGTCTAACATCCTGGCCTCAGGTTTTCAACGCACTATTACTGCCTTTGGTCTCTCTTATGGGCGTTAATTTTTTTTATTATCAGGAAATCCGTCTGCTTGTTTGCCTTCCCATATCTTAAAAAAATAAAATTACTAGGCAACCATTGATATTTGTCAATATTAATAAGAACAGCAATATAACTTTAGAAGGTCTATCTCTATTTGTAAGTATCTTCACGCCCATATCCCCGAAAAGCTAGGCAGAGGCACAACCAGTCCCACAATGTGAAATGTGGCAAGCCTATCGCCAACCGGGCACATATCCAATCAAGGGCAACTTTTACAAGAAAAATGTTTTTTCTTTCTTTTTTTGTATCTGGACCTCCTCAAGCAGTCAATTCTGACATCAGACTAGACCACAGAGGCTATCTCTATCTGAAGATAGATTATTAACATTAGCGGTTAGTCTTCTTAAAAACTCGTCATGAATTCTATGGAATAACAGTGTAAAGGAGGCTATTGAAAGGTTTGTAACTGCATGAGAAGCGGTAATTACTATCATAGACTGTTATCAACAAATTAGTCACTTCGTTGATATTAAAAATACATATATACTAACGGGATGCTTTGTGGAAATCTATGCTCAAATACAAACATAATTATTAATTTTGGCGGGAAAAGGAAAATTTCATAATTTTATTTGTTAAAAAACACTTTATTAACGTCGATATAAATTACGAAGGAAAGAATATTTCCGTAGTATTCACATCTTTCCGGCTTTCCCAGAACGCCATCCGCCCCTACCGCTCTGTCGGAAATTCTTCTTTTCATTTTCTTATAACCGTTTCCTTTATTTTTTATTTCTTTTTGTTACTCAAAAGCATTTCGCTAGTAGTTATGATGGCTTTGTGGATAAGACGGCTACTTAAATTCGGAAAATAAAATTGAATTTATGTAGATTTATTATTATTAAGTTGCTTTTCAGAAACAATGGAACATTCATTTTGAAGTATATCATTTTGAAAATTGTACAAAAAAAGCTTTCTTCAACAATATCGGCGTTAGCCGCTGCCGCTGTTACAAAAGGTTGGTAGAAGTTTTTTTTTTCTTAATAACTTAAGGTCAAGAAAACTTAAAAGGCCTGCTCCAATTTCCTTATCAAATCCCGATTTAATCATCCATTTCATTTGCCTTCCTCTCTGACATCTCGTAAGAGGCAAGCATGACTTGAATGAATCATTGTCAACAAGAGCAGTAGTAAAATACTGATGCATATTGCCCGGACTCCTTACCTATTACTTCCATCGTAATGACATTGTTATGTTCCGGTATAGACGGTAGAGCAACCAGTAGACTTTCAGACATAATATACTTTTAACAATATGTATTTTAATAATTTTCTTATAACTAATCGGTTTCAATATACTAAGTAAGCATTAACAAGTGACATAATAATCTTCTTTTAAATAAAAATCAATTGCTGTTCGTTAGTCTCGCTAAAACTCAAGAACAGCAGAACCGATTTGACTAATTTTGCTTTTAAATTATTTGCGAAAGTCAAGGGCAGGTTTAAAAGATAAGAAAAAATTAAAAACTATAAGTAAAATAGGAAAAACAAAATTTTAAGTTTTCCTATACAAAACAGAACGGGTGCAACCAAGTTTGCCGAGACAACTAGTAATAAATAAATACGCCTGAACAAATTTGGGTTTGGGTGCTTATTAAAGTTATTCTGGTATCTATATAAGTATTTCTATGTATTGGTATTGTTGATTCAATTTGTTGAACATGTCCAGGGACATTTATTTATTTATTTTTAATAGATAAAGTGATTTAAGAGCAAGATTTATATGTATATTTTATAACCGTGCGAAGCCGGAGCGGGCCGCTAGCATGCTATACAGTATTTAATTGTAAAGTACAAAGCTTTAAGTTGTTCCAAGAGAAACGTCTCAGCGGCCGTAAGTCGAGTGGTAAATATTACAAGATCCAAATTATTTTCTTTTGAATCTTTTTGAGCTCTTTGTAGAACCATAAAAGAATAAATACATATTAAAGTCAGCTCTGAGTTTTCAAAGTTGATGTTCTAAAAACTTTATTATTGAAATGTAGTGAAATTCCGAAAAAACAACTTTATATTTAGACTCACTTTTTGACTAAGTTATTTCTAATAAAAGCAAAGGACATAATTTATTGGAATAAAATGTAAGAGTTGCAAATTTACATATTTTTTGTGTGTTGATTTTCTAGAAAAAACTTTCAACTATTTTGATTTTAAAATTATAAATCTCTAAAGTATTAATCGGCCGAAAGTTTTGGGGTTCGGTTACAGTTTCGGTCATAAAATTTAGTTTCGGCTAAAGTTTCTTCAAACTTTCGACCACGCCGAAACTATTCATTAATAATTGATATATGTCGTTGAGCAAATATCCCCGTTAACTGGTAATTATGAAAACTATCAGTGTAAGTGGTATTTTTGAAAACTTGATATGTGTCCATAAATTATTATTTTTTTAAATGTGATAAATAAATACCAATAAATACAAGGAATATAAACAATCTTGCTGTGCATGTGTTTTGTCGCCACAGAATTAGTTATTCTTTCATGGCCCAATATTTACCTTTTTTCTTCAACTTCCTGGGCATTTTAAAGACCTACTATTTAATAAATTAAAAAACGTATGAAATATTAGTTTTGTTATAATGGTTATTATAAGATTTCAGAATATTTAGACGACAGAAATGATTGGAATTAATCGCTTCTAATACCAACATTATATTTTTGTAAATTAGATTTATAAGTAAAAAGAAAAGCCCGCTGAGATTCTTTTTGCAGATCTTCTCAGTGAATGGCCGCGTGGCAGTTCTCAGATTTATATAGACGTGTCACAATAACTTTTGTAAGGTCAATGTGAAATAATTATATTCCTATTCGTATTTATTTAGGTATTTAAATACTATATAGAATTGAAATAAATGTGTAAACTACGTATTCTAATGATTTATTTTTTATTTAATTCAACTTTTCTGGTTACCTATGTAGCTGACTATAGGTATGTATGTAAAAATATGGGTAGATAAAAGTACACTAGATATCAAAATCAGCCTCATCAAATCGGCCCTTCTTCGGACTTGATTTTTTGAGGTCCCGGGTTCAATTCCTGGGTCGGGAAACAAAAAAAATGGGAAATATATATTTTTAATTTTCTATTCAAGTTGCCCGGGATCGGACATGTCTCTGGGATAGGACTTGCTGCCTATTACATTGTGGGACTTAGTGTCTTCGGTTAATTGTGGGTGCGTTGGTTGTGCCTCTGCCTACCTGTACGGGGATATGGGCTTGAAGATACTTTAGATATAAAAATCAATGGAAATTAGTTAAAAATATTGGTAAGTATATGTTCTGGTTTTAGCTTCGAAGAAAAGCTGAGAGGAAATTCGAAAGTTCGGTTTCAGATTTGGTTTCGGCTTAAAAACCAATTTCATTCAGACACTACCTTAAAGTATCTAAAGCTTTATAATATCTTAAATAA
Organism: Calephelis virginiensis; assembly: GCA_002245475.1. NCBI lineage: Eukaryota > Metazoa > Arthropoda > Insecta > Lepidoptera > Riodinidae > Calephelis > Calephelis virginiensis. The sequence goes on from NJDC01057884.1 coordinate 55,251, forward strand.
GTCAAGAACCAAAGAAAAAAAAACAAATACCAAAGACAGAAAAAAAAAGAAAAACAGAGTAATCGCAATAAACAGTAGGCTAAGAATTCACGGAGCTGTTTATACCCGTGCCCGTGGAACTGCGATTGTATTTCAAAACTCACGAGATCAGTAATTTGTGGGGTCACGCAGCCGTCACGGTTGAAATCATCGCTTGCAAACTTGCACGATTATACCAGCGTGCAAAACGGTGCCACAGGTACCGCAAAAAAACCGCAGGCGCTGCGGCATATAAATGCGTATAAATCTACATTCTACAGAAGCTGCGGGCGCGAAAACCGACCCGTGAATTCGTAGCCTAACAGCACACTGGGGCCAATTTATCAGCGTCGCTAGTTAGAGTTTCTAATTGAGAATTTTGCCTAGAAAATAGCCATAATAATAACGAAACTAAAAAAAGTTGGGATACTATTTTTGGTGGTCACATTTCTAAATCTGACAGAGGAATTTCTAAATCTTTAGTTCCGGTTTTCTATTGAATAGACAAGTTGGACACTATCTTGAAAGTCCCTTAATTGTATCCATTTGTAAACACTGCCACTGGTAACTGATTCCACAAACGTTTTGAGTATACTTTGCTTATAAACAATAAAGATAAAACATGTCTACGATCTTTAGACACTAGCATTCATTTTGCTATTTTATACTGGTTTCTTAAATATGTGTGTAGCTTATGGTAGTTGGTGTTAAACCTAATTACATTTTAAATTTTTGTTTAAATATTAAAACATAATATGTTACAAATCTTAATAATAAATTTGTATTATTTTGAAGATATTTGCACACCGCAATGTGATGAATATGTTGGTAATAACAAATATATTTTGTAACAGTAAAAACACACATTTTCATAAAAAAAAACAGTTTTCATTTTTCAAATAATTAAATTAATTATAAATATAAATAATTGGCTTGAAAATTAAAGTGCTAATAATATTTTTTTACTAATATTAAAATATTTGCACACCAAAATATGGTAGACTGTGTTGATATACTTAAATATTTTTTGTAACATCTCATTTACACATATTCCGCAAATAAATAATTTTCTTTGTTTCTTTCTAAATATGTGTGTCCCCTATTTTAGACCTTAAATTATGTTTAAAGTTTGTTATACATTGCTTAATTTGTTATTAAATAACAAACATAATAACATCATAAGCATACCCATAAATATCTTCGCAAACATCGCAATTCACTTACAACATTAATCAAATATTTCTCTCAACTACGTACTCGTAATAAAATTATTGAGCTCTCCTGAATGATAAAAAGTACCCTGCATCACCCAGCCTTCTACCTATCTCCACATACAAAAAGATACCATAACATCACTCCATTGTGTTAAAGAAGGACAAAAAAGACACTTACCGCACTACTATTTAAATTATGCGCTTCAGCTTTACACTTTTTACTCTTTTTACACTTTATACTTTTATTTTTAAATTGGCTGACATAATCTAAATTTTAGCGAAATAATACATTATGTAATACAACTCTATATAGATATCTTAAAAATACATTCGGATTTCCGAAGCTTGATGAATATATCCGAAGCGCATAATTTAAATAGTACTACTATACACATTTATAACATTAGTAGGATGCGATAATCGGATATTGGGCCTACAAATAAGTCAAGTCAACCAATATAGAATTGAATGTGACATAAATGGGCCATGTGAAGCCCAATGACTGTATAATGGTCTGTGAGCTGATAACGGAAGTGTCTGATTGATTTGTCGCTTTCTAGTGCCATAACTGTCACGGAGATTTGTCGTAAATTACAGTTTGATGTTTATATGGTAGGGTACCCGGCGGAGATCAACATGGACTTCATTAACGCTTACCATCCTATGAGGACTAAATAGTCCAAGGTTTAAGTAACAATGTAGTCTTTATTATAACTTGGAGTACGTTGGCCATAGTGGATAAACTCTGAGATTTGTAACGAAAATTCTATCTTCACCTTCGTTACGTCTTGGCGTCGTAATCACCTTGGAAAAAAGGGATGTTATAAATGTGTGTCAACAATAAATCTGTCTGTGGCATTATAACTTTTGAACGAATAAACCGATTTCGATGCGATTTATTTAAAAGCTGATGTGATGGATATGATTGTTAGCAACATTACTTAAAGGTTTTGTCAGGGGACTTTTAAAATTTTATGATTACATTATAAATTTATACTTTATAAATTTGAAATTATAAAGGCGAGCTTCACTACATAGTATAAAATAAAGTCGTTTCCTCTGTCCCTATGTCCCTTTGTATGCTTAAATCTTTAAAACTACGCAACGGATTTTGATAAGGTTTTCTTTAATATATAAAGTGATTGAAGAGGAAGGTTCGTATATATATTTTATACCCGTGCGAAGTTTGGCAGGCCGCTAGTATTCTATAAAGAGATGACTTCCAGCAATCAACAAACAGCATATTGTACCTAATATATATTTATAATTAGTTGTTACATTTCGTGTTCGTCAATAGATACAAAATATCATCTTGCTACGCTTAAATAGTTTAAATTTTAATCAAAGTATGTTCCTGTAAATTAACTAAATATTCCAGCAAGGCCAATTTCGGAAATAGCTAACCGTGCGATATACACGGACGTATGAGTTATGTCCCGAGTGCATCGTGTTTGCCCGCTCGCTACGTCAACAACCCAATGTACCGGAAACCGCTGCACACTGTTTGTCATAATCATAAACGATCTGCCAACAGCCAACTGAAAATCCCATTCGATATTCAGTTAAGTATCTATATATTTACGAACCCGAATAACTAGCTTTGATGTGTGTCAATGAAAGCTAATAAAAATAACTACGTTAAAAAATCGACTTCAAAAGTAAAAAATTATAAAGATTTAATATCAATTACATACTACCTATTATTTATATGTGCCATTTACTAATAGGTTTGAAGTCGGTGCCAAAACTTAAACTAATCATTATATAAAAAGTTAATATTGAATTGGCTTGGTACCAACTTCAAATCTATTAGTTATCCGCATCAAACAAAAAAAGAATTACGTAAATCGGTTCAGAAACCTCTGCGAAATCGGTGTACATACATTAAAAAATATATACTAGCCGAATTGAAAACCTCCTCGTTTTTTTGAACTCGGTTAAAAAAACTAATTTGAATCATGAACTATCTTTCTCCGTGAAGCACCAAACTCGTTTTCTTATTGGCCGAGTAATCGCGTAACAAACATATAATAAATGAAAAAAACAAACAAGAACGTCATTATTTTTCAGAGTTTGTTAGAAACTAGCCTGTGTCACTCTCTAGCCCCCTTAATATCTTCACATACAAGACAAATAAACGCATTTTCGCATTTATGAGCGGTAGAGGGCAAAGCGTAATTTAATCGAATTGGCACTTTCGCCTTATCTAATTCTGCCACCAAGCATGTTATTGTCATGTTCCGTTCCGAAGGTTAAGGTATCGGTCAGACATGCACACCTGGTTGAAAATCACATCTATAATCATAAAGTTAAACATTTCAAATGGCCTCAACAAACTTATCTATACAAATATAAATAAATTATACTACATACTAGGTATATAATATATAGATATACTTGAAATTAAATATTTTTGATGAACCCTCTGATAAACGGCCCATCCCTTCAAAAGGTATGATGCCACAGAAAGAGACACACCTAACTAATAACACCTCTCTTTTTGATTCGCTTTAGATAAATTGCAAAGATTACGAAACATAATACCTTAGCTTTCAAACTATAATCCATCAGTGACCTTCTAGTTCTTGCATCAGTCCTTGGCCTCAAGTCCGTGTCCTTAAAAAATATGAACAGATTAATTAAAATAAATCCAACGAGTCCAAATTCAATTGGTATACCAGTAGACATTCTAGGGTTACGTCGACGTCGAGAGCGACATGCGACACTCAGACCAAACAATTTGTGACGATGTAATGAAAGTGTCACTTTGAAAAACCCCTTCAAAATCCCTCCATCTCTTGAAGAGCTACAATGCAACAGATAGATACACACATCCTTTTTAGATTTTTTTATTAAATTCCACACGGATAAAGCGCGTTCACAGCTTGTCCTTAGAGTAATTACTCTCTTTTCAGGCTTATGTGGTGGCATACGCCAGTATGACACGTTACCATTAAATCTATGTCGTCTTACCATCAGGAGAGCAGCCTGGTTTCTGGAAAATGTTACTTCAATAATATGTGACGATATCCACCAGGTACACCAACACTTAATTATATCAATTGGTAATTTACGGTAGTTATGGCGCTAGAAAGCGACAAATCTATCAGACACTTCCGTTGTTAGCTCACAGACCAATTATACAGTAATTATGGCCTCACGTGGCCCTTATTTGTCACATTCAATTCTAGTTGGTGACCCTTGATTTATAATAGTTTAATTTCTGCCCCATCAAAGTATCTTCACACCCATATCCCTGAAGACGTAGGCAGAGGCACAACCAGGATACCCACGACTGGCCGAAGGCACTAACTCCCATTGATAGATGACAAGCCTATTGTTAACCGGGCACATTTCTAAACCCGCGCGACGTTATTTTTAGAAGAAAATGTTAGAAAATATATACATATTTTTAATTATTTTTGTTGCCTACCTGGGGATTGAACCCGGGACACATACTCAATCTAGCCCCATAATAAGCTTAGGTATTATAATATGCTGTCATAGGTGTTAGTCAACGATATTAATATATAGAAATACAAAAAAAAATACCTGACTCGATTTAATAAACACCCAGACCCGGAAATACAGACATTTAATAGCCTGTCCCTATCGGGAATCGAACCCGAGTCTCACGGTTGGTCGGAGGAGTTAGGCGTGTAAGCTATTAAGCTAGTCCCTCTATCAACGAGGCGTTAAAAAATTGTTGAAAAAAAGGGTTGGTATCTAACTTAACTAAGCAGACAGTTAATATTGTATTAAAACATTTTTTGTAATTCTTCGTTTCCTATAACCGAGTAAGCTATAAAGACAAAGAAAAACAAAACTTATCCCATAAAGAGAGTATGGGATAAGCTCACCTTTTGTGTATAACCACTTTGGATTCCCTTCCATCATTTTCTGTACCATAACATATTAATAACATTCATAATCTGATGTAGTCAATAAATGAAAATTATATTGAACCTGCGGCCCGCCTCGGCTTCGCACGGTTATGAAATATACATATAAATATTCCTCTTCAATCACTGTATCTATTAAAAAACCCGCATCGAAATCCGTTGCGTAGTTTTAAAGGTTTAAGCATACAAAGGGACATAGGGACAGAGGAAGCGATTTTGTTTTGTACTATGTAGTGATATTCGATGTCATAAAAAACTACAATATATTTAATTCATTTACTCACTCGTTCTTAATCAAATACAAACTTTCTTTGATTTTTATTAAACGACGAAACCATGACACAAACAACAAAAGAACATCCAACAAGACCTTGATAACTTAAATAAAACAAGACTTAAAACAAAGTCAGCACAAGTATACATAATTTTCACTGTTCTTTTAAATGCGCACTAAGCAACTTTGTTAACGTTATCTATTTCTTCTACTATGTCTTTCCGTTCTTCAAAATGCATCCATCTGTAACAAAAGTGATTATATACTAAAGGAACTACTATACGTAATCTTACATCTTAATCTTAATTTTTGTGTAACTCCATTTTTTGTAAGCGAAAGTGAAGTGACATACCAAATCAACGGGCGCGTAAGTTATATTATTATGGGGGTAAATGTGTAGTATAAAAGTATCAGCTAGACAGCCGTTACACAATTGTAAATGAAATATTTGGAGATAAATGAAGACCGGGGGTCAATTTTTAGCATTTATAATCCTGTACGAGAATTGGCAGGAAAAGCGTGGGTTTCGCTTTTTAACCCCTGTCAGAGAAAGAGGGCTGTTACTAGGTTGACATGTCTGTGTATGTTTGTGTGCGTGTGTGTCTGTATGTAGCGTCATAGCTCGTAAACGAAGGTTTCGATTTCGACACCGATTTTTTAGTATGAAAACCGATATAATCAAGTAGTCTTATCAGACTATTTTATATATTATATCTAATAAATAAATCATATAATATTTCTAAGATACATTACAGACAAGTTTTGTCGGGAGTTAATTATTTTTTTAATTTAATGATTACAATATTAAACAGCTAAAGCAGTTAAATGTTATATAAGTAATGTAATATAAGGCTAATCAACAACAAAGTATTTAAAAGTTACATATTTACATTTCCTTTTGGAAACATTTAAACTAATGTTTGATTAAACATGTTGTTCCACAGAATGGCATTCTAGCATTGGAGTAGATATGTGAATTAGTATTGAAGATAGGAAATTTTGATAGAATATTTTTGTTTTAATTTTAAAACAATCAAACTGTATTTTTTTTTCTAATGTCACCTGTAAAAAAGAAGCGAATCCGAAAAAATGTCATGGAGTATCTCAAAGGAGTACAGATGTAAGTCTTTTCTAGCCTTTATGCATGTAGATTTAGTTGGTCCTTCACCTCACATTTCTCAATTCGTGCAGTGGGTTAATAAAATTATTCAGATGTTCAAAGTCAAGTGTTTCTAGAGTTGTAACGTAAAAAAAGTTATTACTAAAGAAGCATCTTCACGCCCATGTCCCCGAAGAGGTAGGCAGAGGTACAACTAAGGCACCCACGACTAGCCGAAGACACTAAGTCCCACAATGTGATAGGTGGCAAGCCTATCGCCAACCGGGCACATTTCCAATCCCGACCAACATTTTTTAATTAGAAGATTGGAAAAATCCAATTTTCTTTTTGTTGGCCGACCCGGGATTCGAACCCGGAACCTCAAGCAGTCAAGTCCAACACCCAGACCGCTAGACCACAGAGGCGACACGTTATTACTATGTAACATATTTTTTGAGATTATCGTCGGGTTAACATTTTAAATTATTTATACGGGATACTCACGATCTCTTTTTATTTTATTTGTCAGTCCCGTCGTGACCACGGCCTATGCAACTAGGCCGAAATATCGACAAATAAAATAAAAAGAGATCGTGAGTATCCCGTATAAATAATTTAAAATGTTATTAATTCGCGACGATTTAAGTTTAAAATCCTATATCGTCGGGTTGTTTAAAAAATGTTGACGGGTACAAATACTTGCATGGAGACCTTGAATAAAGTTTTTTTTATTATAAATAGTGTCTATTTTAATATTATAGCGTATGAAATGAAATCGAAAGTAATTTAGGAGTATCTTCCCGCCCATATCCTCGACGAAATAGGCAAAGGCACAACCAGTGCACCCACGACTAGCCGAAGACAGTAAGTCCCACAATGTGATAAGTGGCAAGCCTATCGCCAACCGAGCACATATCTAATCCCGGGCAACGTTATTTTTATTTAAAATTGAAAATATACATTTTCTAACTTTTTTGTTGCCTGACCCAGGAATCGAACCCGAGACCTCAAGAACTCAAGTCCAACGCCGGACCGCTAGACCACAGTCTATCGCGAACAGACAACGTGACACGTAATTTATATACTTTAAG
>NJDC01057884.1:63605-79966 GCA_002245475.1 Calephelis virginiensis
ATTCGTAAAGACTGTTGAATGATCTGCTTTGAAGGCGTTATCAGCGGCAATCCATGACTATGGTAGCCAATACGGTATTTCCATCCAAAGGCTGTTTTTCATTGAATCAGATCTGAGCAAAATTCCCCAAGACATTCTACTTGCACATTGCCCCATTAATTAAAAATGTTCAAAGTGGCCTACTTTTATGGACCCGTGCTGTTCAGGTCTGAAGCCTTTCTATATAGCATCAAACCCTTAACTGGCTAGACAGGCAAAGGCTTTTTAAAAGGCTTTGTATTCTGATCAACCATTAGTATAAAATATCGGTCAATATAGGGATGGACCGCAAAAGTTAACTCTATCTATTTATCTCGACGATCTAAAGAACTTAATACACAGGCAAATCCACTGGCAATATGTAGTAAATATAGATGAACAATTAATTTAAAAGTAATAAGAGTAACCAGAGATAGAGCAGTTTTTAATTAACGTGACTAATACATAGATTTTTTTGTGATTGGTCAGCGAATAATGGTAAGAGACAACCGTGTCCTATAGGTACCGTAGATGTCACAGGTGCTCTGCAATCCCGAACCGGTATGTTAGGTCTACTGTGCAAGTCTATTGGCTACCCTTCTCCCCGGACCGAAAGTCCTGATGAGAACAGGCACTTGTGTAATGAACATGGATGTCTGTATTTGTTTGTCTGCGTATTCATCAAATTTATTTCAGTATTTATATCATTTTTTTCCCCAAACTGGTCCAGGTCAGCTGAGTAAAATAGACTCTCTCTCTACCAGGCAGAGAGACAGATGGTCGTAAGAGGTAAGTACTGGTTAAAATATAGATCTGTAACTACAAGACCACTAGTACTCTACCACTAGTGGTCTTATATCTTGTATATCTTGTAGATCTATATCGTGCAGAAACTTATTCAAGTAGGAATCCACTGCTTTACTTATTCCTACCGCCATTATAGAGTCATGATCCAGTCCAAAGGTTAATGTAACTGGTAAATTCACACGTTGGACACCACTACCCTGTCACAGTATAAGTATCTACGTACGGTGTATAGGCCACGATTATCTCTTATCATCAAAGAAGAGCCGGAAAACTAAAACATTGTAAGCAAACAAACAAAAAAAATACGTGTAGATGATACAATCAGAAATCAATTCCATTAAGAAATTGATGAGGAAACACATGTTTAACCTCAACATCAATATAATTCAGGTCTTCTATGCAATAAGTAGCCTTTACTTCACATTATTTAGTAGTAAGAAAGTACATGAAAGTGGTATGATTTTAGTGTAGAGAAAAGAATTGACATTTAAGGTGGATAAAGTTATTTTCGTTTCATAGATCTTAACATTTTTTCGTTAAGCCTTAGATATAAAGTAAAGGTCATATGGAAATAGATAGCATTTACGTATGAATGTTTTTCGTACTTCTTTACCGACAAAATATGTATTATCTTTAAAAGGAGTCTTACAAGTTCAAAGGTTACCTACAATAAAGCTCTTTGCGCCCTTTCCAGGCGGATTAACCATGATTTGAATGCAAAACCTTAGACAGAAATACAGTAGCACAATTTAGGGGGTGCTATAGAATAAAACTCAAGTTTTAGGCTACATACATGGTTCCATGAAAATATAAATTTATATTTTAAGTTTGTCATCTTAAACAGTTATGTTCATGTGTTCGTTCCAGGACAAAACTCTATCAACAAGTACTTTTAGGTACTTCATTGAGACACGAGTTATAGATAAGGAGTCACACTTCAGCGATAACCTATATATATATATACCTATTCTGCCACCATAACGTCCAATACTTGCCGTTGATGTGTTCCGGTTCGAAGGTAAGGTAGCCGGTAAACTTACTTTTGCTCGAGGCCTAACCTCCCGGCCAGGTTGGCAACGCACCATTACCACCTTTGGTGTCTCTAGGCGGCTTGAATTTCTTACCATCAGGAAATCCGTGTGTTTGTTTGCCTTACATTATCATAAAAAATATTATTTTATAAAAATCTCCATTTCGTTTTATCATCGCTTAACGACTGAACGGATGGATCAATTTTGCTATTCTTTTTTGTTGTGTTAGATATCGTCAGAAAAAAGTTCCTATGAAAAGAAAACCCGAGTGCAGGGAAAATGGGAAAGACAATTATTTAATCCATACAAACTGTTAGTAGCAATCAATATCAAGCAATACGAAGTTGTTACAAAAGTATTTAATTATCCTAAGATGTTCTGCCACATTGTGGTATACAAATATTTCGTTAATATTTTTACAAATGGTTTTTCATATACGACATATGTATGACAAAAGCTGGGGAAGAAAGGTTCTCGAGTGGCGGCCCCACACCGGAAGACGTAGTGTTGGACGACCTACAACCCGGTGGTCTGATAATATTGTCAAAGTCGCGGGAGTCGCTAAATACAAGCGGCTGGTGACCGTGACTCGTGGCGCTCTTTGGAGGAGGTCTATGTCCAGCAGTGGACGTCCTGCTATGTAGCTGATGATATATGTATAATATTTTGCTATTATTCTATACCACATTCCAATCCAAAACTCTAAGGTTGGCAGTAGTTTTATCACTCTTATTCCAATGAAGCTTTATTACAATCCACAACTTCCTGTTATGTCTGGACGTTGAGCACAGGTAAATTTATGTGAGCTGATGCTAAGAACGAGATACATAATTGAATAATGGCGGTAATGTCACAGTATAAACCACACAGCTTGAACACAATTGAATCAATTATTTCATAACGCTAACTGACAGTTGAGATTAACCTAATTTGGCTCAAATAACAATTTTCGAGTCGTCACTAGATAGTTCTGGGCTCTGTGAGTAATATTGTTCTGTGGTTCTGGGTGAAGCTAACATTTGACATTTATCGAATGTTACCAGATACAAGGTAATTATAACATAGAAACACGGAATATTTTGAGAACACTATGGTAGTGAGTTGTTGTTATTTTCTAAAGTATATTAAGCTGTAATTTAGGGAGTAGGTACAGTCTCTAAACAATTGTAAAACATTAGCTTAGTTTGTAAAATTTACCCGAAAGCTAACGCAATAAGTACGGATTTCTTTGGCATATCTATGGCTTTGGAATATTAGTTTAGTTATTTCTCCTGTCAAGAACATTCATGTTAAAAAACATTTAAAAAACAAACCCAAAAAAAATTCATTAAAATTGGTAGGGGAGACGCGACGGAGGGCGCTGCTATCTGGAGCGCATTATAACAAAATGAATCGTAAAAACATTCATGAACATTACTACTAACTGTGCTAAAATTTAACTCACTCATTTTTTAAATGTAAACGTAATGAAATTACAAGTCAGAGCATGTTTTTTCAACATCTAAAAAAACGTTGCTCGGGATTGGGTCTGGTTGGCGATAGGTTTGCCCCACCTACTACTTGTGGAACTAAGTACTACGAGGGTCGATCCAAAAGTTCGTGGCCTAACCTACATGGAGCTATGACATCTTTTTAAAATCTACCGTCATTTCTTAGTATGTGTCATATTGATTTATTGTGCGCAGTTTCATTCCGATACTGCACAATATAAATTTTCTGTGATTATTTGTTTGAAGCAATCTGACGCAATTTTCAATAATGGAGAAAATTGAACACCGTGCAGTCATTAACTACCTCAATAAAAAAGGCCTATCACCAGAAGACATCCATCAAGATATGATGAGCACTTTGGGGGAATCTGCTCTATCGTATTCCAGTGTCAAGAAGTGGGCTGAGTTTAAGCGCGGTCGTGAGAGCATTAAAGATGATCCTAGATGTGGAAGGCCTACATCCTCTACTACGAAAGAAAACATCGATAAAATTTGTGATCTCGTACTGGGTGACCGACGTTTGACCATTGGTAAGATAGCTGAGATAACAAACATTAGTTATGGCCGGGTGCAACACATAATAACGGAAGAGTTGGTGTTCCATAAGGTTTCTGCTCGCTGGGTCCCGAGGTTGCTTTCAGCTGAACAAAAACGAGTTCGATACACAATTTCGCGAGACTATTTGGAACTTTTTGAGACTGATCCCGAGGACTTTTTGTCTTGATTTGTTACCATGGATGAAAGTTGGGTTCACCATCATACTTCAGAATCAAAGCAACAATCCAAACAGTGGAAAAGATCAGACTCTCCTATACCGAAAAAGGCTAAGGTCGTTTTGTCGACTAACAAAGTCATGGCTTCTGTTTTTTGGGATACGAAGGGCATTATTTTTGTAGATTATTTACCGAAAGGTCAAACTACAAATTCTAGTTATTATGGTAACCTTTTACGAAGACTCCGGGAATAAATAAAAGAAAAAAGGCCGGGAATGTTGCGTAAGAAAGTTTTGTTTCATCAAGACAATGCACGTGTTCACACTTCGGTTGAAACAATGTCTGTAATCCATGATTGTGGCTACAAATTGCTGCCCCACCCACCTTATTCGCCGGATTCAGCCCCTCGGATTATCATTTATTTCCAAATTCAAAAAAAACTTGGGTGGCTCGAAATTTTCGACCAAAGATGAGGTGATAGTCGCAGTAAACGACTATTTCGCCGACCTTCCGGAATCTCTTTTTTTTCGAGGGGATAAACAAGTTGCAGGTCAGGTGGAAGAAGTGTGTTGAGCTAGATGAAGACTATGTCGAATAAAAAATTTAGACCCACTTTTCTTTCATTTTCTTGGTCGGGCTTAGAACTTTTGGATCCACCCTCGTATCACCTAATTGTGGATGCCGCATTAATAGAGGTTTACGTAAACACTGGTTGTTAAAATTGGCTTGCATCCGTTTGGGCTGTAGAGTTAATCCAAATTTAATAACAATCGAAAGATGGAAGCCAAATTTCCTCCAAAGTTCAAGGTTACCTTTCTAGTCTAAAAGGTCTTTAAATTTAGATTAGTGAATAATCTTAGTAGGAACAAGAAGTAGCCCTTACACTCCAGCCTGCTATCTCTACATACAAAAACTTAACATCTAGTCGAAGATCCGAACCTACATCGACTTACACCGAGCTGATAATTGAATAAAACATATTTTTAGTCAAGTACCAAGACCATATTAAAAGTGGGTTGCCTAAACAAATCCTGGACCGAATATTCTTAATTATTTATAAAAAAAATATTTCAGGCCAATCAAAATAAATTGTAGTAAAACTGCACAAATGTTTATCATTTTTTTTTCTTTTATTCAAATCCGTGAAAGTAACTAGCATCAACAATGACCTGTACCTGTACGGCATCTGGCGATCCAGATAAATAACAGGCAATTCAACTTCTGCAACTTCATCTTATACCTATTTTAAGTCGGGACAAAATCTTAATATTGCACCAATTAATGAATAAAAAGTATTTAAAAAAAATTACCAGGATTTTTTTGGGCAACCCATTTTAACATGTTTTCTAATATACTAAATCTACTATAAAACCGGTTTCATCCTATTATCAGCTCGGTGTAGGTCGACCTAACTTCGGATCTTAGACTAATCGCTATGTTGCGACGTACAAGATAGACAAAACCACTTTTGCATTTTTAAATTAACACAGATTGTAAATTCATAAGTAGTAATATGAATTTAAAACCAAATAAATTGAATATCTGTTTTCCTTGTGAAAATCCGGTTTAAAGATTTCCAATTATAATAAATACTCTAAATACAGAAAACGTTTTAACTACTAATTAACAACGAGTAAAAAGGAAAGTACGGATCTTCTGTATGTAGGTATTTAATATTGTTTTTAGTACGCAATATTACATAGAAACTAAAGCCGTCTTATCATTAAACATGGACTAAATTAATAGTAAAGTTGATATTATAGTCTATATCACAATGAAATAAAGACTATTATACTAGGTCGAAACTTGGAGTAACTTTTTTTTAATACTTCAAACTATATTTCCGTGTCAAAGGTTATTTGTTTTTGCCGAGAAGTACGGTTCCACGTGAGTAAATTAATCGGCTACCCAAACCTCAAACCAGAATACGACAGCGGTGAGCACTAACATATAACGACAGACATTTTTTAGCGGGAGGAAGGAAAAAAAACTTTATTAAAAAACAGACATTAAAATGCCAGAATGAAAATTTAAACAGGTATACGTAAAATGTTTCGAGCGGCATTTTTACATGTAAGTGAGTTTTCATATTTCATTTAAGATAAACTAAGCTTCGCCCGCAACTTGATACGATGTTGACAATTCAGTATTTATTTGGAATGCTTTATTGTGATCACGCACCAAGCTTGCTAATAAAAATAGAAAAGAAAAAAAACGAACGTCGAAATTTCTAGAAATTGCTAATGATATAATATAATGAATAATAACACCTATCTACGAAAGAATGTCCACGACAACGACTAAATATCGATATTCCAGTAGGCGTTAGCTATTACCCGCAGCAGTCACCCGGTAAAGGGATAATCGAATTAGACTGCTAGATTATTCATCAACTAAGTCAAATTAGATGGCAAAAACTTTCAACAATTCGCCCGGATTGTTCCCATAGCAGACTTACATACTCTTGTTTTTTTAATGACATTAGAAGGCAAACAAGATTTCCTGATGGTAAGAAGCTCACGCCGCCTAGAGACACCAAAAGTGGTAATGGTGCGTTGCCAACCTGAGGCCGGAATGTTAGGCCTCGAGCAAACGTAGCTTTACCGGCTACCTTACCCTCCAAACCGGAACACGTCATGAAGTTATGGCGGCAGGAATAGGTAAGGCGGTGGTACCAATGCGGGTGAGTCGCTGCCAAAATCTACCACCTAGTAGGATGTCACAGTGTTGGTGACGGTAAGCCTACATTCGCCTTTTACGAGCTGCCTGGCAGGAAGGCAGATGGTCTATTCTGCAAAGGAGCCCAGACCAACACGGTTCCAGTAACGTACCACACGTTACTGGAACCGTGTAGGTCGGTCTCGTTTGGACGTCTAAAAATGACGTGATTTTCGCAATTTGCAAAAATGTTTGTTTATAATACATACGGACTACCATTTACAATTGTATATAAACAATCTCAAGTTTTAATATACTTTTATGACACACTTTACGCCGGATTATAGACTAGATTTGAATATCAGGCACAGCTATAAAATTTATTCGAGCTTTGACTTCAAATGCAACGTCATATTCTTTATTGCGTCTAGCTTAATAAAACGTAAATGAAGATGAAATGTCGACTGTGGAATATATTTATAGATAAGTTGGTCAGGAAAATGTTTACAACTTGAGTAAAAGACCACTTAAGTCAGGGTTGCCTCAATTCATAAACTTGATTATTAATTATGTGCTTTTTTTATTTAAAAAAAACAGCGAACAAAAAAACAGCTCTCCAGATGATAAAAGATAATCGTGGCTTATAGACACAATAGACATTATCCGTCTTATTTATAAACACGGAGTAAAGTACTCCAAGGTTCAACCCGGTAGCATAGTCTTTATTACAATGTGATACAGACTATAATATTAACATAATTTTACTCCTACGTTAGACCACGTTTATTAATAACACATTACAGGTGCATCGCTGGTAATTTAATAAGGAATTATAGTAAAAAACATAATAAGACTTCTCTAGGTGAAGACAATTTCCACGAAAAATAAATTAACATAAAGTTTAAAAACTTATTTTAAATGTTCTACTTAGTAACCGTCTCCTGTTGTAGGTGTTCTATTCTTGAGAACTTAACACCCCTCCCTAAGGTATTTCACTGTATTGCCACCTCACAACTGTATTTCGACGTGGATTGTCAATTTGCTAATTACAAATTTATTTGTGGCTGTACCTACGACGTCAGCGGTTATTAAAGTGAAGCTTTTATTCCATCGTCTCAATTTTTTTGGTCTGTGTGTCACATGTCGCGTGACGGTGTCGTCAGAGAAGCCGAGGCCAATATGGCGGCGTCTATATTTTATAGTTATAGATCAATTTTCACTTTTACCGTGGTTTCATAAAACCACACAATCCAATTTTTATACCTTACATCGCGGCATCCTTGGCAAGCCATACCACGTATAAAAGCGGTTTGATACAAACTAAACAACATCCATGTCGGAGCGAATGGACATAGTATCTTTGACACGTCTTGCGTCTATTTTGCGTTCGTCTAATAGTTAACTGTCGGCGACAAAGCAGATTTTTTTTATTAATGTATAAAAAAGCATAGAAATTTCTTACGAATGACAAGAATTACACGCTGACTATAAACATTAAAAATGTAAAAGCTGAAATCTTAAGTCCTAAATATCGAAGGCCTCTCGCAGTCGAAAAAAAATATTTACCTAGAGTGGTAGAAAAAGGTAAGACCTTAGGTTTTTATTATACTCGTTCAAGTCATACAACATAATACCTCCTAGTATAAATAAATATAAATTAAAAAAACACAAGCCCATTGTGTTTCTTTCGAAGGGTTTTTTCAGTGTAACTCCACGATTCCGATCCAGTGACATTCTATAAAAATAACGACATGCACAAGTACCATATGTCTGGTCAAAGTAATTTCGGTTCTGATTCATAGCTCGTCAGAGCTTCATGTTTTTGATAGGTGAAAGACATCTCTGCACTGGGTGATATGGCCACGTTGTGTTTGTTTTTCAGTACTGTATTTACTTAAAAGAGTGCAATAAAGAAAAAACTTAAAGGAAATATGTAATGTGCCAACCCTATCTAAGTTTGCGTGTTTTAAAATTCATTGTGAGTCGCTCCAGTACGAGAGAAATAGGTTTGCAATTGTGAAAACTATAATCTTATATTGCTTTTAAGTTCACGAGCTCAAGACAAGCATAAAGTCGCTTGGGATACCTTTGATAGATTGTGTTTGGAACTGAGCTGTAAATAACGTCAATTGCATAAACAACCGCTTTGGATTTGCCAACTAATGTTATAAATGCCAACATTTTTATATGGTAAAATAGCAAACAAGTACACAGCTCTCATGGTGAAAAGAGACAACCGTGGCCCAAAGACAATTTAGATTCATCGCTGTTCTGTGGCCAGGATGATAATCCAATTTTATAGTTGATACTAATTGTGTAGACAGGAATAGATAAAACGTTGGATCAAGGTATTTTGATTTTAGTACTTGTTTGTATGTTTCTTCATATTATGTTTCTTCTATAAAATCTTCTATATTTTTTTTATAAATTTTAATTAAATTTCTATATTTTTTTAAAGAAAGAAATTAAACCCCAGCATAGGGCAAGTGCGAAAATAAAAATATGCGTAAGTAAAAAAGTATAAAAATATGTATCACTTAATTTTGATGTTCATGTGGGTTGGGTCCTTTCTGCTTAACTACGTCCAATTGGTTAGAGCATTCGTTGGCTTGAGACGAAAAGTTACAGGTTCAAAACCTGTCTGGGGTGAAATATTTCTTTCTTTAAAAATTTATAGAAAACGTTGGATTCCTACCCGGAAAGGTTGCACGGCATTCTACCACCAGTGGTCTTGTAGGTAATAACCCATTTAACCTTGGGTCACTTGTTACGAAAACCTGGGAGGGAAGTAGATAGTGTAGTCTTCGCAGGAGACCTGGACCAACCCGGGAGAAAAATACTGAGGGCTTTGTATTTATGTTTTCACGTCAAAACAGATGAGGAATTTTAGCCATAGTACTAGAATTGACTTAGTAGAGAAGGATATAGGCTACTTGCCTTGCTTTGCGAAAAGCTGCTTAGGTGGATTAACCTCAACATTACGTCAGTGTTTGTGTCTATTGCCTTCAATTGCAACGAACAGCTGATCGTGACAATATCACTCTGTCAAAACACTGATACGAGTAAGTGACTTTAACATAGCTCTCAATATATGAATGTGCATAATTCACGCGAATTCCCGTGTGTCGTCGGCAGAGAATACGAAGTATCCCAATTCATTGCGTGTCCCATTCAATACAAAAAATAATGAAACAAAATAAAGAGTTTGCTGAGCATAAAACGAAAACAGAGAAAACTAAAAATAAGAACGGACATGCTTCGTTAGTTCGTTCATGTGAGATGAATAGCAGATGAAAGTTTGACGAAACAGATATAAAATGCGAATCTGGCAGGAAGAATTTATGCCCGAGGAGATCAAGGTTGACATTGTACGACTAAATCGCTTGGAAAGATGGTGTCACGGAAACCGTCATTTTTTTATGATAATGGAAGGCAAATAAGCAGACGGTGGTGGAAATTCATGCCACTAAAGGTGGTAATGGTGCTTTGCCAACCTGAACGGGAAGTAGCCTCGAGCAAAAGTAAGTTTACCGGCTACGTCACCCTCTAAGCCGGAACAGTCAACAGTAAGCATTTTACGTTATGGTGGCAGGAATAGGTAGAGCGGTAGTACTAATCACGAGTCGCTGCGAAACTATACAACCTAGTAAATCATGTTTGTATAAAAATAATAATTACTGTGCAATAAGCTAGGCAGGCCTGCACGGATCATATCAATTGGCACTTGTTACTTAATTATCTGGTAAGTACATTAAAAATAATATATTTAGCTATTTTAAAATAGGTTTTGTGATAAAGTTTAATATATTCGAACAAAAAAAATATGTATATGCAAAATCAAGGAAAAATGTTTGTTTTAGTTGTTTTGTTTAAATTTATAATATTTGATAAAATGTCACTTACCCAATTCTTCGCTAGTCACCAACTTGGACGCTATAGACCGCATGGCAATAAAAGAAGTCCCGTTGAATATCTCGACCAAAGGTGCTGTAAAAAGATAATAACAAAATATGTTTCTAGACCATTTTTTTTTATTTACGATATTGGTAGGTAAGAACGGACGGATTACCTGGTGGTAAGAAATTCACGCCGCCTAGGTACCAAAGGTTGAAATAGTGCGTTGCCAGCCAGAAGCCGGGACGTTAGGTCTTGAAAGTAAGTTTATTGGCTATCTTAACCTCCGAACTTAAACACGTCAACGACAAGCACTAGATAAGGCGGTGGTACCAATCCGGGCAAGTCGCTGTGAAACTCTTCCACCTAGTAGGATATCACGGTGCTAGTAACGGTAAGCCTATTAAGCTCGCCTTTAAAGAGCTGCCTGGCAGGAAGGTAGATGGTCTATTCTGCAAAGGAGCTCGGACCAACACGGGGAAAACTTAAAAACCTAAAACTTAAAAACTACGCGAACGTAAAAAAATAGTTTGCCTTGGATATGGCTCGGGTTGTAATAAGCAACCTTTTTTTTTAATTAGCGCAAGAAAAATGGCTGGCAAAAGTGCTACATCATTAGCCAAGCGGTTACCATACATGCCTAACTATTAACTACGAGGCTCGGGTTCGATTCTCAACGGGATAAGACATAATATGTGTGATGAACACTCAGAACAACAGATATCAGCGTTTCCGGGTCTGGGTGTGTATTCAATTTATTCTGGTATCTATTTAATTGTTTCTATGTATTAGTGTCGTTGACTAATACCCATAACACAAGCATAATATAATTTACTTTGAGGTTAGATTTAATTTGTGTTTATTGTTTAATATTTATTATTGTTGTTTACGTGCTTATCCGCCATTTTAAATAGTAAAACAAAAATGATTTTTTGTGAAATTTCAAGAATATTTTGTTAAATATAGGACAAATACATACACAATAAGCATAAAACACAAATTCCTAATGTAATTTAAAATGTAAGCTATTAAAAACAACAAATTCTTGTCTTTTTCCACGGAAAAGTGTACCGTTACGACATTTTGACAAGTTTTGATATAATCCGGAAGCAAATATTGTCAAATGTCACTATGATGCGTTTAGAAACATTTTATTTTTGAAATAGTAAGATCACGTTTGGTTTTATTCGAATGCCATTTTTAATATATTTTTTTAAAAAATGGATGTATCTTCCAAGATACGTTGTTAAGAAAAGGGTAAAATGAACTTTTCTGTCAAAGGCCAAGTGGTGGTGGAAGGTAAGAGTACCGTGCAGCAATTTTTCCGGGTGGGGATCCACTGCTTTACCTATTCTTGGCGCCATAATGACAGTGTTATGATGACCGGAATATAGGGTAGCAGGTAGACTTGAACAATAGTGGCCTAATACTTCGGCCATAAGACAGCGACGTACCTACAATATCTATAGAGTTTATAGAATACCGTTACCTCTTACCATTGTATAGCTTGTCGGCTGTCATATCTGGTCATATCATATGAAAAAAGAAAAAAATATCTGGTAGAACACTTAAGCAACAGATACAGTATTAAAGAAATTACATTACCAACGCAGTGCCTATGGGATCCAAAATAACTGCAATAGTTTTCCTGCGATGTAGGTAAGAATCTACTAGTGATGCGCCGGATATCCGTATCCGCAGAAATTCGAAAAAATAAAAAGATCTGATTCTGGATCCGTATGCACCGCTTTTTTGATAGATATTGTATGTATCTGTATTCTTATTAATTTTCAATGTACAAATTAAATTCTGTAAATAGGTGATTAGGTAGACAAGACAAACTTTTTACAATTGGCATACTCATCATTTATCACCACACAATTAAATTACTTTACTAATTATATTAATAATAATTACTTTATTAATTAAACTACTTTTTCTACTTTAAATTACATTATTAAATATTTAAATAATTAGGGATCATTCCTTAATAAGTGAGTCCAAAAAGAAGAAAAGAGTTTCCGCAAAAATCACGAAGTATCAAAATGGTAGAGAATTTACTTGTTAGTGTTGAAGAAAGTCTTATTTATCATTCATACCTTTTTATGATACAATACAACATTTACACCGATCGAGTATGAAAGTTGAGGTCCGTATCCAAATCCGTGACCGCGGGTATAAATTATTAATAATCCGGCACATCACTAGTAAAAACAAAGAAACAAATCGAAAAGTACCCAAACAAAATTACTTAATCTGTAAATGTGAAAAGTCGTTTTGTGACTTTCTTTTATATTCAGACACAACTATTTAAAATTTCACATGTTTAATACTCACCGATGTAAATCTCTGTGGTAGTAGTAGCAAAAGCAAATACAAAAGACGCTAGTATCTTGCTAGTGCAGGAGATTATACCAACAATCGTATCGTCTAACTTCATTAAGTCACTGAATATACTGATTGAGAATAAAGTACCTGTAAGCAAAAATGTCAAATGTTAGGAATGGTGAAAACTCATATCTATACTCATATCACACTATCTTTAATTTTATAATGTATGTCCGGTCTCTAGAAGTTAAGTCGAGTGGTAAACCTCAGTAAGAAATTCACGAGGCCTAGAGACACCGAAGGTAGTAATGCTGCGTTGCCAACTTGAGGCCGGGATGTTAGTGAAGTTAAGTAGTGTATTATAAAGTTAAAATATCCGCTTGTTACTACACCCGTATGAATATACATACGTTCCGCATACCAAAATAAGTTCACTTACATTTTTTGTATCTGTCAGTCTATTTGTTTGTTCGGAGTAGTCTCTAAAGCAGCTCGGCCGATAATGATAAAATTTTCAGAGGCGTAACTATTTTAGTAATAAAGGCAACTTATATTTAGAAAAAATTGCTAAAAAAGCTAGGTCAAAATGTAACACAGTAATACAATGAATCATCCAAAGTGAAACACCTATATTAATATAAAATGAACTTAGTAACAAGTAAATATTCTCTTCGTTCAATAAATAAATTAATTGTTTGAAATATAATCTCAAAGTGTTATTTCATTTCGCCAACAATATTCAAATTTGTCTATTCAGTAAAACATTTATCAATATTATAACAATATTTTATACAATAAGAGGCTGTAATAAAATAACCCTTGCTGAGCCATGCTTACTTGAAAATGTTTTATTAAATATAATCGAATATTCCAAACGCATTAAGAAATAACAATGAAATTAAAAAAAAGATTGTGTGGTTTTATGATACCACGGTTAAAGTGATACTTGATCTATAATTATAAACTATAAACGCAGCCATATTGGCCTCGGCTGCTCTGACGTCACCATCACGCGACTTGCGACACACAAACCAAAAAATTTGAGACGATGTAATAAAAGTTTCACTTCAAAAACTAATATCCCCCGACTAAACCTAAGAGTCTAGGAACCATCTCAAACCCGCATCGAAATCGGTCCATTCGTTCAAATGTTATGCTCCCATTGAGAGACGTACACAGACATGTCAAACTATTAACACCCCTTTACGTCAGGGGCTAAAAAACCAGTGGCACAAAAAATTAAATAGTTACTTCCATGATACATATTTTTGTAAAAATAAGTGTTTTCACGCCTATATCCCTAAAAATTAAGGCAGAGGTGCAACCGAGGCACTCACGATTAGCTTACAGTACTTAGTGCTACAATGTGATACATAGCACACCTATCGTCTACAGGGGAGTGTTGTTTTTGATTAGAAAATTAAAAAAAACACAATTTCTTATTGCCCGACCAAAGATCAAACTCGAGATCTCGTGAAGTCAAATCCAACACTGGAGCAAGAGATCACAAAGGCAATTCTTTTTTTAAAATATTTAAAAACAACCGCATCCCACAGCCACCATATTTGATTTTAGTGTTCCGTAGCCGAGTAGGTAGTATGGTATGTCTTCTGTTAACTGCTTCATGATTTTTCTACAAAAATAATAAAATAAACTAAAGTGGAGCGATTGGCAAGAAATTCACGTCGCCTAGAAACACCAAAGGTGGTAATGGTGCGTTGCCAACTTGAGGCAACCTCAAGCAAAAGTAAGTATACCGGCTACCTTACCCTCCGAAACGAAACACGTCAACGGCAAGCATTCACGTTATGGCTAAAGGAATAGGCAAACACAAAACTCTACCATCTAGTAGCATATCACGGTGTTAGTGGCGGTAAGACTATGCTTGCCTTTTACGCGCTGCCTGGCAGGAAGGCAGATGCTCTATTCTGCAAAGAAGCCCAGACCAACACGGGGAAAATGTACTGTATTTAGGAAAACTTTGTAGTTTAAAAGAGTTTATGCAATGGAACTCCACTAATTATCGACAATGTAAAATATGAATTTAATAATTACTTGCTTTGTGCAAAAGGCGTACTTTTACAAAATTACATCAAATAATTATTTTAATTAGGAACTTACCGACCAAATTTGTTATAATACTGTAGGTGCAAAACATACTGAACTGTAGCTCGTTCCAGTTGAACTTGTACCTCATGAACAAATATAGCACGTTCATCTCACCTGCAAGGACATACATAATTTATGTATGTAAGTACTTAATTACAAACTTATCAACTGGATTATTACAGGAGCAATGATGAAATTGAAAAAAATTGGGTGCGTGTACTTTTTGTATGCGCGTGAGAAGTTACACTTGATCATGCCATTATTAAAATAAAAAAATGAAAAACGAAAAACGAAAAAAGAAAAAAAAATTATCTTCACGCCTATATCCCCGAAGAGGTAGGCAGAGGTACAAGCAAGGCACCCACGACTAGCCGAAGACACTAAGTCCCACAATGTGATAGGTGGCAAGCCTATCGCCAACCAATTCCAATCCCGACCAACATTTTTTTAATAGATTGGAAAAATACAATTTTCTTTTTTGTTGGCCGACCCGGGATTCGAACCCGGGACCTCATGCAGTCAAGTCCAACACCCAGACCGCTAGACCACAGAGGAGATAACGAAAAAAATACATAAATCGCACTGGTATGAAACTAAAATACGTGCGTGAATGTAGAAACATGTTCCTAAAGCAGACAACTTCATGATGTTACTTTTGTGTTACAGATGCGCGCTCTTAAAATTTCACCATCATTATTTCTTTATAACGAACCTAAAGAAGTATAACTTCAAAAATCAATAACCCCGATAAAACCCATCCTTAATCTAGCTGAGAACCATCTTGATTCCGTCAGTCTTAAAATTTCACCATCATTATTTCTTTATAACGAACCTTAAGAACTATAACTTCAAAAATCAATAACCCCGATAAAGCCCATCCTCAATCTAGCTGAGAACCATCTTGATTCCGTCAGTCTTAAAATTTCACCATCATTATTTCTTTATAACGAACCTAAAGAACTATTACTTCAAAAATCAATAACCCCGATAAAACCCATCCTTAATCTAGCTGAGTACCATCTTGATTCCGTCAGTCTTAAAATTTCACTATCATTATTTCTTTATAACGAACCTAAAGAACTATAACTTCAAAAATCAATAACCCCGATAAAACCCATCCTCAATCTAGCTGAGAACCATCTTGATTCCGTCAGTCTTAAAATTTCACCATCATTATTTCTTTATAACGAACCTAAAGAACTATAACTTCAAAAATCAATAACCCCGATAAAACCCATCCTCAATCTAGCTGAGAAGCATCTTGATTCCGTCAGTCTTAAAATTTCACCATCATTATTTCTTTATAACGAACC
>NJDC01057886.1:0-17045 GCA_002245475.1 Calephelis virginiensis
CATTAGACATTATGGCGGCAGGAATAGGTAGGGCGGTGGTACCAATCCTAGCAAGTCGCTGCGAAACTCTACCACCTAGTAGGATGTCACAACGTTAGTGACGGTAAGCCTATTTGCTTTTTATTAGCTGCCTGGCAGGAAGGCAGGTGGTCTTTTCCGCAAAGGCAGAACCCGGACCAATACGGGGAAACTTGAAATGTAGAAAAACATTTGTACGTACTGATTATCTTACAGATACAAACATATCTTCACGTCAAGTTGACAAAGAGTATCGAGTGAAAAGTGAATGAAGTTCCCCGAGTCAGTTAGTCTATTATATTTTAATACTTATTTAAATTAATCGAATAAGCCGTACTGAAATTTTGCCGGTTCAAAAGTTACCATGCAACTGATGGTTTTACCATGTTGGATGGTCAGCTGAATGTTACCACCAATAGTGTGGCGGAGCGCGTCTCATGCCTCTTATCTCTTATCATAAAAAAATTTAGTTGCCTGACACACTGTTCTCATCGTCTTTTTTGCAACAGGGATAAATGCGCTCTAGACTCTAGAGAAGTGCATAAGTATTTCTAAATTTTCATTTAATCAAATATATTTCTCTCATAGTTGTTAAAGTTGCACCAATATCTGTAGGTCCCATGAAAATTGGTTGGAATTCATTACTTTTTCCCAGATGTTGTAAAACTACTCAAGCAAACCATAAGTTAAAAAAATATATTTATAGTTTGAAATTCTAGTAATTTTTCAGTGAATTTTGAGGTTAGAGTGTGCGTAGTTGTATAATAATATGTTTTTGTTTGTTTACTTACATTGCATTATATAAGTCGTTTGTCTCATAAGTTTCAAAGAAAATTTAATTGTTAAGCTTTATTACTCAAAAAAATATAAAATGTATAAATAAATAATACCAAGGCAAATAATAAAGCAAAGACTGATAATGTGATTTATTACGAGTACGAGGTTAACTTACTTTTTCTTGCGTTAAAAACATGAAAAGTGTTTTTTTCTGATTTTCATGTTCGCAAAACATTCGCATAAATTTTGCGAAAATACGCGAATGCGAATATACGCGAATGCGAATATTCGTTACATCACTACTATAAATAATACATGTGCGTGGGTACGTACATAACATTTGTGTCAATTTCAGCTCGTAAGAGAAAAGAATTGCTTTAAATTCGTCACCGTCACGTCTGGTGTCCTGTCCTGGGTGCATGTTAAAAAATGTATTAAAGCGGTTTTATTCTGAATTTGGTATTTTAACAAAAGACGAAAGATATACGCGAAATTCGTTTTACGCGATTTTCTCAGCGAAGCATAAAAAGAGAGTATTACTGTATACATATATAAGATTGCATATTCCAGCATTGACATGACAAAAGCTTATCAGACATATGGAAAATACTTCAAAGCACAGACCCGGATAAAGGTCAAAGTTTTATCATCCGGTGACATGGTTAACATTTATAATTATTTATATCGTCATAACTAATTGAGAGGAAAAATTTGTATTTTAGATGTTTGTAACAAATAACTTCAAGGACCAGTTTTAAAACATAAATATCTTCACGCCAAGTGCCTTACAGACAGAGAGTTTCGAGTGCCAAACTTCACGATCCTGACAAACGTGTCTTGCTTTCTAAACATTCATTATTCTTTTCATACAAAAACGCCGGTTTCGGAAACTCTTGACACCACCCTCGGATAATATTCAGATCATTTGGATCGTGGAAAGTCAACCTTGGTCTCCCCGAGTACCTACATCCATCCACATCCGCTTTGTATATCTGCTTTGTCAATCTTTCATCTGTCGTTCTTCCCACATGACCAAACCAGCGGATCATGCCGTCTCATTTTAACACCAAAACTTTCTTTCAATCCCACTCTTTCTAGAATCTCACTGTTTGGAATTTAGTCAGCGAGTGTCAAACCATAGATTTTCCCTCTCATTTCGACCGCATTTATCCTACTTTCATGCGTTTTCTGACATACCCAACTCTCGCTTCCATACAACAACGTTGAGATCAGAGAGAATCACACAGAATTGTGGAAAGCGAGTGTGGCTTTTTGACTCAAACCTCGCTTTGGAATAGCTGCTTACCCAGCGCTCCATTCACACTATTCCCTGCACTGCACACACTCTCCTTTCCCTGCTAAAAGCACAACCAAGCTATAATACAATTTTATTCACTTGCTCCAACGGTGTTTAGTAAAACACGTATTCAGCAAGTGTTTATTTATTTTTTTGTAGTAAGACAGTACTTAAGAACTTTCATTTTTTTGAATTTAGATCAACCAAACATTAGGTATTGTCATTTAGACATTTTAAATATATTTTTTATTAGACCATGGCTAAATAATTCTTTTCTTTCTGAATATATATATAAATATTATGAAAACTATGTTGAGGGATAAAAAGAAAATTGTTTTGTTCCAATTTTCTAAAAAAAAAAAGGTTGCTCGAGATTGGAAATGTACCCGGTTGGCGATAGGCTTGCCACCTATCACATTATGGGACTTAGTATCTTCGGCTAGTCGTGCGTGCCCTGGTTGTGCCTCTGCCTACCTCTTCGGGGGGGATGCTTTACTTCTTTTATGTTGAGGGATAAAAGCGTTATGAAAAACAACATTAGAAGTTAAAATAAATTTAGTGATATTATATGTATACAACAATTTCCGGAAACAAAAGAGTTATAAACATCGTCGGTAGTACTACAAATTGTATGAATGAAAACTTAGAACGATAAATTTTAGGAAGAGTGACCATTCGGATTACAAATCGGTAGAAACTAGGAAGTAACGTTTAATCATATAGACGTGGGAAGATTTTAAGAAATTCTGGTGCTTCAGAATTTAAGAAAGCAGATTCAAGAATCGTACCCTTGAATATACTATACTATATAAACTCATTAACAACATAAGAGCGAAAGTATTGTGTAATAAATCAATAGACGAATGTTGTGTTTGAAATGCATGAAAATGCCAATTTTCGATTTTAATAGATTATTTTTTGGTTGGTTTCAAACATAGGTTATTTTTTTGCATTCAACCCCCAAAGTATCGTTAGCGAGAGACGAAAGGGTGCAGCTTAAAATCAGAAATTTTGCACTGACTAGGGTTTAAAATCACACAATTGATTTCCTCATTTTTTTTACTATCATAATTCTCCATTATCCCTGACAAACATAGACATAGAGATTTTTAAGTTAGGGTATATAACAAAATCTGATGGTGCCAGACCAGGTGAATAAGATACGGTAATAGTTCTAAAGCATTTCACACACGGCAGCTATAATGTAAAAATATACATTACCGCACGATACATCTCATTACATCTTTCTATAGAAATCGTCAGGAGACCACACACGACAGCTATAATGTACATTTTTACATCTTCGTATCTAAAGTTGCAAAAAGATACCAAAATATACATTTACATTCCGATACATCTTAATACATCTCAATACATTTCCTTACGAACAGGATGTTCAAAAAATTGCTGTTACAGACAGAGACACCACATAAAGGGTTTCGTTAGCGTTCCATCTCCTAGAGAGTAGGATAGAACCCATTTTCTGGCGTTTGTCCGGTGTACTGTGTAGGTACAAACCAAACTTGTACAAACAGTCTGGCTATTCCTTTAAATTTTTCAATTATCTGTTTTTGGCACATGTGGCAATACGTACATCAAAGTTACAATACGAATCATCTTCTGATTAACTATCTAGTAAATCTAATTGTAAGTAACTAGACGGGTCCATGTAAATATAATATAAAAATAAGAACAGCCTGTATAACAGATCCATGTCTATAAAGTGCGTCAATCGGGGCGTATGCTAATGAAATGAAGGAAAGATACATTACAATACCTGCTGTGTGTGTGATACTTTGATGTAATGTAAAGCTGTACATCCCGGGATGTAACGTATATTAATGTACATTATAGTTGCCGTGTGTGAAGGCCTTAAGCCACAATTGTAGATTTCAGCAATTGATTGCACAGACGTGTGAACACGGGCATTATCTTGATGAAGCAGGACTGTTTTTGTTAGCATTCCTGGACGTTTTTCTTGTATTTCCTCTCGTACACGCAAGTACATGTAAGTAAGACATAGTAGTAGTAATCAGAGTTTTAAACAGATCTTCTCCACTGTTTTGATGGTTGTTTTGTTTCTGATATACAGTAATGAACCCATGTTTCGTCCACAACAAAACGATTCAAAAAATCATCTGCATCGACTTCAAATAACTCCAAACTCCAGTCCACAGCCAAAATCAGTCGTGGAACCCACCTCGCAGGCACTTTGTGGAAACCCAATTCGTTGTCTAAGATATTTTGAGTTCGTTCATAAGAGATTCCTGTTATTACAGCTATTTTTCTAATTTTTAATCTGCGCCTGCGGTCTCTCATAACTAAATCAAGTACTTTTTTTGATATTTTCACCAGTGGTGGACGTGGAAGGCATTCCAGGGGGCTGATTACGTATCTCAGTTGTCAACTTAAAATGGAAAAGTGTACATCAAATTACGTCATTTGTATTGGCTATCTCTATTGTATTTCTATTGGTCACTAGAGATAGCAAATATAAAACACGTCATTTGACAGCTATTTGATGTACATCATCTGCTAAGATTGATTTCTGGTATCCATGTTTTGACAGACGAATATTACAGAACAGAATCTCCTAACGGTCCGACTTCTGACCTCATCGTAAAGGATGGCTGTCGGTGATAGGCTCCCCTACGGGGCCATGTATGCTAAAATACGTCAGCAGTATACTGTTTTTTCATACAAAGCAATTATGGATCTTGGCGACAAAAATACACAAGATTAACATTAATATGCTTTATAAGACTAGTGTTTCCAAAACACGATTCATTTCACTTTGCTCGATAGAAAAAAATCAAAAAGTTAACCCTTTTTTGAAAGCAAAACCCAACATTCTACTTCAATTATGAAAATATCGACACCAGATTTAACATACACATAGATAAGTATTATACCTAAAAGATAACTGTTTCAGTTTTTATATTTTTTTTCAAATTACTTTTATATTGTCAAAAATAGTGATTTGGCGCTTAAGACATTTACTTTAGAGCGCAATATTTCATAGTAATCATGGAACGGGGGAGTGCGCTGATTGGCTCTTCTGGCTGACTAAGTATGGGGCCTTAATGACGGCACGCTGCTCGATTTGCTTCATGTGCAGAAAGTACGTCCGATTGCTTTGTTAATTAAAAAAATATATAATATTACAACTTGTACAAATTTATTATTTCAAGCTGTCAGTTTAAGTATTCAGATTAATTAAATTCATTTATTGTGAATATATTATATTCCAATCGTTTTAAACGGTTGTAAAATAGATGTGTATGAAATTGTTTTTGTACAGTTTATTATTAAGGTGTCTTACGTTTTGACGTCGACAAGTTTGCGTTACCTACGTCGAATAAATACCGATTTGATAGTGTCACTGTTTGCCACTGTTGTGTTCTCTTCTACAAGAGTAGCAAGTAGGCCATAACATAATGAGTACCAGTAACATTTATGGTGATTAAGGGCGACGGTTGTTTCTTACCGTAAATAGCCGAATGCTTGTTCACCATTTTACAAAAATTACGCAACCAACACTAGTATAAAAAATACAAACAGCTATTTGTAACAAGAGGACCCAGAGAAAGCAGAAATTTATTAAGAAAGTAAGTTATGCAGAAACGTTCGTACTAAACGGTGTGCAAATTATCGACAGTATTTACATCATCAGAAGATTTGTTACGCGATTATTTCGACAGTAACGAACCGTTTTTTTTTTGTAAAGGTAGGTCATACTCCCATATAAAGTTTATCACGATTGAGCTACTGGTTTTTGAGTTTTATTTAAAGGTGTATAACCTTTCATGCATATTAACGACATCATAGACAATTATTAAGTACTCGCCGATCCGGTGAAGTTTGTATCGTTTGGCATTAATTGCCGTTACTAATAGTTTGTATGGAAGAAAAAAAATAAGTATTGTTTTTCTCATTTACCATGTAACTTTTCCGATGAATGTTAACACTAAACACTGTTCGTATAAAGGTAACACTAACGTTTCTATTAAAAAAAAACAATTATAACTTTTTTTATGATTGGTTCAAGGCGCAAAAACATTTACATATTTAATATCTTTGGGCACCAAACCGATTTCAATTTTGTATTATAGTATTTAACAATCAAATACGTATTATTACAGTTCAAAAAGCGCCGAATTTATTACAATAAAATTTATATGTATAGGACCACCTTAGCGGTATAATCTATCGAAAACAATTATCGGACTAGTTTAGAAAGTTGTTCGTGACATAAAATAAAAAATACACACGTATTTATAACATCCTCGGTTGTTGCGTCGGTTAAAAAACAAATCGAAAAACACTTTCGTATCTATTAAGTAACGTGTTGTACAGACGACTTTTTCAACCGACTCGTAAATGAAAGAGGTTATCATTTCGTCTGTATATTTTTGAAGTGAAAACTTCTTTCGCGGCGTTGCGCACTTTTTTTGGAATGGGTAAAAACTTTTAAACTCGCGTCAGATCGTCAGACGGCGCAGGGCGCATGCGCGAATAAGACGGCGCGAGATCTGAAATAAAACGTAGATTCATTGCTGTTTTTGTATTGCTTCGACATTTCCGAAGAGTATAGGATGCGCAATGGATAATACGCTGCAATATACCTACCGTTGTACAGATAAGAAGACGCTCCTAGCCGTCACGTGGTCTTACTTAACGAGTTTTTGTCAAACCAAACGAAGGTTATTGATATGAAAATAATATTTGTGCATAAATGATAGTACTTTCATACTGATAATTAAAGCAATTCGTGCAAAAATAATTCACTAACCATTCCAAAATATCAAAACTGCACAACGTTAACATTCAAGTTTTCACTTCTGCCGGCACTCCCGAAGTGCAATCAGTCTTTTTTTGTGTGGTTGTTACGCAATAACTACGATAACGGCGATTGGGAAGGTAGGTCATGATTCCGTGGTGGTACAATATTTCTGATCATGATCCGACTACTTAGTGGTTTTTGAGTTATACATAACAATTCATACATTTTTGTTTATATTCAAAATATATATTGACGTAGACCTACACAAAGATTCTTGTGACGCCCACAACGACCTAAACTACAAGTAAGATATTGATATAATTTACGGGGAACTATTTCGGCATCATCTATACTAATATCATAAAGAGGAAAGGTTTGATTTTTTGTTTGTTTGAAATGCGAAATATGCGATTAGACTGCGAAACTACTGGACCGACTTCAAAAATTCTTTCACCTTTAGAATGCTACATTATCCTTGAGTGACATAGGCTTTGTTTCATCAAAATCGGTGCAGTAGAAGCCAAGTTACGCAGGCGAAGCTGCATGAAACTGCTAGTTTGCTATATTTTGAAAAAGGATTTGAAACTGCGATGTAGTCGGAGTCGGATTTTGCAGTTTCATTGAGCTTAATTATTAAGTAATACCTACTTCGTAATGCATACATTTTCATGTCGCGATGTCGTCGAGACGTTAAATATTTTGGGACCATCTCGGGATAATTTGGCATTTTTATATTTGACATTTTCCATGGTAAATTGCCATTCGCTTGGTAAAACTTTCAAATATTCATATTTTAAATGACTAACTTTTTGCTCCGCTGGTACGGTCATGTGGAAAGAATGACAGATGAAAGGCGAATCTGGATGAACCCGGGGAGACCAAGGTTGACATTCCACGATCAGATTACTCGGATTTTTTCCGAGGATGGTGTCAAGAGTCTTCGAAACCGGCGTGTTTGTGTGAAGAGGGTAATGAATGTGAAGGAAGGTTTGTCAGGATCGTGAAGTCTGGCACTCGATACTCTCTGCCTACGACGTAAAGGATAGGCGTAGAGATATGTGTATATGCACTTTAATTTTAAACTACGTTTAGCCATGATGATGCTTTGCTATTATAAGCGAAATTTGTAGGCTATTTGTAAAATATTACATTGTAAGTGATTTGTAAATCAGTACAAGTGTTTCTTCGTTTAAAAATATGAATTTCTAAATCTTTTCATCTTTATCTTTCTTTAAAAAGAATAATTCCCAAATCTTAAAGTAGTAATAATATTTGATTCGTTCTTTTTTGCAGTTTTACTGCACTTAAATGGTTAAATAACGAAGTACTTCCTGAAATACAATATAATTAACCGCACACAGAATGTGCTGTAAACATTGATAGTATAATATTTGTGTAAACAGGTCATTATTACTCGTATAAGTACTGAAATTGATAACATAATACACTAATAGTTTCTTGCATGACGGTAAAACGTAAATTCTAAAAAAACAAACCCGTGGCTCTCTCTACGCAGCAGTAGTAACCTGATTTTTTCTGGAGGGATGTGAGGACCCCATCGCTCGTCATCTCATATTCTATTACAATCTGGTAGTTTATGTTAGGTTATTTTATTTGTGCAGTCTAGTTGGATTAAATGGTAAAGTTTTGAAACCATTTGTTACCCCGCTTGAATGGTTAAGTTGGCAATAAAGTTCCCCAGAGGCTTATGAAGTAACCTCAAGTTGCCAACACACCAGTATAATATTGTTGCTTAGTAACCATATTTCATGTAGACTACGGGACATAAACGCAAGAAAGCAAAAAGTTTGACACAAGAGATCGTGTACAATACAATTATTATTACCAATTAACAGAGACGGCGTTCAACGTTCAAAAGAGACGGCGGCAATCTATCACTGGTTTTTTATTTAATTAAAAAACTCATTTCCGAACCGAAAGTCGAACACCATCTCTAAAATAAACTTAAGCCTTTTTTCCTCTTTTGAGAGAAACAAAATATTGAGAGTTAGCATATATACGAGTATAAGACCTTGTACAATCGTAGACATAAATCAATCAATTCATGAATAAAAATTAGAGTTAATGATGATTACCTTTGAAAATAAATTAGAAAAGTTTAAGTGGGTATAAAATGCCCACCTACTCTAATTTCACTAATTCCACATTGACGTAATGTATGAGAATAAAAAAAAACTATTTCTTTCACAAAGACCATAGACGAGGTTCTTTGGACGTGTCAAAGATATTATCACAAAATCGTAACGGGTCACGGAGGCACTCATTAAGACGACAGAAAGAAACGAAAGAAACTCAGCTACAAGACCTTTATGTTTCTTTTGTTTCTATCTTATTGGTTAGCAAAATTACAATAATACGTTAAGTTCTTTTTCCGTTAAGTTAGGTGTAATGTAGAGTAATGGGTACCAGGAGAAATTAACCCTAAGCATATTTTGTCTCCTGTATATTCTGAAATATTACATTCATTTTACATAACTTAATTATGATCATTTTATTAAATGTATTTAACGGTAAGTGTAACTTCACAGAGAAGTCCGGAAGCAGCAACCTAAATTCTTGAATGAAACGGAAATCTCAGAAAACCAGCCCAACTCCTAGTACTCCTACGCCAGAGCACAAAAATATGAACTCGATGCCTATAGGCTGCAATACTGCAAAAACTGTATCAGAAGCATAATTGGGATGTCTGGGAAGTAACAGACTAGAACAGTGAACAAACAAATTCGCAGAGCAAAATAATATTTTATAGATCTACTGCAATTTCTGCAAAGTAATGATTTATTCGAGAAAAACTAATAAAGAAGACATTATAAATAATAAGGAAAAAAAGTGAAAGTATAATACATTGAACAATTTAATGGGAAAAAGCATACACCCACTCATACAAGCAAACGTTCACCTATTTATTTCCTAGCAACGCACCTTAAACGTCTATAGTGTATGTAGATGATGTTTGTTTCTCATTACCAGGACAGCCATGTATTTGTTCGCTGTCTCATGTAACAATAAAACAACGGAAACCGGCTTCGAATTTCATTACCATGTCGCGATTTGGTAATTCTCTTTTGGAAAGGTAGGTCATGATGGCGAGGTGATCCCAAATGAATTTGATCACGATCGGGCTATAAGTTTCGAAGTTATACCCAATAATGTAATTAAACTCACAAGCCGCTATATTATTATCGATAAAATTTATACGAGACCAACTAGGAATCATGAAAAACAAATGATCAAATAGGACGTGGTGATTAAATAAGGAGTTGGTTTCTGCTGTCCAAAACCATCAAAATCTGTTTGTTATTGGCCAAGGAATCATATTACAAACATACAAAAGAAATACAGTAAAATTGAGGAGCTCCTCTTTGTGGAATCTTAAAAAATACTTTCGTGCACGACGGTACATCAAAATAACTATTTCTATTATTTGGACATTCACTTCCATTGACATGTTTATCGATCAAATTAGAATACAGTTACTTATTTTTTTTATTTCTACAGTATTGGATCATGTCTCGGTTTCTGCATTTAACTGGGGAAAACCGTGTCCATGTATCTAGTAACGTCAACATACATAGAACAGTGGGGTTACTCTTGAATCTCGATATCATGCGAATTGGAAATCGGAATCGTATATGTCACTTTAGGTACTTTTGGACACAGTTGTAGCGGATTATTAACAATAAGTTACAAATGAATTCAGCTAATCTGACAAAACAATTTATTGTTTACTATTAACAAAATTTTAATAATTAGCCAGTATTGTGTTCAAGAGTACCTACAATGACATACTCGATTCCAATTTCCAATATTGCATGAATCGAGCTTCAAGAGTAACCCTACAGTTCGGTAATATAATATACAGTAGTCTAACTCGGTTTTTGAATTAAATACCTACAGCCGAGCGTAGCCTGAACATGCGATAGGGCTACGCGCTTTCTGTGTTATATTACATCTGCCTATTTGAATATTGTGATCGTAAACATTGTATTTTTTTTTAAACAATTATAATTCGTTTAATGAATAATAATTCAATAAAAATGCATGTGGTGTGTTTGATTATCAAACTTCATGAAAATCAATTTTTAACCGCTCAAGCGAAGCTCAAAACGGCACAATATAGTTGAACTTATTTAACCAAAAAAAACATTCACAAATCGCACGCCAACTATTGGTTACAACATACATACATATCTTCACGCCAATTCCCTTACGTGGTAGGCAGAGAGTCTGGTTACAAAATAATAAAAAAGACCGTTGACTACATTGACCATTCGTCACTGCGGCGCAACCGCGAATGATGTTACGGTTGTCTGGCAGAGATCGCTCTAAAGCGATAAGACTGCCTTTGTGCACCTACGTTAAATATTACCAGTGAAAGAGTGTGTATTATTTTTAAATATAGGCGCATAATAAAAATGTATTCATTCATTCATTCATTCATTCATGTGTACCTAGTGTATACCAAATAAGAGACGTGCAGCGTTTCCGCCCGTTTGCATGAAGATAGAATATCTTACCGTGGTTGGGTCATATATTCGAGTAAACAATACGAATGTATGTGGGTGGATGAATGTGGGTACCCAAGGAGACCTAAATTGACAATCGATGAACATTATAAACTCGGGTGTTATAGAGAGTGGCGTCAAAGAGTTTCTGAAACTTGCGAGTTTGATTGTGGGTTACAATATTAGAAAACGTCGTTTTATCGATGTTTTCAAACAATTAAAATCCCCGCTACAATATCATTAAAATAAGAAGGTAAATTTTGCAATCATCTACAAGGTTATGTCACTTCTAATAGCTTAGGTGAGAAATCGGACGGACGCGAAACCAGAAAACTTTGGCTCCTATCCAGATGTTTCAAGTTCGAATTTTTTTCCAATATACTTCTTTTGTGAGAAAAACTATTACTTTTCCCTATATCAACGCATCCAGTTCGGTCCAAACTTAATTGCCCAAAAAAACGATTTTCGAAAAATAAAAATAATAATAAAGTTTCGTAATCTAGGTACTAATTATAAAATTTAAAAAAGTGCAAGAAACCGACTCCAATTATTTCATTTTCAAGTTGCGATTTGATGATGATGATTTTTTTTCCAAAGAAAGCTAAGGATTCCGAGATGGTCCCACTTTAATTTAATCACCATTTCGACGACATCGTGGGACGATTATGAAAGATGAATTAGATAACTTTTTATCAAGTATACTTAACTCGAAAGCCACTAGTCGGATCATGATAAAATTAATATGGAACCACCCAGGAATCACGATTTACCTGTCTAAAAAGGACCACCACAATCAGTTTCTTATAAAAAAATACACTGGAATTTGTAACCTCCTTTTTGGAGTCGTTTGAAAACATTAAAGGAGGCGTCCAAAAATACGTGAGGTATGATAATGATAATTATGTAAGAATGGACTTTGATAAAATCATATAATTTGAGTGAGCAACTATTGCGCATCTGACGTAGTAGAATATGCTCGGTCTATGTCTTTCCGTTTAGATGGCAACGGTACATTCGCATTTCACGTGCACTTGCGGCTTTGTAATTGAAAATCACAATGGGTATTCGGTATATTGGTTATTAGCCCACGCGACAAATGATGTTCTGCCATATTACCTATACGGCATAGGTGTAGTATATACGTCATCCTTTCCCAAAGTTGGCGATAGCGCCCCCTTCTCGGCTCTGGCGAGGTACAGAGGAGTGGTAAGGTACCCCGAAAAACGACGGGTTGCCCTCCGGGAGTGCCGGCAGAAGTGAAAGCTTGAATATTAACGTTGTGTATTTTTGATATTTTGGAATGGTTAAGAATTAATTTTGAACGAATTGCTTTAATTATCAGTATGAAAGTACCATTATTTATGTGGTAGAATACAATATTCATTTATTGCGTTATCTTACACAAACATGACACACCAACATTCGCGCAAACGCCCTGCGCCATCTTACGAATTTTTGTCTTACGAATCAGGTCACGTGTCCTGACGCGAACTTAGAAGTTTTTACCCATTCCAAAAAAAGAGCGCAACGCCGCTTTTCACTTCAAAAATTGGGTACTGATGTGACTTAAGGTGGCGACAGGTCAATTAACAAATCTTGATTATTGTAGTTTTCAATAAATACACTTTAAACTTGAATATTGGAAAATTTTCATTGTTAATGTCCTCTCTGGTAAGAAAGTCTACTTTATATCATCATCATCATCAGCCGTAGGACGTCCATTGCTGGACATAGGCCTCCCTCAAAGAGCGCCACAAGCCACGGTCACCAGTACATATGTAATTCTTAAATATACATATATATGTACCAAACACATTAGAGACTTTAAAGGTGAAAACAAATAGGGCACTACAAACTAACTGATATTCAACATTAATTTATTTGTAGTGCCTTATTTAGTGCCACCCCAGGGGGCGTTAGAAGTGTTAAGTTTGAGAACCTCGAGGAGAGATAGGCAGATGAATGACGTCGCGCGTTTGCTGTTAATCTCGGAATGTGCTGTAATATTTGCACGTACCTATAGGTCTTCTTACTTAAACTTACATAAAAATCTTCACGTCAAGTCTGTTGCGGTTAAGGTAGAGAATATTTATTTATTTGATTATTTATTGCACACACATTTTTAACAAAATACGTGAACAGTGATAAATAGAAATCCAAAAAGTGTGGGCTTCTACTATTAACCCTAAAATGGGAATCTATTTGTATAAGATGGGTAATGAATGTGAAGGAAGCCAGACAGGTTTGTCAGGGTCGTGAGGTCTGGCACTCGATACTCTCTACCTAATACGTAAAGGACTTCGCGTGAAGATATGTATGTTTGTAGGAATCTCGGATGAAACAGTGGAAGGCATCATTTACAACAAATAAATAGACCTAAGTAAATAACCTACACATAACAATAACATTATAATAATAAGAATGTTATAATATAATTATAAAATAATGAACATAAAAATACTAGACAAACATTATTACGTGAGCACCTCGCGGACCTCAAGAGGAATTTAATCGAGTATCGATTGCCGAGTGTCACGACTCCTACAGGTCTGGCTAGGTCACTTTAAGCTAGTTTTAGACTTTATTATAAGTTTTTATCATACTAATGTTTAAGAGTAGAACTGCAAAGGTTAACCCTATTAATCTTCACTATTAGGCTATCAATGACAGTTGACATGTGTCTGATGCCTGAAGTCTGAACCAGTAATGAGACTTGAAATAAATTAAGCAATTTGTGCTTTTGCACTTTGTACGAATTAATTGACTTCCAAGTAGTGTTATATAAATGGCATTTAGTCCACTGACGTGGTTGTCTCATGCTGCGTACTATTGTATGGGAGGTGAAGTTATCAATTAGTCCACGCTTCGAGCCAGCCAACCGTAAAAGCTACTGTATACTGATTTTCTGTATTATGCATACTACTCGCAGTTCTAACACGCGGTTTATAAATTGAGATGTAAGATATCCTATCTTTCAAGTTGGATTTTAGTATTTCAAAATATTCTACCAACTTGTTGCGTATTTTAACAGGTAGGTATTTACAAAAAAACAATTATTTAATAACATATATTTTTTGAATATTTAACTTTTTTTATAGTCATTACCCGAGTAATTGAAAATGATACAAAATTATATAGGAGCATCTCGGAATCATAACTCATTAGCTAGCTATCGGAAAAAGATTATTCAAATCGCGACATGATGGCACCAAAGGAAATAGTTGGAGCCGGTTTTTGTAGTTTTACTGCGCTTCAAATATATACAATAAAAAAATTGATATCTTAACGGACGCATCAAAGATCGGAACAAAAATACGCGGCTACAATTAGTCTATATATTTTTAGTCTATATATTTACATAAGAAAGTCGTGTTAATTATTTACTATTTATAATTATAGAAGAACGTAACCGATTTGGCTGAAAATTAATGGGGAAGTATTTCAGAGCCAGGCGACGGAAAAATAATAGAATATCGAAGAGAAGAAAAAAAAGAAAATGAAGCAGAAAAACATTTAAATGTCTCCTATACAAACAGAACGGGTGGAACGAATTCATTCGGAAACAACCTGGTTTCTTGTAAATATCACGCGTAAACAATAACCAACTTGTTACAATGTAAGTAGGTCGTTTTGCGCAATGCTTTTCTCTTTCAGTCAGTGCCAGGAAAATTTTAGCGTAGGGTTGTGAAGATTTGATTGTCCACTGCTGAAGTACCTAAGTAATTTAGAGCGTGGGATATTTTCATAGTGGGAGAAGGTTTAACAGTCTGGCGGTGATTAATAGTACCGACCTATCTAATCCGGCAATACCGTCAATGCTTTTGAAAGAAAGAAAGAAAGAAAGAAAAATATTTATCTGCGGAATATGAGTGTCACAAAGATGTTACAAAATTATTTAGGCGTTTCTACATATTCTACCAACTTGTGGTGTGCAAATATTTTAATAGGTATTAATCAAATTAGTTATTTTAATTATTTACTTACTAGGTATTTACACACTATTTTTTGTATTGATTACATGATTATTTATTAATACAAACAATTTTTAGAATGTAAATTAATTTATCCCTATCTACCGTAAACTTCCACCGTTTCCAAACCCAGCCAGAGAGGAGAAGGAACGGCGAAACGAACTCCTCGACAGCCAGGAATATAACCAATCTGCCTTCTCCTACCACCGTTTCCAAATCTAGCTAGTTGACCGGTTGCCAACGTCCGTTAATGCCTTGGACATCAATAGGCGATAACTATTAGGAGGATATAATATTATCTGCTTTAAGGAAATATGGTATCCATTGTTATAATATAAAAATGTTAACCAGCTTGATATTGCAATCGTATCAAAAATTGGAAATGTTCCAGCTTCGACAGATTTATCACCGCTACAAGTGATTTAAAATATCGATGTGTTATATCGATATTGCATAGGGTTATGTATCCTAAAATTACTTTCGTAATTAAAATCCCGACAAATCCTTTGAAAGTAACGTAGCTAAGAACCATCAGCTTTCGAACAAATAAAACCGCGTCGAAATCGGTCCATCAGTTCAAAACTTATAATGTTACAGACATACATGCACTGCGAGAGATGTGTTTGTAAAGAACCAATAGAATCGCTTAATTTACCTCGCCTCGGTCAGCACAGCTCTATTGGTAACGACTCTAATGGTTCTTTACATACACATCTCTCGCACGCATTCTCGCACATCTTTGGTGGAAACGCAGCCATAATGTGGGCTTTGATATAATGACAGTAGTTTAATATACAGACGACATGTGAGCGGGCGTCTACTCGTGAAACCTCATTACACAAGGCACGCTCTAGAAAATAAAAGAGAGAGCGAGAGAGAGAGAGAGAGAGAGAGAGAGATTTTTGCTAATACATAGAATACATATAATATTGTTTCATAGAAACCATATTAAATAAGTCAGTCTTATAGGTATTGAAGGTTTGCAAAATCGTTCTTGATTTCCCAAAAACTTATATATTTCACTTTTTTTTAATAATCCAATTTATTTCTTTACTTTCACCTTAGCTAGGTTCTACCTTAATAAATAAGTTAAACAAAAAAAACTTTGTAAAACCTAGATGAGTCTGGTGTCTGTCGTATCCAAGGAGATTATATATTAAAAAAAAGTATATTCAACTCCTATATTTTTTGTATATTAAGTAATTCAATTCTCAACTATTTTTGTACAGATTTTTTTTAATTGAAAGAGCGTACTTCCTTGGTGATCCTATTCTAAAACCTGAATCTGATGATGGAGTCATCGGTATTTTTTGTGTACGTGGATGATCTAAATGTTGAAACGAAGTCGGTTCCTTGCAATTTTACTGCATTTTCATTATTCCACAAAATTGTGGAAAAAGACATATGTTATTTGAAAAGTATAAATAATACCGTATGCATGTATGTTAACAATAATGTACTATAAATTTTCAATAAGTCTGGTAACCCTACTTGGTATATTCATAACAGTTGATGTCGCACTCCAACTGCTGACGCATTTATTGTTGACTGTGCATTCTTGAGATATTCTAAATAACAAGGTATTTTTGGTTATTTTGTAATGTTTTGATAACACAATTTATGTTGGCAACGATAGCTTGAGAATAAAAGGGACTTAATACTTGACGCCCCCC
>NJDC01057886.1:54809-83600 GCA_002245475.1 Calephelis virginiensis
TGTCATGTACAAACTAATATTACAGCACTAAACTTGTTTTGTCTTTTTCTACTACTAGCCAAAGCTACTAACGTTGAAAAAGATAGTGATAACCAAAGAGTATGTAAATACTACGTAATAAAATGCGGGACTTTCATAGATACATAGCAAACCCGAATTTTGTATGAAGTTTGCTTAAAGTGACACATGTCACTTGACATAACGTGGTGAAAAGATATAATCCGTATAATTTGAAAGTTACCTAGTCTAAAGGCATTCAGATATTAGGCAACTAGTGTCTTATGATTTAGGCGAATAAAAAACATAGCAAACTTAATTTTTTAATTTTTTATATGAAAGTTGTTTCGAACTGGTGATAACATGGACAGTTACTTTACTCTTTGGTGATAACTTAAAATTAGTTTAGTGAGTTCGCAGCAAAATTACCACCGGTGTCCACAGACTAGTAAGAGAACTACACGTTCCATTGTCATAACCCGAAGCCATATTGAGAAATGCTAGGCGCATTTCTCAATATGGCAAGAATATTAGAATATTTATTTTTTCAAACTAATTGAGTACGCTAAAGCCATTCTAAGCCTTAGCGGAATCCAAGCTGACACCAATATTATTAGAGTGTATTTTATTAGCCATTCAAATAAAAATATTAATTTTTATTTAAATGAATATAGGTTTATACGAGGTAGGATTTGATGGATAATTTCCTGGTTTTAATATCGGTAAGATTATAGGTATTTTGTGTCTTTGAGAAATCGGGAACTGATCCTGGAATAAGGAAATAGTAAATAAAGCGCAAGAAAAAATGTTTTGTGAAATTGCCTGCCTGTTTTATATAGCAGTAGAGAATGTCTTTATGACCAGAGGCTGATTGCGTCTCTTTTTAGTACCTCAAAAATTAAAAAAAAATGATCACTAGGTAAAAAGTACATCAAGTAACTGTCAAATAACGAGTTTTATATTGTTGTCTCCAGTGTATTTCTCTTGGTCACTAGATATAGCAGATGTAAAATACGTC
Organism: Calephelis virginiensis; assembly: GCA_002245475.1. NCBI lineage: Eukaryota > Metazoa > Arthropoda > Insecta > Lepidoptera > Riodinidae > Calephelis > Calephelis virginiensis. The sequence continues at coordinate 55,825 of NJDC01057886.1, forward strand.
ATTAAAAGCTATTTGTCGTACACTTGTCTCAGTTATTATCATAGATTTAGGATGGTTATTATCACTAAAAAGATACACAATCAGCGTCCAGAGTGGTTACCATGAACGCTTAAAGCAGTAATATTTCCATACACGCGTAGGATGTCACACTTACTCCAATCCTGGAAGGGAGCAGTGATAATGGTGTCGAGGCATTTGCGCCCTGACCATGGTTTCAAACGCTGGCCGTGAAAACGGCCATGTCATTGGGTTTGAGCGCGGGTACTCTACCCGTTTTACTATGGTTTTCTGGCTGGGTTGTCTTTTCCTCACTCCTGTCTTCCCATCACCACGTGCGAATAAATTCCTACCGGGTGAGACAGGAGCGATCAGCGACCGTATAGACGACTTAATGGGGGTGAGAAGGAAAGGGGGGCGATTAGGTACCTGGGGTACGGTTTTCGGTCCGGAGGACGCACGTGGTTCGGGGCAATGCATTTGATGTGCGGATGGGTGGAGATATCCGCACGGTAGAATAAAGTGGTGGTGGATTTCCTAATGAAGTCTCCGACGCTTTCGAGTTGGAGGTCGCGTTGAATAACATAATTCCTGACGAAACGTGGGGCCTTTAGTATGCGAGGAAGAGCAACGTTTTGCAGTTTCTCCAAGTTACGGTGAAGGTCTGGAGCTGCGAGGTGATACCAGGAGTAAGCGGCGTAGGCGAGTCTTGTCCGGACGTAAGTCTTATAGATCCCTAATTTAATTTTGAGGGGAAGCCTGGAGGTGAGAAGAGGGTGCAGTGCGGCCAAAGCCACTCTTGCCTTCCTTAAATATGACTTTATATGAGCCCGCATAGTAAGTCTGGCATCGATGGTAACTTCTAGTATGTCTATACCGTCAAACTTCAGGAGGGGTGTGGTTTTTCCTCTTCATGCTAGACCCCTGGTAAGCAGCGCCTGAGTCTTGTTAGCGTTGACTGTGAGGCGCCATTTGCGTAGCCAGTCTGCTAGAAGGTCGATGGGTCTCTGCAGTTTGAAGACGGTGTGTGCTGGAGGCATCGATGTTATAAAATAAGCAGCATCGACAGCATATAGTGCAAGGGTGCATCCCTCGCCTACAGGGGTATCATCCGTGATGGTGGAATATAAGGTGGGCGAGAGGCAACTGCCTTGGGGAACGTCGGCAGTGATGGGTAGCTCTTGGGATAGTGATTCCTCAACAACGACCTTGAATGTGCGGTTGCTAAGGACTGATGCGATGATGCGAATGATTCGGGGAGGAATCTTTATTTGGATCATTTTAAAGAACAGATCAGAATGCCAGACTCGGTCGAAGGCTTGTTCCATATTTAGCATCACGACTGCGGCTATTTCCTTTCTGTTGTGAGCAGAAGTGAGGGCATGGATGACTTGCGTGAGTTGAAGGACCGTGTTCTGTTCAGCCCGAAAACCGAATCGTTCTGCACGGGGCAAGAAATATGTGTGGATCAGTTGGAGAAGCAGTTTCTCGAAAATCTTCGAAAGAGTGGGAAATGAAATTTATTTATTTGCGGAATATGTGTGTTTAAAAGTTGTTACAGAATATTTATTCATACCAACATATTCTACCACATTGTGGTGTGCAAATATCTAACTTAATTATATATATTGTATTTTTTATTTTTGTTATGTATATATTTTAACATATAAATTCGTTTAAATATAATATTTACTTCTAGGTTAGCACTAATTAATTAAAGCAAAAATTTTAACGATCGAGTTTTACCCTATCTACCATAAACTACCATAGAAGGGAGATCGGTCTGCAGCTGGCTAGGTCGAAAGTTTTTTCCCTTGTTTTGGGATCATTATGACATGACCTAGCTTCTAAGACTGGGGAAATTCACCCGAGCGCATGATGCCGTTGGACAGCCGCATGATTGCTGCGACTGTCCGGAAGGGAAGATGTCTGAGCATCTCGTTTGTTATCGAGTCTGCGCCCGGGGCTTTCTTGGGTTTGGACTGCATGATCATTTTCTTCACAGTAAGTGGTGAGTAGAAGTCGGGTGAGACGGTTGGTTCAAGTTGGTTTTCGAGAAATTTCGTTACTGCCCCTCCACTTTGATCGTTGTGTTGGGATTGGAACTGTCTTTCTAGATGAGCGAGCATATTTCAACACGGTCCTCTGGTCTGTATCTTGCGGAGCCAACGGGGTGATTGAATGAGCGGATTTGCGATGGTTTCCATATTGCTAAATGTCTACTTAAGCAACTTTATGCCTTAAGGGTGCCTTTCTCCATTGACAATTGGTGCTATGTGGTACTATTAAAATAATATTGTTTTAAACGTTCATAGTAACCAAGTGTGGCCTTGTTCAATTAATACATGCAATAAATAATTATTATATTTTTTGAAAGTTATTCTGACTGAAAGAGAGGCGAATCGGAGCTGAAAAGAGACAGAAGTTGGAGCAAAGAGACATGCTATTGTGTCTACAAATTGGTTACGCCATATTTGAGGATCGTTTGACGAAATGTTATCTACTGCCACTTTGCGCCGAAATCTTTTTACATTTTTGCAGACTCGAGAAGCAGACGTTGGGTTAATAGATGTGCAGAATGTAAACCACCCTTCTTTCTTCTTATTTGACATCATTCTTCTTGCTTGAGCTGCCACATGCTTATAAATTATGAAATAGTGCAATGATATTGTTCAATTAAGTATTTTGATTTTCCACTTGAGTACGCAGACGGATTATTTTGGAATAATGCGAGTCAAGAAAGAGAGAGTCAAGGAGAAGACAGTCGAATAGAAAGAACAATTAAATGAAATGTCTATTTTATATAATTGGTAGGTATATGTCTGCCGGCAGAGGAGATGTTTGCACCTGTAAACAGGCGAACGGCGGGATCACGCTGTGGATCACGCCATATAATGTAAATTAAAAAAAAATTCAACCGTATAGGTGACAGTGTTATTTTTCCACGCGACGTAAGCTGTCATTGTAAACCAAAAAGTACAAATAAAAAACAAAAGAGTTCATCTAAATGTCAAGATTTGTTAAATTTTGATTGACGCAAAAGCTTAAATGAAAATTGTTAAATTTTCAAATTATTTAAATCCGTGGACTTTTGGCGCCATCGTGAATAAACATGGTCGTAATTTTTTCATAATTATTGAATTTAGAGTAAAATATGAGTAAAATTGGTTAATTTAGGTGGAAATTAGTTTGATTTTGTTCAGTGAAAGTGCACTAATGAAATAATCATGAAGAAATGAGTATATCGTGTATTTCCTCGCTGCCGCCAAATCTCATAAACGAGCTTGTGTAACGAAACCACTGCTTTACTCAAGACCCAGACAAGACTGTGTAAATAGTGACTAATGACTGAAATAAAGAATTAATACGGAAGACATAAATTGAAAATATATAACAAGAAAAAGATTTATTAATACGGAAGACGTGGCTGTATGGACACAGATCCTTTGCCTTTCCCCGACTGGGATAAAATTAAAACCTACATTTAAATCCGTTTCGTTGTGAGAAAAATTGATGCCTTGATTTAATTCGCCTTTTTAAATCTACGAAAACATAATGTTCTAGTTTTGTTAAGTATTTTATTACCCGCCACATAAAAATTGTGCTTTATAACCTTGTGCAATAGTTTGGTAAAAACCTGAAAATTTGTTCTGGGCATCAGACTTCTACCGTTGAACAACAACAAACAGGTAATTACATTTAAAAACTACTACTGTAGATAGTATAACTATTACATGTACATAAGTAAGCATGGGCATCAACAAAAATCGATTTCTTTATTTCTACATACCTATTCTTCCCTTTCCGTGGGAATTAGCAAATGTTGCAAACAGATTTATTATTATTATTAATTAATTTAAAGACTAATATGTTTTTAGATGATGAGGCGGCTACTTCACTTCAAGAAAACATGACATTGATCATTCATATGCCCTGCCTGTTCACTACTGCTTCAATAAAATTTTTGATACTTAAGTGATAAGTTGGTATGTATAAGTTTTGTTTAATTGTTGTGCATAGTTCGTACTTGAAACTCGCACTCGTACTCTGTCGCCTCTGTAGTCTAGTGGTCTGGGGTAAGATTCGACTATATCAATATGTGTATATGTGTTCAATTTCAAAAATAAAAGCAACGGTGCCCGGGACTAAACATGTGCCCGGTTTCCGATAGGCTTGCCATCTGTTACATTGTGAGACTTACATTTTCAGTTAGTCGTGACACGAGAGATCCCACAGACGCGTTATCGACCGCAAGCAATAACTACGCTCTTTTGTTGTAAAGTCCCAGGTTTGGAACGCATTAGGTAATAATACCATTATAACTGGTTTTTTTTAATATATATTTTGTTGGAGGAGTAGTGCGGATCTTCTGGAAAGAGTAGCAAGTATTAGGGACGCGTCTATAATATAAGCCTGTGCGCGCCTCATTCGAGCCGATTTTGTGGTACTGTCAACTTATCTACGGGGAACTTCATCCCGTTTAAAAAGTCACTTCCTACTTTTTTTGTAATGTCATAGTTTGAATGTTATTCTTTGAAAATTATTGAATCAGTAAAATTAGTTTGTCTCGCTGTAATTCAATTTGTTTTGTTGAAAGAATAAGATTGCGGTTATTGTTATTTTTAATTAATCTCCTATGCGGTTTATAACAATTTATATTTTTTTTTTATATGACATTGGAAAGCAAACAAGCAGACGGATTTCCTGATGGTAAGAAATTCAGATCGCCTAGAGATGCCAAAGGTGGTAATGGTGCGTTGCCAACCTGAGGCCGGGATGTTAGACCTCGAGCAAAAGTAAGTACCAAAGCATAGTAGGTGATAAGAAATGTCTTCAGAATTACAAGGTGATTTGTGTGTGTGTTGACACAAATCTTTTAATTTTGACGAAATGTTCGATGGTGAAACTCAACGGATGATACTGAGTCCTCCAATGTCTCAATTTTAACTTTTTATTTCTCAATGAGCGTTCGTTAATTCAATATTATTTTCAGGTCACGGAAAACTTGGGTGTGCAGAGCAACTCGGTAGCAGCAGCATTGTCCTAGACATCACGTTACATTTACAATTATATATTGCATTATTGAAATGTCCTTGACAGAAAATAAATAGAATGTGAATAAAAAGAATTTTTTTATTATAAAAATTACATTTAAATTATTAATAACGTGGAATAGCCTTTTTCATTTCAAAACTTGGCTGTATAGATAACTTCTCAGTTTCTTCAGCTTACTTGTAATTAAAAAAAGAAATACAAATGTTAGATGTCGCGTTCAATTCTAGCATACGGTTTAACGCCAATGTTCCCCAGATATTGGTCTGAACGTGTAGTTCTCTTCATAAAGTATATTAATATATCTTACTAGTCTGTGGGCGGGATAATGAGTTTTGTCCTGACACAAGATAGGTACGTACTTTTGATCTGTCTAAATTTTAAGAGACTAGGTAGGAGCTAAATTACTATTAAGTATTTAATGTTAATATTTTAATAGTATACAGTTTTTTTATTATTATAGTAGATTAATTGTGTATTGATATATTACTAATAATAATTTATTAAATATCTCTCGGACGGAACGGATATTTAAAACGGACAAACAGACATGACAAATTATAGATTCGTTATTAAAAAAAGTAATCAAATAACTAACTTAGGGGTATAATTTTAGTAGACTTGATTTTTAGGGTTCCTTATCAAAAGGTCGGAAAACGGAATCCTTATAGATTCGTCATATCTGTCTGCCTGTCCGTCCGTATGTCACTTTTTTCCGAAGCTATGAGATCTATGTTGAAACTTGGTAAGTAGCTAGGGCTGCTAACTTTTTTTGACAAAAAAAAACGTATAAACTGGTTTGGATAGACAAAAAATGAAGTATTACGAAGAAAAAAAAGCATTTTTGAAATATTATGGTGTATTTTTATGTTATACGTATTTTTATGTGCTTTTTTTCGCACATGTTAACACTTTTTCGTTATCTTTAAATATTGCAAAAAAAAATCATTTTCAATTAAATTGATTGATGTTCTATTTCTCTCTTCCCGTCACTTCTGCTTTATTACTAAAATAAATAAATAAAGTAGGATACGTTATTATAAAGTATGGTTGGCAACCCTATAAGTAGATGTGTTATGTGAACCGCTTTAATGTTCACATAAAAATAAAAAAAAACAATAAATTATGAGGATTTTCCAATGTCAAACATTCTTTTTTTTCTTTCTTTAGGGTTTGGCCTTTACGTTAGTATTTAGCCATTAGTCAAGTAGTAATTTGCATCAAATTTTATATCAATTTCAATTAATTTTAATTAGTCATCAGTCATAAGTCGTCAGTAAGTATTGTCAGGCTCTTGGATAACGGTGGCCTTTTTACACAAGCTCATGTAATGAGTTTTGGCGGCAACGAGGAATTATACGATACGCTAATTTCTTCATGATTATTTCATTTGTACACTTTCACTGAACAAAATTGTACAAAATGCCACCAAAATTGACTAATTTCACTCAATATTAACACGAAATTCAATAATTATGAAAAAAACTTCGACCATCTTTTCTCTCGATGGCGCCAAAACTCCTGTCAAACATTCTATCGATGACATTTTTTGGAGATCAGTTTGACGTAACTTTCATATCAAAAAATAAAGAATAATAAGTTTGCTAAGTTTTTTATTCGCCCAAATCATATGACACTAGTTGCCTTATATCTGAATCCCTTTAGACTTACTTTCAAATTATACGGGTTATACTTTTTCAAGTAAACTTTATACAAATTCGGGTTTGCTACGTATCTATGGAAGTCCCGCCTCTTATTACGTAGTATTTATATACTCTTTGGTAGTATTTATTTACTCTTTGTTGGAGATCTATACTTGTATGAATCGCTAGATGAATTCTGTACAAAGAAGATACTTATTAAAAAATAGCCAATAGCTACTAAAAATAGGCAGCAGAACATTTTTATAGCATTTTTAGAATTGTTGATTTTTCTTTTACTGTCTATCTGTATCCGGACTGTGGTAAATGCCGTATCTATTTAACGGATTGTAACCAAATGTACTTTATACTCTGAAGGTTAAAGGCTACTTTTTATCCTGCTTATAGGGATTATTCCGTTTTTGACCTTTGGCTAGGGATACCTAAAAACAGGGAAAATTGAAAGATAAGTTGAAAGAACCACTGTTCAATTTTGTCCATACAAACTGTTAATGTGAAGCAATTACTAAGTTCGCCGGTTGGCCAGTAGTTTATGTACATTAAATATATGAGTAAAACTTATTATGTACATACTTAGCAATAACAGTGTTTAATAAAATAAATAATTTAAAAGTATTGTATTACTTTTACATACATAAAATGACAAAAAATGTGAACCGTCACGGGACGCTTGGCAGTTGTGAAACATCGACATTATTTTGTAAAAGTAATATGCACAAAATAATAGACTGTGATAGGAACTAAATATGTCATAATGATAAAATAAAATATTACGATAGGAGAGAATCGCACATTTATCATCCTTTGTGGTTTGTCACCCACAAAGATCCTTTATGGACAGTTACTTTACTCTTTGCAGTCGATTGCGCGACGTGTCCGGTGTGTACCTACAACTACCGCATATAGACTGGTAGACAAATTTCTAATTTTTCATAGAAATAAGGCACCCTATGTGCATCAGCAATAATGACTGCTTCTAATAGTAAAATGTTTTTTTTAAATCGGTCCGGTAGTTTGGGAGCCTATTAAATACAAACAAACACACAATCAAATCTTTCCTCTTTAACATTATAGTGTAGATGATATACCGACAGCAGCTCCACTTACCGGGTCCAATTGTATTTTGAAACCATACAGAAAACTATCGAAATACCCATTTAAAATTTCAAATCTGTATAACCGTTTAGAAGTTAGGTACCTATGTGAAATAGGTAAGTACGGAAGGATCATTTTTACAACCCGGTGTCCTATTACCCGTTGTCCTGTAGAGTCCTGCTTTCAAAAGTAGCCTATATTCATCAGGTACAGTATTCGCTTTCAATCGTAAAATAATTTTCCATACTATTCAATACAAACAAACCAGCATTTATAATTTTCTTATATAATTAATTGGATCCCTAATTTTTTCTAGTTACAAATATAGCCTATGTCACTAAGGGATAATGTAGCATTCTAGAGGTGAAAGAATTTTTGAAATCAGTAAAGTAGTTTCGGAGCCTATTCATTTCAAACAAAGAAACAAAAAAAATCAAACCTTTCCTCTGTATAATATTAGTATAGATATATGCCATCATATAACGTGGCGGAGCGTTGCCAGAAATTTGTGTTACGTGCGCCTATAGATGCTTCACATCAAAACATGAAATACTAGCTTGTATTCGCAATAGCGCGTGCTAAAGTACAGCTGCTCACCCACACAACTATAGTAGGTACTCCGACTGCCCACCCGAACTCGGTGTTAGCACCACGGGTGCTGGGAGGAACTACACACCGGCCGCGAACGTACCCACCAAACCTAGAAGACCCCGCCACGTGTTATCGGATCCTCCGGACCCAATAACAGCGGCAAATGCAAGACCAACCTCAACACCAACACAAATTCACAAGACATTACTCTACATCGCCACCGCCGGTCTCGGAGACGAAGATCTCCCTTGCACCCGGTGCCTAACGCCGAGTGACGAGCTGCCACTACTCCGCCATCAAGTCCACCCAGTATCCAGAACGCAGCACCAAGTCGAGGTCTCCCGGGAGACAGGGCCTTGTTGCTGGCGGTGTAGGGAACAGTACAATCCATTTAAATAATGATGTCTCGGGCTGAGCACTCTGCTCGGCCCGCAATAGTCCGGCGAGGTTGTAAAAACCTCGCGCTGAATAACATATTATTAGCCATATTAAGAAAAAGCTAAAGTACATTTTTTTATTAATTTGTAGCAAGTTTACTAGTCTGGTGTATGAACTATACATACTCGTATATCTGTAAGGTTTAATCGAAATCCGTGAATTAGTTTTTGTGTAAAGAGTTGATACTCTTGTAGTAAGTGTAAGTACCTACCTACTGCAAACATTATGTAAAAAAATCTATATTAAGTATATTTTCTAGTGAGTTCCAAGTTTCCTATTCCATCTATCTGTTTATCTTTAGTGAGTGACTACCGTCTACCAGCCAGCTTTAAGCAAACGACTTTTCCAATTTCAAAATTTTTATATATCTCTTTGTAATTATTTTCACGTTTCTATCAATACAATAGGTATTGCAAAAGGAATACAAATAAAATGTTGATGTCATCTACCAATTTTTATCGACGGGCGCCAGTGTTCTCATGTATAATAATGATGTCTCCAAAAATCTGTTAGGGATAAGTACATTACCTGATTATCATTGGTTTAAAGCAAGGCAGAACTTTGTATTTTAATATCGCTGCATAATACAATTCTCGGAAGAATTTCATGAGCTGTTATACCTACTTTGATAAAGCATTGGGACGGAAAACCTGTCGCAGGCTCACTGGCTGAATAAAATTATTATTAAAACTGTAGGAGATTGAATTCTGTACGTTTAATATATTAAATTAAATTTGCAGGTGTTTATGAAGGGCCATCGGATTTTTTTTTGTTGGCAAAGAGAAGACAGACAAAATTTATATAAAAGCTGAACATTCATATAATTTTGGTCTGTCTGATCCTGACCGCGATTTGCGCTGAATCTGAAAACCGATCGTAACGAACTTTGAATGGTGGGTCGGTGCTTTATATTCAGAAATAGGTTATAGAATACGATTTGTCCCGTTCACTAAAGGATTTCCCGTTGGAGAGGGGTAAAAGTCAAAATTTAAATTGGCCGCAAAATTCGTTGACGCTTAGTCCGATTTTATTCATTCTTTTTTTGTGTGGTGTGATTTTGCCAAGTCATAAGTTTTGTGGTTTTCAAGTTACAGACATACGAACATTTAGTATAAAGTCACCATATAAATTAAAATGTAAAGAAACATTTGGACGTACGGCCTCATGTTATGCCTCATGCCAAGTCCCCTTTCAGGACAGGCAGAGTATCCAGTGGGGAAGTGTGTACGTTTGTATTTTCCGTTTTCATGTCAAAACGATTGGCATAAAAAATGATATCCTGTGCCAAAGATAGCATTTTCTTTCAACTTGAATAAGCGGCAACAGCTAGTATTTATTCAAAATAATGCCAGAAATGGTGACCTAGGATAAAATTGAGATGACCATTACGGAAACGTTAAAATAATTTTCCTTATATTTTGCAGCACTATTTTTCCCTAAAGATTTTTGGTTTGTTCAATAAACCGACAGAAAGTTGAAATACATTGTGTTTTTTTTTTGTTTATTAGTGTTGATATCTCGCCCGAATTAATACCTACCACTGCCTTAGACCTATGCCCATATTAACAAAAACTGTGTTTCAGTTTGTTTATGATACAATTATCACTTGCTTTGAGTAAATTATAGACATCGATAATAACTTTCAGTCGCAAAAAACATTTATGTAACCGCTATAGCGATAGTTTTTGTTATTAAACTAAATTACATAAATCTTGATTTCACATAATTAAGCGCAGTAAAGGACATTTAGACGGACCGGGATGACTTTCATACATTTGGTATGGAGCAAATCACACTATCAAAAATTGCTTAGCACTATGACGTGCATTAAAATGCATGTTGTTGCACAACACTATACCAACAAGTTTACACTTCACAACCTTAATAAAAAGGAATAAGCCAATAACAAGGAAGTCATGATAACTTGTCGTCATCGAAACGAATAAAAAAAACATATTAATTTTCTGTCAAAAATTGGAATAGACGAGGTTTTTCCTTATTTTTTATCTTTGACAACGAGACTCAAGCAAGCAAGGAATGTAAATACTCTTTAGCAAGAGCATATAAGATAAAAATGTTTTGCGTCGACTTGCCAGAATTGAAAGTGTAGGTACTTTTGTTATTTATATATTCCTGTCGTCTATGCAATTGTCAGTGCTCTCATGGGCGCTGGCAGCAGGGTGCAAGGGGGTTCAACTGCACCCCCCGTCCCGTGTGAAAGTAGATAGAAAAAATTACATGACTGAACTTGCGGGAGAGTTATGCTTTTCGAGACTATGTATGTATGTTTGTTTCTGTTCGTATGTAAATATGTATGTTGCTATACATGTTTATGTCCATGTTTTATATTAGTTAACAGTATGTATAGATGGAGATGCACCCCTCTAAAAATAAGCTCTCGAGGGTCGTATCCAAGGCTTGGGACCGTTACGAAAAGTACAGGTTCTGTACCGGTATTTAGCGGTTCTTGCCATTTCCACGCCAAAGTGGGTACCGACCCACTTTGGTACCGATATCCAGATAGTACTGGTGTACTATGTATATGTATGTATACCGATAAAAACCGGAATCAAATTAAGGTACCCGTTAAATACAAGTGCGGCGTTGCCAATTTTCCATTTTAGGTAACGGTATTATTTTAATCTCTCATGAAAGAACAGAGATCTCTTCGATTGAAGAAAATAATATAAGTAATATGTTTTCTAATACCGGTATTATTGAAACAGTACCGTTATCAGAACCCTAAAACCAACAGTACCGGTACTAAGTCTGATACCGGTACAAACAGTACAGATAACGCCTTGGTATTGGTATTGCTTCAAGGTCATTAATACCGGTTCCTAAAAATACCGGTATTTCAAGCCCTGGTCGTATCACGCTTTATAAGAAAGTAAACTTACATACTAATAGGAAAACATAAATATTCTATATGTAAATCCATCATTTGCACGCAAAATCTACTGAATGTACCACATAAATGCAAACACACAAACACCCTCACTGGTTATATCCTAGGTCATATAGGTCAGGCAAGACCACTGGTGGAAAATGCAGTGCGGCAATTTGATTTTGTATCTTTTTAGTGATGATCACTGGGTAAAGAGTACATCAAATATCTGTCCAATGACGTGTTTTATATTTGATGCCATGAGCGATTTAATCGTGAAATGTCAACCTAGGTCTCCCCGAGTACCTACATCTATCCACATCCGCATTGTACATCTGCTTTGTCAATCTTTTATCAGCTATTCTTTCTACATATCTGAACCAGCGGAGCATGTCTTTCTCATTTTAACGCCAACACTTTCTTTCAATCCCACTCTTTCTCGGATATCACTACTACGAATACTTTTTAAAACTACTTAGTTAACTAATTTAGTTATGAAGGTATGCTTTGTATGTAAATACTTGTAATTGTCACAACAAGCATTTCATCATCAGTTTGAATCTGGTGTAACTTTTTTTAATCCCTTATAAATTGGGTTTGGTGCGATCTAGGCGGATTATTGCGCTGCGATGCGGCCCGTCCCGGCCCGTCCAACTGGGCGCTATCCATAATAGCGAAAATGTAGGATTCTTCAGAGAGTGCAACCCTGAGAATATAATTACGAGCGTGGATCCAAAAGTTCTAAGCCCGACCAAGAAAATGAAAAAAAAGTGGGTCTAAATTTATTTTTATTTTTCGACATAATCTCTATCTAGCTCAACACACTTCTTCCACCTGACCTGCAACTTGTTTCTCCCCTCGAAAAAAAAAGATTCCGGAAGGTCAGCGAAATAGTCGTTTACTGCGACTATCACCTCATCTTTGGTCGAAAATTTCGAGCAACCCAAGTGTTTTTTTTTTAAATTTGGAAATAAATGATAATCCGAGGGGGTTAAATCCGGCAAATAAGTTGGGTGGGGCAGCAATTCGTAGCCACAATCATGAATTACAGACATTGTTTCAACCGAAGTGTGAACACGTGCATTGTCTTGATGAAACAAAATTTTCTTACGCAACATTCTTTGCCTTTTTTCTTTTATTTCTTCCCGGAGTCTTCGTAAAAGGTTACAATAATAACTACAATTTACAGTTTGACCTTTCGGTAAATAATCTACAAAAATAATGCCCTTCGCATCCCAAAAAACAGAAGCCATGACTTTGTTAGTCGACAAAACGACCTTAGCCTTTTTCGGTGTAGGAGAGTCTGATTTCCACTGTTTGGATTGTTGCTTTGATTCAGGAGTATGATGGTGAACCCAGCTTTCATCCATGGTAACAAATCTAGACAAAAAGTCCTCGGGATCAGTCTCAAAAAGTTCCAAACAGTATCGCGAAATTGTATATCGAACTCGTTTTTGTTCAGCTGAAAGTAATCTCGGGACCCAGCGAGAAGAAACCTTATGGAACCCCAACTCTTCCGTTATTATGTGTTGCACCCGGCCATAACTAATGTTTGTTATCTCAGCTATCTTACCAATGGTCTAACGTCGGTCACCCAGTACGAGATCACAAATTTTATCGATGTTTTCTTTCGTGGTAGAGGATGTGGGCCTTTCACTCCTAGGATCATTTTTAATGCTCTCACGACCGCGCTTAAACTCAGCTACCCACTTCTTGACACTGGAATACGATGGAGCAGACTTCCCCAAAGTGCTCACGATGTCTTGATGGATGTCTTTTGATGATAGGCCTTTTTTATTGACGTACTTAATGACTGCACGGTGTTTAATTTTCTCCATTATTGAAAATTGCGTCAGATTGCTTCAAACAAATAATCACAGAAAATTTATATTGTGCAGTATCGGAATGAAACTGCGCACAATAAATCTATATGACACATACTAACAAATGACGGTAGATTTTAAAAAGATGTCATAGCTCCATGTAGGTGAGGCCACGAACTTTTGGATCCACCCTCGTAGTAGGTAACTACCTACGTCTTGTAGGTGTCTTTTGTCTCAATGAAACCTATGCGCTATGGGTGACACCCATAAGGTATGTGACACCTTTAATGACAACGTATGGTCGATGATGGCACCATAGATCAACGCATAACAGTGTGCCAAGTCTGAGTTTCGTACGAATTTACTTTACGTTTGCGTTTGGACTAGATTGGACGATCTAAATATATGGAATAATTTAGTTGTTTCGACTATTCGCTAGGGGCACTGCCAATAGCTTCATATATTTAGGTCATTAAACCTAAACACGATAGTAAAGTAAAACGTTACAAAAACTCACACTTGGCACATTAGTATATAAAAAGGTTTCACGCTCCGCCATAGTCTATTCTCTGTCCACGTAAATGTCCAATAGAGTGTTGGTGGGATCGAGAGAAAATAGGACGCAAGTGTTTTTTAACAGTTTTTAAATTTCATGTAGGTACACTTTGGGTAAAATAAAAAAAATGGTGTATTTTGTGTAATTTTGTCGATTTCTCAATATAGCTATGTTTCATTTTATGGGTTTGATTATGTATAGTACCGCTTTGCTTAGGACAAGGACAGGACAGAAATAAATGACTTGTGACTCTTTTTGAATAATTTATGTCTGATTTTGTGAAATCGGACAATAAATAGTTGATGCAAAAATTTAACGTAACTAATGGCAAATGCTAACGTCTATCCTTAAAATTAAAATAAAAATGTTCATTGACAGTTAATTAAGTAATTGCAATTTGTTATCTGTAATTCAAGTTTCAGTTAGGGATGCAACATTGTTCATAAAAAACATCGATATTATAAGATCGATGTTTTTGAAAAAGAAACAGCGATGTCAAAAATATCAATTTTACATCGATGTTTTTTAAAATATTAGGAGGATTTGACATATGGCCACGATGTAGTGAGAAAAAGTGATTTCAGCGGTTTTATTAATCAAAATTACATATATATACTTATACTTTAAATAAAACAGTTGTAATGTACCAGCATTTCAATAGTGGAAGAATAATAAAATCAGTAAATAAAAAAATTTGGTGAAAATGCACAAACACGAACGACGAAGCTGTACATGGACGCCAAATATACAGCGCAGCAGATCGTTCTTTTGCTCACTCAAAGCGTAAGAGTGAGACAAAAATAGAAAATTTAATAGCGTGCGAGTGGCTTAGATTGTAATATGTTGATTATTAACTACCGAAGAGATGGCACTGCAATAGAACATCGCTCATAAAACATCGTTGATAATGAACGATGTATCGATGTTTTCTTGATGTTTAACATCGTTGATTATGAACGATATTTCGATGTTTAACATCGTTGATTATGAACGATATTTCGATGTTTTAAAACATCGATGTATCGTTGTGGTATTGTTTGCATCCCTAGTTTCAGTTCAATGTTGTGTATTTGTGAATCTCATGTCAAATTTTAGTGTAATTTTGATTATTGTACTTAATTTTTGAGATTTTATGATAAGATGACAGACATAAAATTAGAATTCGGACTGGAAAATGACGAGCATACATGTCGTGGATGTTTAAGTGTTAATCGCCAAGTGAAACTTTTAGATCATAATATCGACTTATATTTGATGCTATTGGAAAATAAAACTAATTTGGGTGTACGTTTTAGATTTTTATATCGTAAATAAATAAGTTAGCATAGTAATAGAAGCCGCCTATCTTGCCGGTCAATAAAAGCATTTCAATGTCTTAATGATATTCATAAACACACATATATCTTTACGCAAAGTCCCTTGCCTTTCATTATGATATTCCTAAGGTGTTAGAAACATGTATTCGCCTAAGGTTCAATGTACTTTTTTTATATAATATAGTCACTTGAAAGAGCTACTGTTTCAATCTACTGATTATCAACGTCCAGACAAATAATATGAAATGATTAGAATACATCAATATGTTTTTGTGTTAATAGTAGTAATGCAACAGATAATCGTCTATTTATATGCAACTGGTAATATTAGGGCATAGGTATAAAAGCCACACTTGTGGAATGTCGGGATATTAGGTGGAGTAAGACAACTTTTGCTGTCACATCTTCCTATTTTTTGTTACACACATATATCACACTTGTATTAATTCACTCCATATTTGACTGTTGTAATATATAAAGTGATTTTGTACTTTACCTAATTTTCTGCATCAAGCTCTGATGTTATAGCTTTAGAGCTTGTCATTCATAATTATAAACTTTATTAAAAAAATGTCTTAAAATGTTTAGTCATTCTATTACATTATTTACGTTAGAAATTAAATTTATTTATTTGTGGAATATGTGTGATAAGAAGTTATTACAACAATATTTATGCTTACCAACATAATATGCTACAGCACTATGGTGTGTAAATTTTTATATACATATATTTTAACACTACTTTTTGTCTGCAACTTCATTAGTGTAGTACAGTTATGATTTTCATGTAAACTTTCATTGCATGCTATAACTCTTTGGGGGTGGAATTAAAAAAAATAGCCTGTGTTCAAACCCGGATCTAATCAAGTCATCAAATTTGATCAAAATTCATTCAGTAGTTTAGCCGTGAAAGAGTAACAGCTAGATTTATGGATATGGATTTAAATTAAAAGCGATTGATGTTTAGAAAACTATATATATCCAAGAAAGCTGAAAGATATTGTAGATTGACATGTGGTTATTAGTTCTTTTGTAGGTGTATGTGTTAATATTTGAAAGTCTAGCTGTTTGTGAGCCTTCTATACAACAATTGTTTACCTATAGTTATATCATGGTGTCTACTAAAATCTTTATAAGGATATGTTTTCATGTTAAATTAACCTTAGTTGAGGCATTCTGATGGTGTAGGTTTCTTTAGTTATTCATCAATCAAGTACTATGTCTTCACCAAGTTGTACTAATAACATTTTCCAATGTTAACTAGACACTTAAATTTTAAAAACTATGGTCAAGTATCTAAATAAACCTTTGTAGCAAACATACAGTAGAATCTCACTAATGCAGCACTTCATAGACTGATATGTCCAATAATCCTGCTGCCACCTTCCTTGTCCATCTACCTGTATGCGATTCATTGCTGCGTCTTCCAACTTCAAAATCATCATGTGCATAGTCCACTTCTTTACCTATTCCTGCTGTAATAATGACACTATGATAGTCTGATTCAGTAGACTTGCACATAGTCCTAACACCAGCTACAGGACGGTGACGCATGTATAACACCTATGTTGCCTATGTGTCACAGTTTTCTCTTACTGATAGGAGTTTGCTTTTTCACTGTTTTATTCCATAAAAATAATTTTGCTCCTCCTCAAAAACTACTTGAATAATCAACACTGCTTTGGTAAAATTGAATCATTGACCCCAGACCTATTTCTATGCTAATTTTCACAGAAATTCTTTTAACAGTTTGGCTTTAGAAGCTTGACACTTATATTTATTACATTGCTTTTGTGTCTGTTTTCCAGCAGGCTTAGGCTTTATGCTTACTTGCTTATGTGCATAGAAATGTGTACAAAAGCCTGATATAAGAATAATTTTATAATAAAGCATTTTATTTCCAAAAAAAACTGAATGATAGATTTTTTAATAAAGGTTTTTTTTTATGTGATATGATAGTGAACAAACAAGCGGCTCTCCTAATGGTAAGAGATAACCATGGCCTTTGTTGACATGTTGTAGCCTAAAATATACCAATTTTGCAAGTCTACTAGCTATCTACCCTCTAGACTAGGGCAAGAAATTGACATTATGGAGGCTAAACAAGGTAAGGCAGTGGATACCTACCTCAACGAGTTTTAGAACAGCACTGTCAAAATTATGGAGTAAATATAATTTAAAATAAATTTGCTTACCTCCAGGATCCAGAATTGAAAATATTATTATGTTGGGAGTGCATTGCACTGTTGAAAAGAATTAAGTCATTCCAGAGCAGGATTAAAAGAGCCCAATATGAGTTAGGTAATCTGGTAAGTTTTTTTTGTACTCTGTGTAAAATGTCCTTAATCTAAGAGTAATCTAATCTATAAACTTGTGACTATATGATGCATTTAAGAAAAAAATTAGAAACAATGCTGTGAGAAGTATAGCATATGTAAAATTACTACAGGTAAACAGTTAACACCAAAATATTGTTACCTTTTCAACAAAGTTGGAAAAGAGGAGGTCCTTAATTATTTATCTTTTTTACTACAGAACTCCACTAAATTAAACAAATTTTTATGTTCTTCTTAAAATTCGATTTTGGATTTTAATTGAGAACTAACTGGTTTTTGAGTTGTGTTTATCAGTTTTTTAGTTTCAGAGTGTTCAGAGTGTTTTAACAATCAGTTAATAATATTACAGTTCAAATTTTCACTCTCATCACTTACACAAGTTAACAAATTGGGTTATGATGTAGAATATGATGGAACATATTACGAAGAAGTTAAAGTAGAAAAACCACCGAAACTAGAGGCCTCAGTAATTGACGTCAAAGAAGAATCATGGGATACAGCAAGAGTTTCAGATTACGAACCAGATACAAATACAGACTCACAGACATATATTATAGAAAGAAAAACGAAAAGACGACCTAAGTCGCATGATAAGCAATCGGTATCTAAGATGCCTTTTGACATTAGTAAAATGGATAAGTATGTAAGTGAGATATCACACGGTGTTAGTGATCTAGAATTATTTAAGAAACAGAAGAAAGATCTGTTTAAACGTGCAATGCCTCGGCCATTTCTCATTAAGCTAAAACGATTTTTGGATATGAAAAAGACGGATTTCTCTAGACCAGCAACTGTGAGTATAACTTTATTTCTGGTTGACTTAATTGTAAAATAAAGTAAACTGTGGAAAAGTGCAGTGGTGATTTAAAAATGTGTGATATATTCTAACTTAGTGCAAAGTGTGGTTTTACTTGCATTGTATACATACATATACTTAACACATGAACTGTATAAGTCTTGTATACAAATATTAAAACTGCCTTCCGGCCCAAAAAAAAAGTAACTAATGCCATTTAGCATTGCTTACTTTGTTTTCTAAGAGATTACATGAATGCTTTTGAAAAAAAATTATTTTGTCAAAATTCATCAATAATTTGCAATAAAAAAAATGCAAGCTTTAATCAATACTTCTATGACATTTACCAATGTACATGTTACCAAAGTCGAATGAAAATGTAAGCATATCCGATTTAATAAAATGTACGGTTGGCAACGCTGGTGCCATAGTTCATCTGCAACATATGGATTCAAATCTGAAATGGGGGTGCTAATTGAATTTATGCTGGTATTCAAGTATTTCTATGAACTAGTATTGTTGATAAGTATGAAACAAAACGGAAATCTTTATTCATTGAGTTTTACCAAAAATTTGCATTGTCAAACCTTATAATATGTAAAGATTATTCTTAAAGACTCAGCTCTTTCATTTCTTTATACAATAAAATGTAACCACAAGCATATAATTTGCCTAATTTTGGATCAATAAACAAATAAATATCTTGGTACAAATTACACAAATTGATATAACCTCTAAGTAACCAAATTACGTGTTTTGTGTTATAAATTATGGGTTAAATTAGTCAATGATACTAATAAATGGAAATACTTAAATACTGTTATAAGATACCCAGGCCCTGATATAGACATCTATCTATATCACACAAATTTCTGCTGCCATCGGAATCAAACCTGAGTCTCACAGTTGGTTGGTAGAGTAGCATGTACTCTAACCCCTCTGCCTACAAAACAGTCAGTCCGTAATAACTTATTAATATTTTTAATTTTTTTGGCTTTTCAGGAAATAGTATACCCATGTAGTAAATGCAAAAATCTGTATCCATCTTTGGAATCTCTAAAGGCACACTGGGAAGAGCACACTATGAAAACATTCCGGTGTGATCTCTGCAAAAAGCACTATGCAAATCAATCGGACTTGCAGTTCCATTTCAAAACGTCACACTCCTACGTATACACTTGCAAAGTGTGTGGTACAACTTGTTGGTGAGTTTTTTTTTATACTGAATATACAAACAGCATGACTGGGTTGACATATATTGCACATTACTATGAACCCTCTGTTGTCTAGCGGTCCAGGTATTGGACTTGACTGTATGAGGTCCCGGGTTCGATTCCCGGATTTGGCAACAAAAAGAAAATTTAGATTTTCTAATTTTATAATCAATAATAATATGTTTCTCGGGATTGGATATGTGCCCGGTTGACGATAGGCTTGCCACCTATCACATTGTGGGAATTAGTGTCTTCGGCTAGTTGTGGGTGCCTTTGCTGTGCCTCTGTCTACCGCGTTGGTGATATAAGCGTGAAGATACTACTACTATTATGAAGTCGTAGACTACTATTGGAGGTTACACTCCTAGCAAAGAACTCCAAATATTGCTGTCTCACTCTAATGTACTCTTATTTTGACTTCACATGACTCTCCGAAAGATATGCCGATAGATTAAAGTCAACAATATTTAGATATGACATCTGTTCTTTGTTAGGAAAGTCACCCCCAGTAGAAGTTTATAGCTACATGCGCATTACAGTCATGTCTAAATTTCAATTGCCTGTCTAGAAAGATGTAACCACATATGAGTTAAATTTATTGTTTTTGTATTTATTACTAGTATGACAAGTAATAGCACATTCAAAATTATAATAAAATAAAACAGGCCACCAGTGTGCCGCTGGTATAGCTGTTGCTCCATTGTAATAAAGTGGTTAGGTTGGATTAGTCTTCTGGTATGGTCCAGGGGGATATTGGAAAAAATAAAGGTGTGTCCTAAAGGTCTGATCTATTTTTGTGCATAAACTTTACTCAAATCGGTTCAGCTGTTTACATGTTTTCATGTAAAAGAAATTCGTATTAAATTTACAGATTTATAATACAGATATTTCATGCTATATTTCAGTTCCCTCCGCGAATATTACAGCCATTACCGGGACTTGCATGATTTCTTCACGTGTGACCATTGTAAAAAGCGATACAAAAATAAATTTGTACTCGAGAGGCATATGAGGTGAGTACACTAATTGTGATACATTGTGCTAATTTGCATTTTGGTTCTAGCATCTTATGATGGAAAAGATTGGGATTCGCGTCCTATGTACTGCACGAGGATACTTTATTGGCTAAGAAACGAATTACAATCTCAGATGAATAACAATGTGAGAGTTTGTTTGGAGTTTGCTTGTAAACGCATTTTCTTGTTGTTGCGCGACCCGGGGGTCGAATCCTGGACCTTTTTAAGTTAACTCCAATACTAGACCGCTGTATTTCAGACGCGTTAAATTTTTGATATCTATTCTTCTAATAAATCTGTAGAAGAGTGAATCCTGTACATTGAAAGATTTTTAAGACAAAAAAGTGCAACAGAACAAATTTCTAGCATTTTTTAAATTTTTGGTCTATCTTTTTGTATTCCGACAGCAAGTAACGTCGGATCTACTGAATTAATTGTAACGAAATGTGGCAGTTAACTTTGTGTTCCGAGGAAGGTTATATTACATTTTTTATCTCACAAAAGCTCTCCCGAGGAAGAGGGGTAAATGTTAAAATATACATTGGGTACAGTATGTGCTTTACTTATTGTTCAAGTCATAAGTATTTAGTTTACAAATTACAGACATCAACAAAAAGTATAAAGTGACCAAATAATAAACGTGTACAATTCTATTCTATACAAATTCTTACATGTACATATTTAAAATGTATATTCTATTTTTAATGATTAGGCCGACACCGTTAATGACAACACAATTAAGTTTCTATGCATCTCTATAATAAAAAAATATTATTCACGTTTACATAAATGAATGAACATCTACATGAATAATACTTACCTATAATGAAAGAAACGACATTTAAAGTTACTAATACAATGTGGAGACCGAAATCACAATGCTGCACTATATTAATTAAATTAAAATTTAAAATTATTAAATTATATAACTTGTTTTCTTCTGACAATCGTGTTCTTTTTATTTTTTCATGTTTTTTTATTGACCGCCTCGTTGGTCGAGTGGCTAGCGTACACGCCTAACTACATCGACCAACCGCGAGGCTCGGGTTCGATTTCCGACGGGGGCAGGCATTTGTGTGATGAACATTTAGATGTTTGTATTTTCGGGTCTGGGTGATTATTAAATATATTCTGGTATATATTTAAGTATTTCTATGTATTAGAATCGTTGGCTAACACCCATAACACAGGCATATAATTTGCTTACTTTGGGGTTAGATTCAATTTGTGTGACTTGTCCAGGGATATTTTTTTATTATTTATTTATTTTAATCAAAGTGTATGGTCAAATTACCATGGAGGTGATATACAGGGTTCATTTAAAATACCAGCCGAGTTTTAAGAGGGGGTAGGGAATTGATAACACTTTCGATGTTTGAAGTAATTAAAAAATAATATATATAAATTTTATCCGGCGCAAAATACATTATGTATGAATGATTTGTTTTTTGTTGTGTTAACAAATCATTGAAATGGTTTTCGCCGATAGGAATCGTATGCGCGGGCTGGTGACTTCATGACTCGTACTAGGTACGACATAGCGTGACAACAAGCAAAGTATTAACGCTGAAAATTATAAACGAATGTTAATAAAAGTAAATATTTCAATTTGGCAATAGTATTCAAAATGCATTATTATTTAAGCCTTAACTCCCTTGTATTAAAATTTAACCGGACCTTTTAAAAGTAACCCTGTATAAATAATTTTCCTTAACACATATATCTTCACGCCAAGGCTTCAAACAGTGTATTGGCAGAGAGCATCGAGTGCCAAGTGAACGAAATTCCAGGGGTTGGCTAGTAACAAATAAATAGTGGTCGCCCATTGGTCGAAATTCAACCATAATAAATTTTAATATCTTGTTGATAAGAACGCTATCTTCATTTCTCAAGACCAACTACTTTGTTTCCAAACTTTTTAGCGTCTGTTGTCTGTCATCTGTGATTTTTATCGTTATCATCAATATATTTGTTAGTATGTGTCAAATGCATGGTAGTGTGGGTAATGTTTTATTTATTGATTTAATGTACTTTATAAGCATTATTATTGAAAAATATTAGCGTTCTGCACTTCTCCTACACATAAACTATAAGTGTGCCAAATTTCATACTCCTCCGTTCGCGCAATTTTTGTAAAAAGGGGTCCAAAGTATTTGGCATCATGTTTTAATATACAGATAATAAAGTCAGTTAAAAAAAGTATATTATACAGACTCCGGCACAGCGACTACGTGTGTAAGGAGTGTGTCAAGACGTTCCAGACGTTGAACTCGCTGGTGCGCCACAACAACGAGTTCCACGTGAAGTCCGACAAGGAGTTGTCGTACTGCGTCGAGTGTAACATACAGTTCGACAACATAGCCAAGTACACCAAGCACCTGAAACATAGCGTCAAGCACCGCAAGAGCACTGCGTAAGTATTCATACTTCCCGCGTTGGTCCGGGCCCCCTAGGTAGAATATATCTGCCTCCCAGCCTAGTAGCTCATGAGAGGCGAGCATCAGTTAAATGGGTTACCAATAAAATCATTGCTATTACGGTACTGTGCAGCAACTGGACTGGGTGGGAAGGCACCGCTTTACTCCTGCCCCGTAGTCTGTCGTTTTCTGGTCCTGTGGTTAGAGTAGCCGGTAGGCTTAGATATGTCTAGCTTCCCGTCGAGCAGTTAAACGCCTATATCCAAAGGTAACGGTTGTTTAATCATCGTGTTTTTGGTCATTAAAATATATTTTGCAAAATATGTCTTTTCTTTACGATATTGGAAACAGGCGGATTTCCAGATGGTAAGAAATTGACGCCGTCTAGAAACACAAAAGGTGGCAATGGTGCGTTGCCAACCTGAGGCCGGGATGTTAGGCCTTGAACAAAAGTAAGTTTACCTAGACCTCCGAACCGAAACACGTCAACCTCAAGCACTAACTTTATGGCGGTAGAATAGGTAAGGCTGTGGTACCAATCCGGGCGAGTCGCTGCGAAACTCTTCCACCTCGCACGATTTCACGGGTGTTAGTGACGGTAAGCCTATCCTTGCCTTTTACGAGCTGCCTGGCAGGAAGGCAGATGGCCAATTGTGCAAAGTAGCCCGGACCAAACACGGGGAAAAACAAGTAAACAAGCACACTGCTCTCCTGATGGTAAAGGACAACCGTTGCCATGCATCTACGGTGGGTTAAAGGTGTGTCGCTGTCCTGTGGCAGGAATGTTAAAGCTATTGTGCAAGTCTACCGGCTGCCCTACCCTCCCGATCGGTACATCTTTTTATTTTATTGTAAAATCTTAGGAAAACATACAGCTACACACAATTATTGTAACTTAGTGAAATTACTAATATTCAGTAGTGGCCATTTACATGTTTTCACATATAAAATGACAATATCTGGATGGCCTAGCTTTGCTCTGTATTTTTTAAATGATTCCTAGCTAGATCGATTTATCGTCCCCGAAACCCCCGATATATATATATCGTCCCCGAAACCCCGTATATACTAAATTTCATAAAAATCGTTGGAGCCGATTCCGAGATTCCAATTTAACATATATATATATACATACACCTATATATATACACACAAGAATTGCTCATTTAAAGGTATAAGACATATCAGTCATTATGGTGTCACGAATAACTGAGGGCTGTTGATCCCTACCTTGACAAGTTGCTGCATAGCACTCCATCACCTCGTCTTGTGGTGGTATCTTTCACACAGAGGACCCGGTGTAACAAGGAGTAAAATGATATCGCAATCATGATCCCATTTTTGCGTTTGACGCAGTCGGGTTGAAGCTATAACTGTGTTTCAGCACACCGTGTCCGATCTGCAACAAAGTATACAACACCAAGTACGGAATGACTTGCCACTACAACTACGTCCACCTCAAGAAGACCAAGTTCTACTGCGACATTTGTGACAGGGTAAGCACTCTTTTTGAAATCGATTTTTAAATTTAAGGACACTAATTTGCAAATAATCGACTTCGATTTGAACTTCATGTTGTCTAAGTATACAAATATTGAATACCTATTTTCGTCTATTTCTCTGGGATTCCACCATCAGACTTGGTGGTAATGGGATCACCTGAGAAGTACGCTCTTTCAAATAAAAATAAAACTTAAAATCGATTTACAAATGATGGACCAATAGATTAACACACATAGGTATAAATAAAACATTTTTATTGAACATATTTTTATGTTTTTTTTTTTGTTTTAAAATTATTATTTTAGTGTCCGACCTAAGTTGTTTTTTTAGCCGAAATCTAAATCGAACTTTGGAACCGACCGACAGTTTCGACCGATACCGAAACTTACCTAAACATCACCCAAACGTGCTACCTTCTGTAAATACTGAAATCTAATGCACTTTTACCCACAATATTTCATATCGTATCTACAGCAAGTTGCATAAACAAGTACATGTATTAAAGACAATCAAAATTAATTTATTTAGTTAAATGTACATTTGTGAGTATTAATTAGCAATGAAATTTGCCGAACGACGCACTATAATTATAGAACGGTGTCGGCCATTTTTGACCAAAACTAAAACCCTCTGAATCCGAGACTTTCGGTCGGCCACTAATTTTAATTAATTATACTTTTTTCCTAGATGTCTTTATATTCGAATTGAAGTAATTTTGGCTGCGTTTTAGGTTATAAATATGTTATATAGTTGGTGCAATAACTTTCCCATGTTTCGGCAACAAACAGAAAGGCAAACCGAAACAAGACAGTTCGCAGCACCAAAAATAATCAATTAGGTCGTGTCTGTCTCGCTCTCTCCTCCCTCCCCATTGTCTCTCTAGTATACAACGGTCAGTACTTCCAGTACAGTCCAATCGTTTATTTAACTTTTGAAATCTGTAAAATTCATATAGATACTACAGCTGTCTCTTCAATTCGAGCTCTTACGAAATTTTAATGTTTATACGATAGAGAGAGAGAAAGAGAGTAAGATGATTATGATCTTATTTTCAGTATTTCCTACACGGAACCCGACTGAGGGACCACAGGGCGAGCGCACACAACATCACGAACAAACCACAGGTCAAAAACAAAATATGTCCTCACTGTGGAAAAGCCTTTAAGGTAATTAATATTTTGATATTACATTTAACACTAATATTGGAATGCAACCATGTATACATACAACTTCCTGTTGGAGTGTACGTCGCCTAGATACGAAGGTAGTAAATGGCGTTGCCAACCAGAGTCTAAAATGTTAAACTTCTTGCTTCAGTAAGTACGTAGCGGTCAAGCGATACTCGAAGCTTTAACTATCGACGCACGGCACCCAAGTTCCAGCACAATTCTACATCGCGATATTATAATTATACCTATGGCGTATATGTCACTGTTAAATTATAAATACTGTTAGTACCCCGATGACCCCATCACCGAGGCAAACGCCTCATACAACAGTACACACTCACACACAAACTCGCGACACCGCCGCCGCCGGGGGCGGCGAAGACCCTTGTTCCGCCCTGGGCGGAACACAGCCACAATATCCTCTTCCGAAACGAACCAAGATACGAGCCGAGGTACGGTCTCACAGGAGACACCCTTAGGGAGGGGGAAGATATAAGCCGAGGTACGGTCTCACAGGAGACACCCTTAGGGAGGGGGGTCCCAGGCCTCACCCAAAATCACATCTCTGGCTGAGCACTCTGCTCGCCCACTAGCCCGGTGACGTTGTTAAAGTCAATAGACGTACACAACAGTAGTCATTTCGAAAAAAAAATACTGTTAGTATATAATCTAGCTCACAAGATTGTAAACTGCCGAAAAATTGTGAATTGTTTTTTATGTGATATTATAAAACAGCGACCGAGCACACGGCTCTACTGATGGTAAGAGATGTCCCTGGCTTATAGAGTATAGGCATCATAGATATTGTAGGTGCGTCAGTGTCCCGTGGTCGGGGTGTTAGGCCAATGGTGCAAGTATACCGGCTACCCTGTCTTCCGATCCGGGACAGACATGACAGAGTGATTATGGCTGCAGGAATAGGTGAGACGGTAAATTTCTACCTGGACAAGTTGCCGCACAGAAATCTGTCACCAGTGGTCTTGTTGGTAGTGATTAGTTTGGACTTGGCTCGTCTAAACGGATTGATTATCGGGATAGCAGATGGTCAGAGACCCGGATTTCGGGGAAAACCTCTAAACCGTTTACAATTCAACGTATTGTTTTACGACAGCTCAGTTTGCTGTGTTTTTTATACTATGTTACTTATACGTTTCCGGCTATGCTACATTATAAAACCGAAACTCGACGATAGTTAGTCACGGCTTAATTTCGTCACAATTAGCCTGTTTTTATTTATTTTCAGACAAACGCGATATTAAACAACCATATCCGCACACACACAGGCGAAAGACCATTCTCCTGCACGCACTGTACCTTCACGTTCGCCCAACGTGTGGCCATGGTCTCGCACATGAGTACCGTACACAAAATCGGAACGTACATACGGAAGAAGAAATCCTCGAAACGGAAGTCGGACAGACCCGAACCCTCGGTCCCTTACAACCCCTTTATACTCACAACAAACGCGTGACATCATTATGGACCAACAATTTGAAATTGCGGGTAGAAAAAGATTTGACAGGTGTATGTAAGAATCCTCTGCTTTTTATTTAGGGTGTGAGAAAAGAGCGACACTAAGAAGTCTAAATAAAAATAATGTAAAATATGTAACTCGTAGGTATGAAGTATCTTACGCTTTATTTTAGAGTATGAGAAATAATATTAGATTTGCAACACTCGTAAGTAAGAGCCCTTCGTTGACCATAAGGTATGGGAAATAATATGACATCTGCAACATTCGTAAGAGATCTGCTTTTACCGTAAGGTATCAGAAATAATGTGAGATCTGCAACACTCGTGAGAGACCTACGTTTACCGTGAGGTATGAGAAATAATATGAGATCTGCAACACTCATGAATGACCTATGTTTACCGTAAGGTATAAGAAATAATGTGAGATCTGCAACAC
>NJDC01057886.1:91661-113594 GCA_002245475.1 Calephelis virginiensis
AAAACATGAATTTGAAGTGGATGTGAAAGAATATACTTGTCGAGGTTGTTTGAGCGTAAATCGCCAAGTTAAAGTTTTAGATAGAAATGTCGACATATATTTAATGCTTTTAGACAATAAAATAAACTTTGATGTAAGTTTAAATTAAATTGAAATGAATTCATATCATGTTAGCTTTCGTACTGTTGCTATTCTAATCGTGTCGTTTTGAGCCAAACATTCCTGAACTTAGTACGAGTTAGATTAATTATTTTATGATGTGTTCCCACCCGGCAACATATGATCAATACCTACAAACTTCGAAGTTATTAGCGGAGTGCTGCTGTCCTCCAGGTGACAGGTGAAGGTCTCCGATCTTGCGCCTTTGAAGCGCCTGCAGGCTTCAGATACCAGACTCATACAGAGTAATTTACACAAGCTAGTAATTAGATAGTTCTATTTATATTAAATGATATTCCAAAGTGCTTAAAAACCGATTTTCTATGTCAGCCTGCATAATGAATTTTGTTGAAATGCTTATTTTTTCTTTGTTGAATTGATCAATTGTTATTCTCGAAATGCTTATTTCTTCTTTGTTGAATTGAGCAATTGTTATTCTCAATTATGTTTAGCATCTTCACACTTTTATCCCTGAAGATGTAGACAAGTACTACCAGGTCAGTCAACCACGACTAGCTAAAGATACTAAGTCCCACAGTATTATAGGTGGCAAGCTTATCGTCCACCTGGCACATGTACAATCCTGGCCAACGTTATTATTTATTAGAAATTTGAAATAAAATCACATTTGTTTTGTTGCCAAACTTGAGAATCGATCTAAAAATCTTATAAACTCAACTCTAACACCTGACCACTAGACCATAGAGGTGATTATACATAATCATAGGTTATTGATATAAATATAAAAACTTTTTTATGATGTACTTGTGATTGACTTATGTATACATTCTTTAATTTAAAATGTGCTTTTTTTAAATTTTCTAATAAAAGCAATGTTACATGGGATTGGATAACTGCCTACACAATAGGCATGCCACTGTGGTAGTTGTAGCAGTGATATTTTATTTGCAAATGACACCTACGGCTGCACATTAAAACTTTCCTGTGTTGGTCCCAAGTTCTTTGGGAAAGTATAAATTAACTGCTTTTCTACCTATTGGGTTGTAAGAGGTGTGCATAGGCGTGTTTGACACTAAAATTGTAATTACACTTGATGTTTAAGTTATTCCACAATTTGACGAGATTGGTGACACCACCTATAAAAACTTACCAACTGTGTAACTGTGACTTATGTAAAAATACTTTTTCAGGATTCAAAATTTCAAATATTGCTATGTTGGGAGTGCACAGCAGTTTTGAAGAGAATTAAATCTTTTCAAAACCAAATACAAAGAGCTCAGTATGAGTTAGGAAATATAGTAAGTTTTTTTCTTCCACACCATCAATGTTACCGCTCTAATATTGACCTTGATCTTATTACAGTCGGTAGCTAGCAAAACAGCTATCTATAGTTAGTAAACTCTTTATGAGTAAACTTATTTTATATATTTTAGGTCAAAACTTCATTGTCATCTCTTACATTCATAAGTAAAGCAGATTTTGATGCAATATATGATGGAACCGTTTTAGATGATATCAAAGTAGAACAGATTTTGTCAAAAGTTGAAGTCTCAGTTGCCGACATCAAAGAGGAATCACAAGATGCATCTGATGGTGATATTTATGAACAAGAACCAGAGACAAACCTAGATGATTCAGATACATACAAAGTAGATATAGATATAAATAGTATAGATAGAAAACCTAAGAAACATTACAAGTATTCAAACAAGTTAAATGTAACCAGAACTCCTTTTGATATGAATAATGTAAATCAATATATTAGTCAAGTATCACACAGTTTGAAAGAGATAGAGTCATTCAAAAAAGAGAAAAAAGATTTGTTTAAGCATATAATGCCGAGAAAATTCCTGAGTCGCTTGAAAAGGTTGTTGGCTTTGAAGAAACAAGACTGTTTGTTGGATACAATAGATTGTAAAAAAAATGTAGGTACGAGTTAAAATTTAAAAATATTTTTAATGCTTGTGTATGTTTTGTGTACAAAATCAAACTAGAACAAAATTGCTACTAAAGTACTAAAGCTTGACTAAAGCACTCCAAGGTTCAACCTGGTATTATATTTTTTATTACATTTTGATACAGTCTAAAATATCAACTTAACTTTACCCTAGGATTAGTCTTTTTTTATTTTTATGCTTTAATAAGATTTTGACATTTTGGATGTTTTTGGCAGAATCATCTTCGGTAATATAGATGCAAGTTGCAAAATGAAAAAAAAATTGCACATCTTTTGCTTACTAATTCTACTTGTGCAGTCAGGTAGCAGAGCTCTTTAACAACCTGTGATGATTGATAATGTCATCCTAGCTATTCCTGACCATTGTCGTGTTCCATTTTAACAGCAGCTACAAACGGTATAGAATATAAACAATTCTGATTTAATTTTATTGATCCATTTATAATTTATGACACGAATTTCATGGGTAAAGAGATTGTAGTAGAAAAAATCACTTCTTGACTAAGTTATATACAAATGTACTTTTATAGACTTTTTTTATGTCACAAGCCACCACTCTCCTGATGGTAAGAGACAACCGTGGCAAATGACACCATGCATGTTATAAGTGTATCGCTGTTCTGGGCCTGTCCACTCTGGTGGCAGAAATGAAAACAAAATTGAGTTACCAAGTGCACAAACCAACTTGTTTGACCTGCAGCCAAACTAGCGCCACCTGGCGAAAAATAATGGCGGGCATGGCCCCAACGTACATGTGCTTAATTGTATTATTTAATTTGGACAAAGGCTGATTCATTATATGTTTGTAGACATCCAGACATATATGTAATCACTGTATGAGCGTGCTGCCAACTAACCAGGCTCTGGTAGAGCACTGGGAGCAGCACACAGTGGAAACATACCAATGCAACCTTTGCAACAGACACTACATGCGACACTCGGACCTGCCGCTACATTTCAAACAAACTCACTCTTATATTTATACTTGTAAAGAATGTGGAATCAGTTTGTGGTGAGTTTAAGATATATTAATATTTTTTTATGATAATGGAAGGCAAACAAGCAGACGGATTTCCTGATGGTAAGAAATATCAATAGAAACGTCATATCACCTAAAGACACCAAAAGTGGTAATGGTGCATTGCCAACCAGAGGCCGGGATGTTAGGCCTTGAGCAAAAGTAAGTTATGGCGGCAGGAATAGGTAAGGCGGTAGTACCAATCCGGGTGATTCGCTGCAAAACTACCACCTAGTAGGATGTCACGGTGTTAGTGACGGTAAGCCTATGCTCGTTTTTTACGAGCTGCCTGGCACAGGAAGGCAGATGGTCTATTCTGCAAAGGAGCCCAGACCAAAACCAAAAGTGCTTAATAAGATGTAACTCAGTTTTAAATAATAATGTGACTCATGGGCGCAGGCAGCAGGGTGCAAGGGGGTTCAACTGCACCGCCATGTCCAGAAAGAAAGTAGATAGAAAAACTTACCTGACTGAACTTGCGGGAGCATAATGCTTTTCGAGACTATGTATGTATGTTTGTGTTCGTATGCATATATGTATGTTGCTATACATCTTTATTTCAATGTTTTATATTAGTTAAAAGTACGTATAGATGGATATGCTCGTCCCTGAAAATAATCCTGGCGACGTCCATAATGTGAATTGTATTTTGTATCAGCAAGCTTCCGAATTCAACAAGTTAACATAATTTTCTTTGTTTATTTTGATTATCAAGTGTTTACTACACTTTCTGTACAAGTAATATTTTAAACTATTTAATAAAATTTAATTAAACATTTTTGATTTAAATAAAATATAATCTGCATAAAGAAAGTAATGATATCATCAAAGTAACAATGCCCATGAACAATTAAATCACAGAACTTTTAATCATCTAACCTACATGTGAGATAGGGGGTTTCCTAGGTCGATGACAATGCAAATGCGAGTGTGTTTGTTTGTCCATCTGACCTCACAACGGAGCGATGTTGTCACATACAAGTATGAAACAGTAAAGAAACTACCTAGGAAAGTTCGAAACGGCGCGCATTGACGCGTTGCTGTAGTAGCCGCCGCTTCAAGAGTGGGCTGTTATTTATTTCCGCAATCTTTTTAAAAATTCCATGACCATATTCATCTTTTGCTGGGATCAACCAATGTCATGAGATTACCTACTTAAATTATTTGTAAACTGCTTAGCTTTAGTAATTCGATTCATAAATAAAATAACATGACAACCCTATTTCACTGGAGAACGCTTCATGAAAGTAATAGGGTTGTCATGTTAAACTACAACACATATACATATTATTAATATAGTATTTTATCAACTATGCTTAGTTTCCATTCTGCTCTATATTTGTACTTGGCTAAGCTTGAGTTTGTGTGATGAACATACATACACCTGGGTTTATGGTTCTGCGTGTTTTTGAACTGAAACTTCTTTAGAATTGTTGTGATTTCAAAACGGGTGCAACGGAAATACGACAGGTAAGAGACACAAATATATATTCATCTCATTCTTTTGCAGGTAAGAGACACAAATATGTATTCATCTCATTCTTTTGTCGATTTACTGAAGTATCACTTCTATCGCGTGTGAATCGCACACACACCTTTTTTTAAATTTATAGTTTTCATTTACGTATATTATAGCATTATTGACTAACGCCCAAAGAAAAAGTCATTTACTTTTTGGGGTTTCTTCAAAACAAAAAGACGTAGCTTGGAATTTGTTTAGTTAGTTTTTTGGCATTATTCTAAAATAAATAAAAAATATGATATAGGAATAACAAGTAAAATCTTGTTATTCCTATATCGTAGGCTATATTTGCGATTAATAATATTGTTTAATGTGAAATAAGATTGTTCATTCTACATTCATGGGGCACAGCTACATTTTTATTTTTCCACCTATTTCCAGTTCTCTCCGAGAGTACTACATGCACAACCGGCAGCTCCACAAGGTGCTGTCCTGTGACTACTGCGGGAAGTGCTACAAGAACAAACTGTCAATCGAGAAACATATCAGGTATTTATATCTATAGTATTTTAATCTGATTTAGATAAAACATAAATTTTGATTTTAGTCCAAAAAAATGTTTTAAAACTTAATATGGTAAGAAATATGTTTTGGATTTGGAAATGTCAAAATAAATACAGATTTGACATTTTTATTATAATACGGACGTTTTTATTATATTATTACGTAAATATTATTATAGGAGATATCTATTATTGTTTTATTGGAAAGTTTTTCACAAATTTTTAAGAAGCAATATAATTGTACTTCGGAAATTGTATCTCTACCTAATCTTCGTCACACGGCGACGCTACTTTACTATTTGAGATTTTTTCTCTAAAAAAAAATCTCCAAGTACGAGAGCATGCCCCTGTTTATTGAATCTCGGTTTTATATTTGTTAATGTGTGTTATGCGTATATAAAGAGAAATAAAAAGTACCTATATTTTTATACATTATTTAGTACATTATATAGATAGAAAGGTGTTTTCTAGGGGCTAACATCTTTTCAAAACACCATAGGATCAAACCTACACAAAATATTTTGATTACTATAAATGGCCTTAATTTTCAACATATTCTTGATAACCAAGTAGTGTCCGTAATTGTTGATGCAAAATGTATTTTTCATTTGTTCTATCATAAGCTTTTAAAAATTAATTTTAATTGTAAATTGTATTATTTAATTCTATTTAACACATTTAGTCAATTGTACCTACACTACTATTGGTTGTCAACTCAATTTTACAACCATTTGTGTCTTATTAAACACTAGCGGCCCGCACCAGCTTCTCACGGTTATGAAATATACATATAAACCTTCGTCTTCAATAATTTTATCTATTAAAAAGAACCGCATCAAAATCCGTAGGGTAGTTTTAAAGATTTAAGCATACATAGGGACAGAGGAAGCGACTTTGTTTTATACTATGTAGTGATTTTTGGGCCTCTTTCTTTCAATATGATGCATAGACCAATCTTACTTCTTTATTATAAAACTCATTGTTAACAAATCACTTTGCATAAAAAATGTTTTTTACCTCCCTTCAGATTCGTTATGTTGAGGTTGCTTAGTATATTTATTGTGACATTGAGGAGGGAAAAAGCAGGAATGATGACTGGTTAAAGATCTAGACTAATGTGGCCAATAATTCTACGCGTCTTACTGCGATCGCATACGCGATAGTGAGATCAAGGAAAGAGTGGAATTTAAAAAAAAGTGTTGTGAAAATAAGAAAGGGTACGCTCCGTAGTTTCAGTTACGTGAAAATAATGGCATAGACGATTAAAAAAACAGATCTCCCTGGGGAGACCTAAGCCAACATTCCAAGACTGAATCCAAAGCGGTATTAATATCACCTGAACATAGTGTTCTTCACACTTTGTCAAGATCTGTCCGAAAAATCGTAATATTTGGTACTCGACACTTACTGCGTACCTCGGAAGGGAAATGGTGTGTAAATATAGGTATTTTGTTTGTTTGTGTATCTCATCGCAATTTATTTCATAGGCGTAGCCATCTACCCGCAAAATGTAAAATTTGCAATCGAACATTCGAGAAGTACGACAAGTATCGCAAGCACAAGAGGAACCACCACCAACAGCCGGCTACGGGCCCCGACCGCGAGCTCTGCTACTGCGTGGAGTGCGACCTGCAGTTCGACCACATGGACGCCTACAAGCGCCATCTGCGGACCGCCGTCGTGCACAAGCCTAAGGTGCCCAAAAGGTGAGCACTGAGGCCAGAGAGAGAGATATATACACAGAGACGCACACTGAGAAACATACGCGTATACACGCGTACTCACTTATACATAAACACAATGACAGGCGCAAACACATACACCTTCACAAAATACTACGAGTACGTCACTGGAAAATAAGCCGCGTACTTGTTCGCTGTCTTTTGCCTTAAAAAAGTTAAAACCCATAACCATACGAACCATAACCTTTTTAATGCCCCGTACTTCATTACATAGTTGATATTGGGAAGTCCGTAACAAATTTGCCGAGATACTTATACATTGTTCGGTGGCGTGCGCTCTTTATACGAAGATAAGTCCCGCTTACCCCATAGATTGCATGTGTTTTATAATGATACGCACTTAACACTTTAATTTAACTATATCCACGCCATCTATGTACTATCCAGGTAACTATTTTTTGGCGCCGTAACTTAAACGTGGGAAACAGCTGGAACTAGCTGTGCCTCAGTTATATTTGAGTGCGTGTGATGTTACGTGACATTTAGACGGAAAACATTTGGAGCACTGGGTGTTTATGCCAGCCGCAATCTTCCACGGACGGCATGTCCCATGTTATATTATAAGCCGCGTCCGTAAGCCGTGGCTGAAAATATATTTTCAGCTTGAGTGAATGGCGCACATACGAAGAATATCTATGTGTGTGAGTCGGAAAAAAGCAGTGCTTATTGTTCAAAATATTGTTGAAATCGAAGTATAGTGTTGCCAGTTTGGTTATTTTTACTATTGAATTAGTCTTACGACCTTTCCATATGACCATCACTATTCACTGCGATAGGGATTTAATGAGTTGACAAAATCTTCTTGACAAATAACGTGCTAAAGGTACGTCTCAAAATTAAACTAGAACTGATAAGTTTTTTTAGTGAGAAATATCTGTGAACGCCCCTAATATGGCTAACCTCCACAATAGTGCGTAAGGGTGGCAACACCGCATCTTTGTTGTGTACTACGCGATTCAATATTTTGAAAATAATTTTCAGAGTTCCGTGTCCGGTGTGCGGTAAGATTTTCACGAGGACCAGCTACATGCGAAACCACTACCAACTCATCCACAACAAGAAATCCAAACATTACTGCCAGATCTGTGATAAGGTAAATAACAATCACCTTATTGGAACGAAATTCCTTATTGCGCGTTGTGAAAGGGGGCTAGAGGGAAAAAATTCTCGCCGAAGGTTGGTCACGCCACTTTTTGCTGTAGTTAGCTATTGTAAGCTGTGCGGCGTGCGCATGTTTTTCTGTCTCTCTCTCTCTCTCTCTATAAGTGAGATAGAGAGAGAGAACTTCGTTCCAAGCAGGTGTCTCTTAACAGCTTTCATTTTTTTTAACATA
The DNA here is from genome assembly GCA_002245475.1 of Calephelis virginiensis. Taxonomy (NCBI): domain Eukaryota; kingdom Metazoa; phylum Arthropoda; class Insecta; order Lepidoptera; family Riodinidae; genus Calephelis; species Calephelis virginiensis. Next base: position 99,857 of record NJDC01057886.1, read on the forward strand.
TTTGGTCCCACTCATAGTCACAGTAAACTTAGTTTATTGATTTACATTTTATTTTATTTGAGATTTGGCCATTTTAGGCGACAAAAAGTGGCCAATTGGTTATCCCTTTTCTAGTTTTGAGCTTAAAAGGCGTTTGGTGATTTTATTTATCGTGATTTGAATTTTCAGTACTACATAAATGGTTTTGGTCTCCGCAAGCACATCGAGTTCGTCCACAACAAACACGAGAAGCCGAAAAACAAGATCTGCGACCTCTGCGGCAGAGGGTTTAATGTAAGTCAACATTTGAACACGTTAACTATGTTTATCAGTCACGTTCGTAATATCTGGACACTTCCCCCTAACTGTTGCTACAGTTGACAACAGTAAAATACAATACTTATTTGCTTCGGGGCAGTATTTTGGGATAATGACGCGTACGTAACAACCAATAGCAAATGGACACAACCCACTTAACATAGTTGACGTATTTTGTAACTTTTAACTACTTACTATTATCATAAATATTAATTTACTAACACTTACTATAAACGCAATCAAAGAGTTTGATTTTATTGTCGTCGAAGAAAAGTTAACTGCCAGGCAGTTCGTTACAGGTCAACATTTGTGTATTGTTACAATAAGGTCTGCAGCGAGTCGCTTGGATTAGAATCTACAGCCTTATCTATTCTTGTAGCTAATAAACCTTTAGTACTTTCAATTTCTCATCGTAGGTCATTATTATATTTTAGGCAAACAGAACATTAATCAACCACAGACGGACACACACGGGCGAGCGGCCATACCAGTGTGCTCACTGTCCGGCAGCTTTCGCACAACTGACAGCCAAAAAGTCTCACGAGCGAACACAACACAAGAATGTTGCCGGTTAAGAAAATATAACTCAATTTGGGAGTTTTTAATGTCGCGTAGTACGATGCCGGTTCGTACAAGGATCAGTTCAAGGAGTTGCCAGTTAAATAAATATTGTATATATTATGACAGTTTTATTTTATAAGAGTTAAGCTAAGTATATTCACTCCCGTATCTACGAAGAATAAAATAAATGCAACTAGAGCTCCAAACAAGGGACGATTAGCGAAAGGTAAATTTGGTACCTTGTAAATTGCCGAAGTACTTTTAGTAACACACGGTATTACCATGGCCAGGGGATATCACAATTGGGGACGATTTTATCACGTACCGATTAAATATTATTCACATCTTAATCGTAAACAAGCCCTACTGTCTCCGAAAGTTAGTGTCTTATGCCCGGTTCCTATGTTCAAGAAATGAGTCATTTGCTTACGAATGGTAGTTTTTTTTACGAATACTACGGTCGTTCGTTACGTCTTTTAACTCTAGACATTTTGTGTAACTATAAGCAACGCTTCATCACTTTTGGGCAAACTACCAATGGTTATACTAACGACTTACAGTTCGTTGATAATAGGAATTGCGTTTTAAAGGCCGCTTCTTTGCAATCGTGGATCCACCATTGTGCTATGTTCATGTCCAAAACCTTCAAAGACATCACGTCTAATGATGTCGATAGGCTAATGATAACAATGTACATTGTACAGGTTCACTGGTTTACAGCTGCTCATTCAACGGCTTTGCCCATGTGGAATTATAAATCCACTGGGTATACCCAGTACACAATGTCGTTCCACGTGTATTATATTTTATATGCACCTTTGTACGAATGCACTGTACCGTTCATGAGCATATTGATACTTTGACCCATTAAACGGAAGCAGACCACATTTTTGCCAAGTGCTATATGTGCTGTTTGAACAATTTTGGGTTAAAGATTTTACTTCGAAGGTAATAATAACACAATGTTGAATGCCCTTTAATTGAAAATTTATCCCAAAAACGTGCAAGCGGTCCTAGGTCCGGATATGCCTGAACTCCTTCGACCAATACACTGTTTATCAAACACGTAACAAATAATCTGGCATTTGGCGTCTATTATGAGATGGCGCTCCACCTGCCTTGTCGCCAATACAGTTTCCGTTGAAGAGCCAATGGCATCAAAGAACCTTCAATGAAGTACGGCCCAAATAAATGTTATCCGTTGATGTCGGCTCACACGTTCAGACTGAACTGTTTTTGAAAGAAGTCTCACTTAATCGCATGAGGATTATGGTTATCAGCCTCCCAACAATGCTATCTCTGTATAGAATATGCCTCCCTTCCAGGCTGGCCGTAAGAGGTGCGTTTAGGTTGAATACGTTGCACAAAAGTTCAAGAAACAAGGCTATTCATGGCTGGTAGTGGTTCAAAAAATTATGGCAAAAGCAAATCCACAGACACTGACAATTAACCACAAAATTTAATACGAATTATATGGAAAAATGCTTAATGCAGATACATTCCTAAGTGCTAAGGTCCTTAGAACCTTTTCTAGAAGAAAAGTCGCAAATGTCACAAATCAAAGTGAGCAAAATGTAAACCCCGACCACTTGCCATCAAAATAAGAATGGTTTATTTAAAGTTTCTTGTTACGTTTGAACCCTTTGTGCACGAGGCGCGTGTGCGTGTAGAGCGCAGGCCTCTGCTTGAAGGTGTCCCCGCAGTCCTCGCACATGTACGGCCGCAGGTCGGAGTGCGTCAACTGGTGGCCCCGTAGGGTGGATAATGTCTAAAATGACATTTTAAAATTTAGCTTCCGTTGCATACCTGATATATCTACACATTTTTTAATATAATACTTGTACTTAAGATATTTTAATATTAACAATTGTCCCGTGCTTGGGTAAATTCTATCAATTTTTATAGAAAAAAATCACAATACAGTATTTGAGCCCGCGCCGTTTCTTTCTCTGATAAATGTTCTAATCAGCTGTATAGGATTCAATACATGAATTGAATCACATTAACATGGTAACATTCTTATTAATTTCTTATCGATTCCTTTGATACTTGCCTAGTTTGAAGTATTTTCTTGCTTAAGAAATTGTTAAACGCTTTCCTACACTTCACTTTATTAATACTTACATACGTTATACACAGTAAAATCTGTACAAACTGTAAATTTGATAACTTTTAAGATTTTTAAAACTCCTTACTCAAAGCAATAAAAACTATTTCGACTGACGTTAGACGTCTAAAAATATAGAAATCACTTACATAGAACTTCTTCCCGCACACATTGCACGCGTGGTCCCGCGACCGAGTGAGGCCGTGGTGTTTCTGACGGTGGTTCTTCAGTCGCCAGTTCGATATAAATAACTGAAACATACAACCAAAAACAATTTTTCTCTATAAATAAATCCCGATTTCACGTGGTCAGCGCATCACGCCTGAACGGATATACCAATTGGGTTAATTATTTTTGTTGTGTTGGCTATTGACAGGAGAAGGTTCATGTAGAAAAAAAATAGTGGAAATATAAAAAAAATACATTAATTTTTCCCATACACAAACTGTTAGTACCCACTCAAACTGTTAGTACCCATATTGCAATATTGTTATTTATATTATTTGTGTCTGTTGTCTAGTGGTCCGGGGTTCACTGGCCAACATCCTTATAACGCATAACCTATCTAAGAAAAGAGATAGAGCTATTTTAGATCATTTATAATGAAACAACTGTTATTTTTTAGTAATTAAGAACAATATTTTAGCAACAAAACTCTAGCATTCCTATCTCTATCTGTAGATAGGTTATTAATAATAGACAGTCGATAGCAAGAGGTTCAGAGATTACTTTCTTATCTCGTCATTCTAGCCACATGACCGAACCAGCGGAGCATGCCCTTTCTCATTTGAACACCAACTCTTTCTTCCAATCCTATTCTTTCTCGGATCTCACTGTTACAAATGCTATCAGCGAGCGTTACACTACCGATCTATGTAATTTATATGTTGTCATACCTTATCACAGATGTCACACTTATACTGTGACTTGCGCAAGTGGTAGAAGTCGCAGTGCCTCTGCCAGTACACTTTAGACGCGAACTTTTTTTGGCACTCGGGACACTGGTAGCTGTGGAAAACGATTTTCAACTGGATATTCTAGTTTTAGGTATTTATAGACCGGTACCGAAGAAGATTCCGAAGAAATTTCTCACCCCGCACATCTTTGTGTAACCAGTTACAAAGGGCAGGACTTGCAAACGAATACGTTTTAGAAACCTTCAAGAAAAGTGCGTCCTTATTCCTTAAAGGTCGACAACGCATTTGTGATACTCCTGTTGTTGTGGATGTCTGTGGGCGGCGGTGACCACTTTCCGTCAGGGTACCTAGTTGCTCGTTTGCCTCTTACATATATAAAAAAAGGCTTCTATGACATCTATGGTTTCTGAAGTCTATCAGGCCGTGAGTTCTCTGTCTATCACATAGAAAAACTCTATAAAACATTATCTTAAAATTACAAAAAAATAATAACTCCAACAAATCCTATCTGTAAATCTTATAGATATAAAATTCCCGTGTCACAATATTAGTTACCGTGCTCCTCCGAAACGGCTTGACCGATTCTCATGAAATTTTGTGAGCATATTGAGTAGGTCTGAGAATCAGCTGACATCTATTTGAGGTGATGAGGGTGAATCACAGCAAAAAAAAATAGCAGAACAACGTCTGCCGGATCAGCTAGTTACAGCTAAGAACCATCTCGATCACGTCAAATCAAACAAATCAAATATGTTCCCTTCGCTTAAGAGCTAAGATGCCACAGATACACACACAGACAGGTCAAACACATAACACCACATTTTTCCGCCGGGAGTTGATAAATTAAACTTACCTCCTTTCAGAGTGGTTGGTGCTATTCTTCAAGTGATTCCTATACACGTATATGTTCTTGTACTGCACTTGGCACACTGCGCAGTAGGCCAGTCTCGCGGCTATCGTCGCGTTGTGGTTGACTATGTGGGACTCCAGGCGGGACTTCGTTTTGAACGCCTTGTGGCATATATCGCAAATAAACTCTCGGTTTTGAGCGTGGATACGGCTGCAACGTTTCAAACCTCTTTATTTCAGATTACATGGTCATTGGCCGAGTTGGTCACAGAAAATCGGTCATTGACCGAATTTCTTATTTGGGGTCCGTAGTGTTTCTCCTGACACAATGCACTGGCTTGGCAACTTACGATGTACGCAGGTGGCACACTCGCTCTCGTCCGTGGCTCGCGCGTTAATAATACTACGCGCCGATAGTGTATATGTATAGAATAGCTCAATACAAACACTACAGGGTCTATTACCATTTATTTCAATATGAACACATATACAAATATGAACAGAATGGAATGTACGCCTAATTGTCAAAATACTAACCTACATAGTACACTACATTGAAGCGATATGAATTTCATCTTATTTATAAATCGAGTTTCAAGAGGTTACCAGCGCTTTTTTGCACCACATATACTACTACTAGCTGTAGCCCGCGTGGTTAATGGTCCCACAGTAACATTTTTTGGGATTAAGAATATTCTATGTGTTAATCCAAGTTACCCTCTATGTGTGTGCCAAATTTCATAAAAACCGGTTCAGCAGTTTTTGCGTAAAGGAATTACAAACAAACATACGAACTTTCGCATTGATAATATTAGTAGGATTGCTATTTTTAGCCGAAATCTTTGTACTGACGCTATGGCAACAGTAAAAAAAAGTAGAAAAATCTACGCACTATAAAAATACTTAAGAAATGGCAACACTCACGCCTTATGGGTCCTCAACGTGTGTTTGCCCTTAAACTTCTCACCACACTCGTTGCAGAATAAGGAATGTTCCACTATCTGATGTTCTGCCATCTCTTCTGGGTTCCTGGACATTATTAACTTTTAAAACATGCTGCAACCCTGTGCTGTTCCCACACTGCTTTAAAGAACATATATCAACTACTGTCCTGCCAAGCAGCAGGTAAGAGTAGAGCGTCAACTATGTCACAAGTCACAACTCATGACGTCAAACTTTATAAAGGGTTTAGTTTAGGACCATGTGATAGATGTCATCACACTCTCTGTGATACCGTACGAGGTGGCATAGTTTCTCAAGTAACACTTCTACATACTATTATACAAAAACAACACAAATTGAATCTAACCCAAAAGTAAGCATATGCTTGTGCTATGGATATAAGTTACCGATATTCAAATAGATTCTAGAATAAGATTGATAAACACCGGTTCTACTGGCTACCCTACCCTCCGAACCAGAACATGGCAATGTCATGATGGCTGCAGGAATAGGTAAGGTGTAGGATCTTTACCCGAACGAGTTGCAGTAAAGCACTCTACCTCCAGCGGTCTTGTTGGAAATTACCCATTTAACAGTTGCTCGTCTCTTACGAGCTGGCTGGTACGAGGGCAGATGATTTATTTTACACAGGAGACCCGGACCATCACGAGCAAGACTTTTATATTCCGAAGAATTCGCAAGCAACAACTGGTATTAAGTAAAAACCCAACTTACCCAGCCGTGAACGCACACTGTGGACATCTTATCACTCCACACTTGTCACTACCATGTTTATCCCGACAGTGGGCTACCATCACAGATAGCCTAGTGGTTTCGTACTTACACAGCTTACATCTATGTCTTATATAATGGTGTTGCTTGTGTTTCTCCTTCGCTACTTGGGTCGGGAATCGAACCTCACATATTTCACATGTAGGTGTGCCTATAGTCTGTAATTTAACAATTGAAAAAAAAATATTGGGGTCCTACTTCTTTTAAATTTTGACAAAAAAAATTAAGCTTCATCTCATATGTCGGGCACATATGAGATGAAGCTTAATTTTTTTTGGCGATAGACTTGCCACTTATCACATTGTGGGAATCAGTGTTTTCGGCTAGTCGTGGGTGCCTTAGTTGCTCGTCTGCCAAACTCTTCAGGGATATGGGCGTGAAGATACATTATCTCAGAGGGGAAATAGTACTAAAGCGGGAAGGAGGTCGAAACCCGCAATCACAGGCAACAACAATGAGCGGCACAAACGCGTATTTTAAAAGAAAGCTCATGTGATAAATAACAGCTATTAGGTTTTACGGATAACATATTTTATTTGCCGTTCCGATGCCCGGTATTGCCAAAGTGCCCGGCTGGCGATTGGAACGCCACCAATTTACTTTGTGTATGCCACATTCCTCCTCTGATGATGCCAGTGACGGACAACCATATCGTTACGCGCGTGAACACGCGAGCCAGCTCAGTGGAGTAAACACGCGAGCCGGCTCTGTGGCGTGAACACGCGAGCCGGCTCTGTGGAATCCCTTAACGGAGAACAGTAGTGCTACTCTTGAATCTCGGCTGGCGATTGGAACGCCACCAATTTACTTTGTATATGCCACATTCCTCCTCTGAGGATGCCAGTGACGGACAACCATATCGTTAAGCGCGTGAACACGCGAGCCGGCTCAGTGGCGTGAACACGCGAGCCGGCTCTGTGGCGTGAACACGCGAGCCGGCTCTGTGGAATCCATTAACGGAGAACAGTAGTGCTACTCTTGAATCTCGATTTCATCCCAATTCGAAAAAATAATCGGATATGTCATTCTAGATACAACACAAATACTAGAGCACAATACTAGCGGATTATTAACATTTTATTCTTAAAAAAGTTCAATGAATCCGATAAAATAATTAATTGTTTACTACTTAAATGTTTAATAATCCGTTAGGTTCATGCCGCTACTACTGTGTCCAAGAGTATCCAAGTCGTCACATCCGGTTCCAATTTCCAATTTGCATTAAATCAATTGTATTTGTATTGTAATTGTTTGGCACTCGATACTCTTTGCCGTAAGGGACTTGGCGTGAAGGTATACGTATGTATTTATGTATTGTATTCAGGCTTGTCGTTAACTCAATAAATAAATGAATGCGGAGGTTCTTACTTCGACTGTATGTTTATCATGTTTGTTACGCGATTACTCGGCCAATAGCCAATCGATTTTGTAGGTTATTTTTTAGAAAGATAGGTCATGATTCCAAGGTGGACCCGTATTAGTTTTATCATGATCGGGCGTGCGGGACTTTCATTTTATTGTTAGTTGTCATTATGCTAAATAATGATACATTAAGTTCTGCACTACTAAGTTCTTAAATAAACGGTAAATTTACCCTTTACTGGTCCGGGCTCCTTTGCCGAATAGACCACTTACCTTTTTGCCAGGCAGCTCGTAAAAGGCGAGCATAGGCTTACCGTCACTAGCACCGTGACATCTGACTAGGTGGTAGAGTTTCGCAACGATTCGCAAGGATTGGTACCACTGCTTTACATATTCTTGCCGCCATTACGTCAGTGCTTGCTGTTCAGTTGCCCCGGTTTGAAAGATAAGGTAGCTGGCAAACTTACATTTGCTCGAGGTCTAACATCCCGGCTTTAGGTTGGCAACGCACCATTACCACCTTTGATGTCCCTAGGCGGCGTGAATTTCTTACCATAAGAAATCCGTCTGCTTGTTTGCCTTTTAATATCATAATAAAAAAATATTTAAGAGCATATGGATGGATGCACAAGATGAATTACCAAAAGTACATTACTTTAATGGCACCGTGAAATCGGAGCACGGCAATAGCCCTCACCGACGATACAATGCCAGAAAAACTTGGAAATGCATTGTGTACTATAAAAAAAATTTAAGTGCATTTGGCAGTTGCAACCTTAAGCTAATATAAGCCAGTGTTGGTCAAGGTCTTCTGTGTACAACAGACTATTTGCCCCACTGCCAGGCACCTCGTAAGAGACAAATGTTGATTTAATGGGTCACTAACAACGAAAGCACTGACGGTAGAATGCTGTGCAGCAAGTTGCATGGTGATCCACCTATTCTTGCCACCGTTACATGTTTGATGCTCTGGTCCAGTAGGTAGATTTTGCAAAATAGACCTAACCCCTGTCTGTCTGCCTGTTGTCTAAGGGTCACAGTTCTCTAACCATTAGGAGAGCCATGTGTTTGTTGACTATTTTATAATAATAATAGTAATACATATAGTTTCTCTATGATGATACTGTAGCTTGTACTCGAACATTAATTTAAAGATCTTAATTATATTCCTTGCTGATGGTGTACAATAAAGATTGAAAACTTAAGAAAATTACACATACCTCACTATGTTTGTTTGTCATGTGAACCATAAACGTTTCCTCTCTTGTAAAGCCAAGTACACATGTGTCACACTTGTACGGTATCTTCTTGAAGTTAGGTTGATTTCTTTTTTCTTCTCTGTATCTGAATATTTCCTCTTCAGTAAATACTATGGTTGTGTACTTATCTTTACATTTGTTTCCATCCGCCTTTTCTATAATAAATCAGTTACAGTTCCACACAGAATGAAAAAGACAAGCTTAAACCAACATTTAAAAAAATGCTTATAAAATGATTACCTTCCTTAAAAATATTCCTAATGGTCATTGTTTTCTTTGATTTATGTTTATAGATCTTTCCTTTGTCATCAGGGATATCATTAGATAGATGGTCAAAGTCATCACCACTTTGGTCAGGTTTATCCCCTTCATCTGGAAGATCTTGTATTACATATTTTTCTTCTATCTTTACGGGGTTATATGAAAGATCATCAAAATTGTAATGAAGGTTTACATCAGTTTTACATTCTTTTAAATTACTGAAACTTCTTATAATCTGTAAAAATTTATAATGAAATAAAAAAAAAAATGTACTACTAGCTGACACCACAAACTATGTACCTGCTTTACATTCATAACTAATAATAGTTTGAATGAGAAACATTAAAGAATGTACTGGTTTTTTTTAGTTTTTCTATTCTTAAAAATCTTTCTTGGGTCTAACATGTGATTTAAGTTATGTTTCTTACGTATCTCAAATTAATAACTATGATTTATCATTGCTATTATGAGACACACATAATGGAACACTTTGTAGGAAAAACAAACACAAAGTTAGCAGCAACATGAAATATAAAAGCTTACAAATATTTTGCAATATGCTGGAAAATACTTTGTCAGCCTCGATTACTTAAAAATACTAACTTGCTTCTCAGTGTAATTAGGAGTAAGATAAGTAGTAAAATATAAAAAACATACCTTAGCCTTGTTGTTAAGAATATCTTGTGATTTTGATACTTGTTGCTTAAATTTTGAGAACTTTTCCATGATAGCCTTACACTCCCAGCATATACCCAGTCCTTCTAAATTTCTCTGGAACAGATAAATGCGTTTATTTCATATTTTTTTATTAGTTTTATCTTTCTGGTGACTGTCCTAGGTGTGCATGGTACCGTTTTAGGCTTACTTAGTACTATTCTATGAGTATGTATAATTCTTTGATTGGTATATAATATGTAGGTAGGAAAAGTTATGATGCCAGACACACACACACACACAATCGTTAATATTTATTGTACGAAAAACTTACGATTTTTAAGTGAATTTTTACATGTTTTATCAATGTCTCAAGGTTTGAGACAGGATACATCCAACGACCAGTACTTAGACAAGTCTGGCATATTTTGGTATACATTTTTATTTTGAATATAACGTACATTTAGTGACTAAAAACAAATCTCCACTTTGATCATAAAGACTTTGATCTCCACTAGGTACCTGTAAATATTCAAAATCTGCGAAAAATCAAAACAAACATCTTTTTTTTTAATTTTTTTTAAGTTAATTTGCCCCTTTCTGGGGCCGGCTAAGACCTTTAGGCCATGCTGCCACGTCTTCCGTAATAATAAATTCTTTTTCATATTAAAATTTTAAATTCATTTCTTCAGTTTCTTAACATATTGTCTTCCCCTTTTTAAAAGTCATTTCCTTCACTAAGACAAAGCTTATTTGAGTCCTTCAATACGTCTTTAGTTTTAATTTCTTGAAGTTTACATATTATGTTTCTCCGTTAATTTGTTTTATAGTACGTCACATCCTTGAATTACGATTATTTTCACACAAATTATAAAACTAAAATTCTGAACACCAAAATCATCTTCTTTCATTTGCCCCTTTCTGGGGTCGGCTAAGACCTTTAGGCCATGCTGCCACGTCTTCCGGATTAATTATTATTTCTTATAAAGTCATTATTCACATGTCTTCCGTATTAATTTATTATTCTTATACAGTCATTAGTTACTATTTACAAAGTCAAGTCATGGTCTTGAGTAAAACTGTGGTCACTTTACACAAGCTCAATTTGGGAGATCTGGCAGCAGCGAGGAAGTTTACGATACACTCAATTCTTCATGATTATTTCATTTGTGCACTTTCACTGAACAAAGTCAAACTAATTCCCACCTAAATTAACTAATTTTACTCAATATAAACAAGAAATTCAATAATTGTGAAAAAATTACGACCATCTTCATTCACTATGGCGCCAAAACGACCTTTTTTTAGGTTAATTCGCCACTTTCTGGGGCCGGCTAAGACCTTTAGGCCATGCTGCCATATCTTCCGTATATAAATAAATTCTTTTTAGCAGTCGTAAGTTATAGGTTGAGGTCATGTCAGGGTCTCGAATGAAGCGGTGGTTTTGTTACTCAAGCTCATCCATGAGATTTGGTGGCAGCGAGTAAATTCACGATACATTAATTTCTTCATGATTATTTAATTTTTGCACTTTTACTGAACAAAATTTAACTAATTCCCACCTAAATCAACTAATTTTGCTCGTAATTTACACGAAATTCAATAATTGTGAAAAATTACGACCTCCTTCATTCACGGTGGCGCCAAAACTCCAGTTTTTTTGTTTAGTTTTTTTTAGTAGTTTAATAGTGTTTCTGGGACCGGCTACGGCGACTTTTAGGCCAATCTGCCATGTCTTCGGTATTAATTAAGTCTTTATTTCAGTCATTAGTCACTATTTACAAAGTCATATCTGGGTCTTGAGTAAAACGGTGGCTTTGTTACTCAAGCTCGTCTATTGACGATTTTAGCCCAAACCTGACCACAGACCCAACATTTGCGGAAGAAACCGAAAAAATCCTGGAAGAGTACCTCAACACAATTCCGGAAGCTGCAGAAGATCCCATGGTTTTCCCACCACAAATGGTGAGGAAAACCATCCTTCAAAGCCAAGCCAAGAAAGGCACCGGGCGCTGATCCCATCACAAACAAGATGCTAAGGAACCTGCCACTCAAAACCATCGCCGCTCTCACCCGAATCTTTAATGGAATCATGCGCCTGGGTGAATTTCCCGCAAATTGGAAACTGGGACGCGTAATCATGCTGCCCAAACAAGGGAAGAACTTTCTAAGCCCAGCCAGCTATCGCCCCATAACGTTGCTCCCAGCGATCTCTAAAATATTTGAGAAGCTGCTTCTGCAATATTTGCATAAATACATTGAACCACGACCAGAACAATTCGGGTTTCGGGCCGAACATAGCACGACTCTACAACTGTCCAGAGTACTACATGAGTTCACAGCAGCCTTCAACAAGAATGAACAAACCGTAGCAGTACTTCTGGACATGGAAAAAGCGTTCGACAGAGTCTGGCACACCGGTCTACTGTACAAGCTTGCCCTCTCACCCACGCCTCGTCGCCTCGACAGGGTAATAGCCTCCTTCTTGAAAGACAGACGATTCTATGTTGCGGTAGAAGACGCAAAATCCGGGGAAAAACCCATAAAGGCTGGAGTACCTCAAGGGAGCTGCATATCACCTGCACTATACTCCCACTACAAAGATGACATCCCGGTTGGAGATGGTTGCAAGCTGGCATTGTACGCTGATGACGCAGCGTACATATCTACATCAATGTCAACTCTACATGCAATCAGAAAACTCCAACTGACAATGGACCTCTTCCAGCGTGGCTTTCAAGATGGCGCCTAGCAGAGAACGTCGACAAACCGCTGGCCCTACTTCCCAGATGCAAAAAGCCAAAAGGCCTCATACCACCACTCCAGCTCCTGGGACAGAACATCACATGGACCGAACGGTCATGTACCTGGGACTAACCATAAATAACCGACTGAACATGAGGGCCCACATCAAATCTGTGATTGGATTAACCAGAGCGGTCATGGCCGCTCTCAGACCCATTCTTTCCTCTAGGCTCCCTATCAAGACTAAGCTCCCCCAGCTTACTCTACAAAACCTACGTGAAATCCAGGTTAACACACGCCGCCCCCACGTGGTATAATCTTGCCACGTCCTCTCTGAAACACAACCTCCAGCAAGCGCAGAACGTGGCGCTCAGGAAAATCGTCAATGCTCCGCGCTACGTTCGCAACGACGTAATACAGAGAGACCTGCGAATAGAGAACCTAGAGGACTTCATCAGAAGCTTATCAACGAAAATGTTCGAGCGTGCTGACAGTTCAGAATTCCACCACATTAAATCAATCGCTTCATGGCACTCGCGTCCCCCGGACGGGAAACCAGACCCCAGAGACTTGACCTATACCTAATACATGCCTTCGCACCCCCACCCTCTAGTCGCCCCATCGTTCGCTGATCGCAACGACGTGATCGTCTTAAAGAAAGAAATCATGGTAAAGGGACGCTCGCCCCGAAACCATCTCCCTACTCCTTTGCAGGGGTAAGAGAAGACTACGAGCTGCACTAGTTGCCTTATATCTGAATGCCTATAGTCTTACTTTCAAATTATACGGGTTATACATTTTCAAGTAAACTTCATACAAAATTCGGATTTGCTATGTATCTATCACAGATTAGGTATTAGTACTCTATGGAAGTCCCGCCTCGTATTACGTAGTATTTATATACTCTTTGATAGTCTTACTAATTCAAATAGTTTGTGATTTTAAATTTGCTAATATTTGTACATTCATACTTTGAAAAAACAAGAAATTGA